>OZ024677.1:1402804-1957732 GCA_964016965.1 Diacarnus erythraeanus
AAGCGACATTTCGAGCAACTCGGCAGTTTCTTTGTGTGTTAAGTGTTGAATACACTCACAATACATTTAACTAATGGAGAAGACATGATCTGACTGGAGTCCGTATAAAACTCCACAGTACAACTGTTAGACCAGTCGAGGGATAAGGTTGCAGTTTAGTGTCTACTATTGTGAAGAGAGACTAGCCTTCAAGGACAGGTTGCAGTTTAGTGAAGAGAGACTAGCCTTCCTCCCTACAAAGGGACAGGTTGTAGTTTAGTGTCTACTATTGTGAAGAGAGACTAGCCTTCCTCCCTATTCCCTACAGAGGGACAGGTTGCAGTTTAGTGTCTACTATTGTGAAGAGGAGAGACTAGCCTTCCTTCCTACAGAGGGACAGGTTGCAGTTTAGTGAAGAGAGACTAGCCTTCCTCCCTACAAAGGGACAGGTTGCAGTTTAGTGTCTACTATTGTGAAGAGAGACTAGCCTTCCTCCCTATTCCCTACAGAGGGACAGGTTGCAGTTTAGTGTCTACTATTGTGAAGAGGAGAGACTAGCCTTTCTTCCTACAGAGGGACAGGTTGCAGTTTAGTGAAGAGAGACTAGCCTTCCTCCCTACAAAGGGACAGGTTGCAGTTTAGTGTCTACTATTGTGAAGAGAGACTAGCCTTCCTCCCTATTCCCTACAGAGGGACAGGTTGCAGTTTAGTGTCTACTATTGTGAAGGGGAGAGACTAGCCTTCCTTCCTACAGAGGGACAGGTTGCAGTTTAGTGAAGAGAGACTAGCCTTCCTCCCTACAAAGGGACAGGTTGCAGTTTAGTGTCTACTATTGTAAAGAGAGACTAGCTACTCACAGAGACAGATTTGAAGTGACCTATTTTGGCTGAAGTGAGAAGAAAAACAACTTCCATACATAGAGTAAAACTAGTACTCAAAGAAACAAGAAGTTGCTGTGTAATTGCTGAAGTGAGAACTAATAATGGCTGAAGGAATAGAAGGTAACTGATACAATAAATAAATAAATAAATAAATAAATAAATAAATAAATAAATAAATAAATAAATAAATAAATAAATAGTTTTCCTCCATATTTGCAATGGAACCTTTTAATATTGTGCTTTAAATAGAGGTTGTCCTCAATTCAGAGGTAATATACAGTGGGACCTCTCTATAAAGGACACATTGGGACCTTGGAAACTGTCCTTTATATAGAGGTTGTCCTCAATTCAGAGGTAATATACAGTGGGACCTCTCTATAGAGGACACATTGGGACCTTGTAAACTGTCCTTTATATAGAGGTTGTCCTTAATTCAGAGGTAATATACAGTGGAACCTCTCTATAAAGGACACATTGGGACCTTGGAAACTGTCTTTTATATAGAGGTTGTCCTTAATTCAGAAGTAATATACAGTGGGACCTCTCTATAGAGGACACATTGGGACCTTGTAAACTGTCCTTTATATAGAGGTTGTCCTTAATTCAGAGGTAATATACAGTGGAACCTCTCTATAGAGGAAATTCAGAGGTAATATACAGTGAGACCTCTCTATAAAGGACACATTGGGACCTTGGAAACTGTCCTTTATATAGAGGTTGTCCTTAATTCAGAGTGTCCCTTATCAGAGGGTCCACTATATAAAGGCCAATTTAGATAGTCATGGTGGAGAAGCAAAAATGAAGTTTCTCTTTCATCCAGTACTGACTAATGACATCCTCATTAAAGTGACAAGTGAAGGAAAACACACACTGGAGCCAACCACAGGGTTAAAGGTCATTGTTGAAGCTCTAATCAATAGAGACATGGACAGTGGAAGCTTAAACAGTAAGTGGAACCTCAGTTATACAGACCCTATGGGACTGGCACTAGTCTGTATAATATACAGTGGAACCTTAGTTATACAGACACTATGGGACTAGCACTAGTCTGTATAATATACAGTGGAACCTCAGTTATATAGACCCTATGGGACTAGCACTAGTCTGTATAATATACAGTGGAACCTCAGTTATATAGACCCTATGGGACTGGCACTAGTCTGTATAATATACAGTGGAACCTCAGTTATACAGACACTATGGGACTGGCACTAGTCTGTATAATATACAGTGGAACCTCAGTTATACAGACACTATGGGACTAGCACTAGTCTGTATAATATACAGTGGAACCTCAGTTATATAGACCCTATGGGACTAGCACTAGTCTGTATAATATACAGTGGAACCTCAGTTATATAGACCCTATGGGACTGGCACTAGTCTGTATAATATACAGTGGAACCTCAGTTATACAGACACTATGGGACTGGCACTAGTCTGTATAATATACAGTGGAACCTCAGTTATACAGACACTATGGGACTGGCACTAGTCTGTATAATATATAGTGGAACCTCAGTTATACAGACCCTATGGGACTAGTACTAGTCTGTATAATATACAGTGGAACCTCAGTTATACAGACCCTATGGGACCTGCTCTTCAGTATAAGTGATTGTATGAAACAATACATGAATGAAAGCAGTGTTCTATATAGCAAATGGCCAATGTATATCTCTTGAGGGTGTAAAAAGCTGAAGACATTGTGTATTAAGTAAAGGTCCATGTAAGGGTTCTATTACCAGGGAAAGGTGGGGAGAACTACCACCCCATACCCACACAATTGCTGCAGATATTAATTTTCGTGGGTTAAATTTCATAGAGTGTGCTTCATTGCAGATATTAATTTCGTGGGTTAAATTTCACAGTGAAATGACATAATGTGCATTGTGGCATAGACCTGCTGGCTTAATTTTACAAAAAATATTTACTACTGTTACTTATGATATTATCATTAATTGTTGTCAGTTGACGTCCCCAGTCCATGCGAAGGCATTACTGAAGTTCATATGACAGCTACAAGGAATGGCTGCATTAAATTCATCCTGCCAGAGTCAAACGTACAGCTCACCTTCCATATCCAGATCATAATCAATGAGAATCATGATGAAGACAACAATCTTGAAGTAACTTAAAACCCCTCTATTCCAACACCCTGAAATGAGGACACCTCTGTATACAGTGGAACCCCTCTATTCCAACACCCTGAAATGAAGACACCTCTGTATACAGTGGAACTCCTCTATTCCAACACCCTGAAATGAGGACACCTCTGTATACAGTGGAACCCTCTATTCCAACACCCTGAAATGAGGACACCTCTGTATACAGTGGAACCCCTCTATTCCAACACCCTGAAATGAGGACACCTCTGTATACAGTGGAACTCCTCTATTCCAACACCCTGAAATGAGGACACCTCTGTATACAGTGGAACCCCTCTATTCCAACTCCCTGAAAAAGGACACCTCTGTATACAGTGGAACTTCAACTCTCTGAAATGAGGACACCTCTGTATACAGTGGAACTCCTCTATTCCAACACCCTGAAATGAAGACACCTCTGTATACAGTGGAACTCCTCTATTCCAACACCCTGAAATGAGGACACCTCTGTATACAGTGGAACCCTCTATTCCAACACCCTGAAATGAGGACACCTCTGTATACAGTGGAACCCCTCTATTCCAACACCCTGAAATGAGGACACCTCTGTATACAGTGGAACTCCTCTATTCCAACACTCTGAAATGAGGACACCTCTGTATACAGTGGAACCCCTCTATTCCAACTCCCTGAAAAAGGACACCTCTGTATACAGTGGAACTTCAACTCTCTGAAATGAGGACACCTCTGTATACAGTGGAACTCCTCTATTCCAACTCCCTGAAAAAGGACACCTCTGTATACAGTGGAACTTCAACTCTCTGAAATGAGGACACCTCTGTATACAGTGGAACTCCTCTATTCCAACCCCCTCAAATGAGGACACCTCTGTATAAGTGGAACTTCTCTATTCTAACTCTTTGAAATGAGGACACCTCTGTATACAGTGGAACTCCTCTATACCAACACCCTGAAATGAGGACACCTCTGTATTAAGGACACTTGGATATGCCTAAAACTTCACCCCTTGTAATAATAATAATAATAATAATAATAATAATAATAATAATAATAATAATAATAATAATAATAATAATATTTTGAAACCTCAGGGAGCATGTTTCCAAGAATCTGGAGAGCATAATGAGAACAGCTGTCTTGTTCATTCTGGAACCCATTATTCGCCAAAGTAACCCTCTACAAACTGAATTCCTAGGTAACCTTGGTGTGAACATCTTCACTCAGTAGTCTTAATAAGTAGTCTTTTAAAGAACAGGACAAATATGACACAGAAAAAAATTTTAGCTCCAAAATTAATCATAAGCAAAATAATTTACCTCTTATCCAGTTTTATTACTCCCAGGTACGTCCTACTCCTCATTTACTCCTCCCTACTTCCCTCCCCTCTACTCCCCTCCCCTCTATTCTCCCCCCACTCACCCCCTAATATAGAGGAAGATAAACAGAACTATTAATAAGAAACCACACCTCCTACACAGGAAGGAAATGGTCACTTAGAACAAACACTGAATTCTCACTGTTTAGGACAAATCAGGGAAAATTACATCACCTGAAACGACTCCATGTTTATGGTACTTTCCCTGATTAACTTTTCCCATAAGATTAACCTTTTTAACCCTATATATCTACTAATCTGACTGTTCCTGAAAGTTAACACAAGGCATACTGGCAGAGTAACTAGATAAGCCAGTTGTTCTAGCCAGTTGATTGTAAAGTGAAACATTTACCAGTTTATTAGTTTACACAAGCACCATTAATTATAGAGAAGCCTCCCTGAATACACAGTTACAGTATATTGATAACACTGACAAAGATAGTAGAAATATTACCATCAACTTTAGTTCTATCTTCTTTAGATTAACCCCCAGTGTTATCAATTAACCCTTGGCATTATTCATTAACCCCATCCTTCTTCTACCCTGCTTACTATTTCCTTGGTGGCCTCAGACTGTTGGTTCCACCATCGACTAAAGAAGGCTATTTCCACGTAAATGAAGGTTCGTTCTTCATTCTTTTGTAACTCCTCGATAACACTATCTAGAATATATTTAACAGCAGCACCATTGATGTTCCGATTACCTGTAGAGACAGTGCAACCATAAAATATACCATAACAGGGAGTTGGAATAGAAGGGTTCCAAAGGTGTCCTCATTTCAGGGTGTTGGAATAGAGAGGCTCCACTGTATACAGAGGTGTCCTCATTTCAGGGTATTGGAATAGAGGAGTTCACAGAGGTGTCCCCATTTCAGGGGGTTGGACTAGAGGAGTTCCACTGTATACAGAGGTGTCCCATTTCAGGGGGTTGGACTAGAGGAGTTCCACTGTATACAGAGGTGTCCCCATTTCAGGGGGTTGGAATAGAGGAGTTCCACTGTATACAGAGGTGTCCCCATTTCAGGGGGTTGGATTAGAGGAGTTCCACTGTATACAGAGGTGTCCTCATTTCAGGGTATTGGAATAGAGGAGTTCTACTGTATACAGAGGTGTCCCCATTTCAGGGGGTTGGACTAGAGGAGTTCCACTGTATACAGAGGTGTCCCCATTTCAGGGGGTTGGACTAGAGGAGTTCCACTGTATACAGAGGTGTCCCCATTTCAGGGGGTTGGAATAGAGAAGTTCCACTGTATACAGCGGTGTCCTCATTTCAGGGGGTTGGAATAGAGGAGTTCCACTGTATACAGAGGTGTCCTCATTTCAGGGGGTTGGAATGGAGGAGTTCCACTGTATACAGAGGTGTCCCCATTTCAGGGGGTTGGATTAGAGGAGTTCCACTGTATACAGAGGTGTCCTCATTTCAGGGTATTGGAATAGAGGAGTTCCACTGTATACAGAGGTGTCCCCATTTCAGGGGGTTGGACTAGAGGAGTTCCACTGTATACAGAGGTGTCCTCATTTCATGGGGTTGGAATAGAGGGGTTCCACTGTATACAGAGGTGTCCTCATTTCAGGGTGTTAGAATAGAGGAGTTCCACTGTATACAGAGGTGTCCCCATTTCAGGGGGTTGGACTAGAGGAGTTCCACGGTATACAGAGGTGTCCTCATTTCAGGGTATTGGAATAGAGGGGTTCCACTGTGTAATTATAGAGATGTCATCATTATCAGTAAGGAATATTATTATCCACACTATAGTTTGACTGAATACACTACTAAACCCATGTGTTCTAGTTTTGTCATCAAAAATAGTGAATATAACAGACTGCCATCAAAAATAACATTGCTATGTTAGTGAATATAACTGACTGCCATCAAAAATAACATTGCTATGTTAGTGAATATAACTGACTGCCATCAAAAATAACATTGCTATGCTATGTTAGTGAATATTATTATTACTGTAACAAATTACACCCTATAGCCTATTAGGGTTTATTTCAATAGCACAGATTAGGGGTTGGTGAATTATGCCGGCATAATTTCAAGCATAATAGGTGTATCATAAATACTAGCATATGCTAGTATTTATATATTTAGGAGCATAATGAGGTATTTTTAGCAAAAACAAACAAACAAAAACAAAAAAAACAAAAAAAAAAAACATTAGTTTCTATTAAGTGATTTCATAAATGCTAGCATATGCTAGTATAATGGATATAATGTGATAGAAATGGGGACATGTCACGCAAATAATTATTTTCCAGAATAGCCACTTAAAGGCTGAAAACTAATTATTTTATCAATACATATTTACTAGTACCTCCACGCCAAGTTTGAAGGGTCGGAAGCCATTCTAAGTAGCCAATCGCTCAGTTCAAACTCAGCTATCTCGCCACTATACTAATAATCTTTTAATAATAATAATTTCTCAAAAATGCCTTTTTACAAGGTGAGAATTGTACCGCTTATAACCAGGGAGTGGCTTAAGACCTGGCCCCAAGGAGAGTATCAATCAACACCTCTAGAGCTCTACTACACCGCTATGATAATAACTCAATTTTCAATTTTTCAGCCACATGTCCCCTTTTTCCTAAGTACTGTCACATATTTAGGAGCATAATTAGGTATTTTTTGGCAAAAAAAAAAAAAAAAAAATCAAAAAAATCAAAAAAATAAATAAATAAAGAAATAAATAAATAAAGAAAGAAATAAAAACATTAGTTTCTATTATACTCTCTCTACGGTCTGTCATGTTCTGTCATGTGTGCGGGATGTGGTTGTGATTGAGGTGACCTCTGGACCCTGTCTATGAGCATAATGTTGAGCATATGAGGTTTTTAGTAGCATAATTATTAAAATGGTGAGCATTGCTAGCATAGCATAATAACAAAAAAATGAGCATAATCTGCCAACCCCTAGCTACAGATACAATATCAACTCTTAGTAAGACACACACTCTTTCAGAAAACTATATACAGTAGACCCTCACTTATGCGGACCCCTTGGGACCAGCACTAGTCGGTAAATGTAAAATGTCCCTAAATGTGAAACAATTAATGTATATATACACAGACAAAAATTATTAGGAAGAAAAAAATGACTGTAATTTAGTCTGCTTTAACTGGGCACATCCCTAGCTAGCAGCTTAGCATTAACAGACGGTGGGGGGGGGGGGGGGGGGGGCACAACAGTTAGTTAGCGGTCAATGATATTCACCTGTTCTATCAACCCACTACCGGTATTCACAATAATAATAATAATAATAATAATAATAATAATAATAATAATAATAATAATAGAGTAGTATCATGAATTATGAGACAGAGGGTATTATGAGACACTTTCACAAAACAGAAAGTTTTCAATTTCTAGCTAATTGGTGATTAATGCTGATACTCTTGTAAGAACTGCCACTTCAATGTAGCTTCTAATGGGTGCACACTAGAGTTGACCTTTAACCTCTAGTTCAAAACATTTGTGCTAAACAGTGAAAGAGTGGTGCTAATGGCAGACCAAAAGCAAAAAAGGAAATTGTGGCTGGAGGAGAGCATGAAAGAGGCTGTAGCATATGTCCATAGTGGAAAACCTTTGCGTGAGGCTGCCAGGCACTATAATGTTCCTATAGAAACATTGAGAAGGAGAACCAATGGAACAGTTCCCTTAGAATGTAAACCTGGGCCTTCCACAGTCCTAACCAGTGAGGAAGAGAGGTGTTTAGTTGACTATGTGATAGAGATGGCTGATCGAGGGTTTGGGCTGGTCAGTGAAGATATAATGCGAATAGCCTTCACTATTGTGGACAGATCTAAGCGCCCTCATCCATTTCAAGATGGGATGGCAGGCAGAGGATGGCTGGAAGCTTTCAGGCGCCGACACCCAGAACTATCTCTCCGGACTCCCCAAGCTCTGTCATATTCTAGGGCTTCTTCTGCCAGTAAGGAAAAAGTAGTTGACTTTTTTGCAAAGTTGGGCTCCCTTTATGGTCGACTTAATTTATTAACCAAACCCATGCAAGTGTACAACATAGATGAGACTGGGATTACAATAGTGCACAAGCCTGGAAAAGTTTTTGTGCTAAGCATGTGTACTCTGTAACTAGTGGTGAAAAAGGCAAGACACACACAGTTGTGGTTTGTGTGTCAGCAAGTGGGCATGTACTCCCCCCCATGATGATCTACCCAAGGAAAAAAGCTGTCCCAGAGTCCATGCAAAGTGGTTGTGTTCCTGGTACTGTGTTTGAAACCAGTGACAACGGTTGGATAACTCAAGATATTTACTTGAAATGGTTTAAGTTCTTTGTAAAATCAATACCTCCTGCTAGACCAGTGTTACTAATTGAAGACGGTCACAGTTCTCATATAACTTTGGATGTAATTGAGTTGGCACGTAAAAATGATATATATCTGCTTTGTTTGCCTTCTCACTCATCACATATATTGCAACCATTGGATATTGGTGTTTTCAAATCATTTAAGACCCACTATCCTAAAACATGTCAAAAATATATAGTCAATAACCCTGGTAGAGTCATTACATCTGAAGTTATAGCTTTACTGGTTTGTGATGCCTGGGCACACTCCATTACACCAGTGAACATTCTTGGTGGATTTAAAAAGACCGGGATTCCGCCATTTAACCCAAGTGCAGTTGATGACAGAATGTTGGCTCCTGCAAAGGTATTCAAACCTACGAATGATGACAGTTCATCATATACTTGTAATACTAGTTTTAGTACAGAGCAGCACTCCCTTTTTGAAAAAAGGTTTAATGAAGAATATGATGTACAGGACCCTCTGTATGAACTGTGGCTAAAAGAACAACACCCTGAGTCAGATACAGATTCCATGAAGACACATGCCAACTCACTTTCAACCATGTCCTCTAATGAATCAAGTGTACTGAGTGAGGTTTTGAAGTATCCAGAAGTTAAAGTGTCGGCAAAAAGAAGGGGAAAGCCAGCAGCAAATAGCACCAGTTCTGTGTGTTTAAGTGATTCACCAGCAATGAAACAGTTGAAGCAAAAAGAAGAGGAGAAAAGATTAGCTGAAGAAGAGAAAGCAAGGAAAAAAGAGAAACGGGAGGTAAAGAAAGCAGAACGTGAGAGGAAGAAAGTATTGCATGAGAAGGAAAGAGAAGAAAAAAAGAAAGAACGAGAAGAAAAGAAGAAAGAACGTGATAGGAAGAGATTGGCAAAAGAACAAATGAAAACTCCAAGAGTCAATGTATCAGACGATGACGATGAAGAGGTGTCCCAGGATGAGGTTGAATGCCCCATATGTCATGTGAAGGAGGGAGAGTCCAGTTGTCAGTGGATTTGTTGCGATAATTGTGACATATGGTACCATACCCACTGCACTGACATTAATCAAGATGATCTTCCAGATATCTTTTACTGTTTGAAGTGTGTTTAACTCATTTTTGACTTTGTGACTTTTTGCTACCCATTTTTTTTTTTGACTAAAGTTTTTTGCTAGGTTCTTTTTGCTACTGTCTCATAATTAATGTAGTGTCCCATAATTTCAAATGAGGGTAAACTCACTGTTTTAAGAGTGGCAGCACATGTAGATCTGCTAGAATATGAAATTATGTGGTCCACATGGACTTTATAGAGAGGGGTTTCAGAATAGTCAAAAAAATTATGTGGTTGTGGTTATGTGCCATTAGCAGGAAGCCAGATGTTTACATGTCTCATAACTGTGGTTACTACTCTAATAATAATAATAATAATAATAATAATAATAATAATAATAATAATAATAATAATAATAATAATAATAATTTTGAGTTATTGGTACACCTGGAAAGAGGTTCCTCCAGCTCCATAAATGAGCCTTAAATCATTACCTACTGAGGTACAGAACCGGAGATATAGGCGTCAGGAGTTGACACAAGCATAATCAACATTTAGGGGTTTGAAGTCTAGCTGCAAGCTAAAAATCAATTTTTCCGCAATCGTCCTCGTCACGCCCCCAGGCTGGACGAAGAAACAGTAGAAACGAAAGAGTTGGAGCAAGGCTCCCCAGGTTGGAAATTCTTCCCCAACACTGACTAGTTCGCTATCTGTTAACTAGAGTTGTAACTGATAACTAAATTGAAGTAGTTAGCTAGATAGTATAAGTAACTAAGCTAGATAATTATTGTAGGTAGATGTTAGCTACTTTCTACCGGCTAGTTTACTTAGTTATTGATAGCTAAAGGCTAGCTAGAGGCTAGCTAAAGGCTAGATAACTGCTAGCTGGCTAGATATAAAACTAACTTAGTTACCATGGCACTACGTAAAACCGTAAAACCGTATACTATCTAGTAATTTGTCCGTATTGTATTAGTCCACGAGCAACTTTTTCCCGAGTGGGCTTTTTTAAACGATGTGTTGGACCGGTTAGAAGTGGATTTAGGACACCAAATTTTAGCAGAAGGTGGGGGAAAGTCCATAGTTTATGATGATGTAATAAAAAAAATTTTGCCAGGTAATGACCCGTGAGCTATAATTGTCTACATTTGTCTGTATCTCGGAATGAATATCTGCACGATAAGGTCCCTTTTCTCAGATTCAGTCACATATTATTATTATTAAATAACAAGTATACTACACATAATAATTAACAAGCTGTCACAGGAAGTTCAGCCAATTACATGCCTACATTACACACATGTCAGACTTAACCATAGGAACTGAATCTTTATAAAATGTAGTGGAATCAGTCTATTCCATGAACCCTATACACCTTTATATTAAAGGAAATTTAGATATGTCCCTTTGAACTACACCCCCTCATACAGAGGTACCTGGGATAGAAACAGAGGGGATACATGGAGGGGTTCTCATTTTAGGGTGTTGGAATAGAGGAGTTCCACTGTATACAGAGGTGACCTCATTTCAGGGTGTTGGAATAGAGGAGTTCCACTGTATACAGAGGTGTCCTCATTTCAGGGTGTTGGAATAGAGGGGTTCCACTGTATACAAAGGTGTCCTCATTTCAGGGTGTTGGAATAGAGGAGTTCCACTGTATACAGAGGTGTCCTCATTTCAGGGGTTTAGAATAGAGGAGTTCCACTGTATACAGAGGTGTCCTCATTTCAGGGTGTTGGAATAGAGGAGTTCCACTGTATACAGAGGTGTCCTCATTTCAAGGTGTTGGAATAGAGGAGTTCCACTGTATACAGAGGTGTCCTCATTTCAGGGTGTTGGAATAGAGGAGTTCCACTGTATACAGAGGTGTCCTCATTTCAGGGTGTTGGAATAGAGGGGTTCCACTGTATACAGAGGTATCCTCATTTCAGGGTGTTGGAATAGAGGAGTTCCACTGTATACAGAGGTGTCCTCATTTCAGGGGTTTAGAATAGAGGAGTTCCACTGTATACAAAGGTGTCCTCATTTCAGGGTGTTGGAATAGAGGAGTTCCACTGTATACAGAAGTGTATTCATTCCAGGGTGTTGGAATAGAGTATACAGAAATGTTCTTTTTCCAGCAAATTGGGATAGAGAGCTTCTATTGTAGCCACAGCCTACACACACACCATACACAAGACCCGACTGACCGCCATAATAGTATTCATCCACGGTCTTAAGCCAGCCGACATCATCATGAGTGTGAGGTACAACATGAACGTATATCTTCCCCTTCTCGTAGGTCCTGGGACCTCGCCGAGGCGACTGGGAGCTCCCACACACCAGCAAACAAACTAACAGCAGACTCAGTATCATCTTTAGCTAGCTAGTACTATTATATCACCTGATACAATACCGTAACCAGCACCACCAGCCACCAGCCACCGCAGCTGCTAGCTATTTAGCAAGGTTACAATAGTATTCATACTCACAGTACTATAGCCCCGCCCAACGAGCGCCATTAATAATTAGCGAGCAAATTTTAATTATTATTATACATAATAATAAAAATTATTATTATTATTAATAATATTATTTTTTCCAGACAATGATTGTTGAATTTGAATGTGGATTTATGCAGAAAAGGAGTATGTGTGTTTATAAATCAATAGCATCTTCTTCATCTTCACATTCCTCATCTGAAAAGAGATCCTCACTTGATTCATCATCTTCTAGTATTTCTTCTTCCTGCTTTGCAACTGCTTGCCTTGTATTCTCCACCACTTTCTCTGCAATCAAAGTAAATTTACAGTAGAACCTCTCCTTGGAAGCTACCCTTTATAATATATACAGTGGAATTTATATATAGAGGACACATTGGGACCTTGGAAACTGTCCTTTATATAGAGGTTGTCCTTAATTCAGAGGTAATATACAGTGGAACCTCTCTATAGAGGACACATTGGGACCTTGGAAACTGTCCTTTATATAGAGGTTGTCCAGTGTATATGAAAACAAGACAAGTGTCCTTAGTATGGAGGTTTGTCCTTAATTCAGAGTGACTTCACCATTAAGGTATGACTCACTCTTTTCTTTTCTTTTCACATTCTTCTTCACTTCACTAACATCCTTCTTCTCGACCTTCTCTGTCTTCTTCTCTGTCCTAGGCTGAGGTAATATTCCTTCCTTGACAGCTTTTGCATATCTCTTTTCATATTCCTTTATCTCTCTCTTCCAGGACTCATCTGCCTTCTTGTTGTAAATCTAGAACATCACATTCGTTCATTATACTGAATACAGTGGAACCTCTGAATAAAGGAGGAACACATCGGGATATAAAAACAGGTCTATTGCCCATTGTAGGGAAGTTGGCTCTAAAAATTTACAAATGAATTGGTTATCGTTTGTAGAGAGGCTGTCTTTTTTGAGGTTCCACCTTATGATGCAATCAAATAAGAGGTTCTGTCTCTCATCATCTCTATCTACTCTCATCATCTACTATTACCGATTTCTCCTCATCTGTGAGCCTACTCCATTGCTTGGATCCATCTGTGATAAGTGCCTATAAACACAATAATCAATGAATAAAGAACAGTTTAGTTAGTGTGTATAGAAGGTCCCAATGTGTCCTTTATAGAGAGGTTCCACTGTATATTACCTCAGAATTAAGGACAACCTCTATATAAAGGACAGTTTCCAAGGTCCAAATGTGTCTTCTATAGAGAGGTTGCTTGTATGGAAATATATACAAGGTAGGATTTCACCTGTGCAGCATCCATGGAATCAATCTTCTCCCTTGTTATAAGGTCCTTCATGAAAAGATTGTATCCAGACTTCTTGTGTGGCTAAAGAAAGGACAAAGAAGCATCAATTTCAGCTTCCAGAATCAATAGACTAGGAGGACGCTATCAAACACACTTTCAGTAAGCCTTTCTTCTTCAGACGAAATTCACTTATATAATTCTGCTTTGCAGCTCTATACTCCTTCAATGACTGGAGATAAGCTTCTTGTTCCTTCTCACTTCCAATCTCCTTCTTCAGGAATTCTCTGTATACGTTGTCATACTCCAGCTTCAGTTGAATGGCTCTGTTCTTGTATACCTTTTAAGTTAAACAGATTGGATTACAGATTAAAGTGTCCTGATTAGAGGGGTTGACTCATTTCAGGGTGTGAAGTTCTTAATACACAAGCTGTTAATTGGGACATATCCAAGTGTCCTTAATACGGTGTTCTCATTTCAGGGTATTGGAGTTCCACTGTATACAGAGGTGTCCTCATTTCAGGGAGTTCGAATAGAGGGGTTCCACCGTAGCCTCTAATCCAGGCTCTCTTCATTGGCAGAAAGAGAAAAGAGTCTGGTACATGTACACACTATCTGCTATATTGTATTAATCTGTAGTTTAAACTTGGAATCATAGAAGTGTGGTGATATGTACTCAAAAAATGAATGAAGAATACTGAAAAATACTATAAAAAACAAGGATTCCCAGTCTTTCTGGAAATTTTAATAAATTCACAGATAGTGATGTGTATTAGCTTCCTTCCTCCTAATGAAGAAAACCTTGCTTACAGGTAGTTATACAATAGAGACCATGAATATATTTAACTGTGGACACATAAGAAGAGATTTCAAAGAACAGACTTGAGCAGTTAACCTGTTGCTCTGACTGAGATAGATTCCTCCATTTTTCACCTATAGCCTTCATGTTGTTTTGATGAAACACAAGATCACCACCACTAATAGGATCTTCACGAACCTTATCCATCAAGAACAGCATATATGCATTTCTGTACAGAAAATAATGAAGTTTAACAACAGCAACCAACCTTCAGCATAATTAAATTCATGGTTATCATTAATTAAATTCAAACTGCTGTAACATGAGCTGTAATTTAGTTAGCTAAGAAAGATCTAGAAAAATAAAATATTTTTGGCACGAAATTTAACCCTTACAGGACCATTGTCACAAATATGTATTCAATGTTACGGACCACCAGTGTAAGTGCTATATAAATTACATACTAGAGACAGCTCCCATATTAACCACACAGGAACTAGTTACTAGTCCGATTATATAAATACAAGAAAGCTGTCTGACTACAACTGACAGCGGCTATTAAGCCACACCAAGTATCATTAACACATTAAAACTTAAATGAGCTTGTCACACTTGCATGACAATTGTCATATTTAATTATTTATTCGCAAGTCATGTAATGTGACAATTGTCTACTCATTATACTAATAACTAATTAAATTGCTGGTCTGTTAAGGGTTAATAATTGTTTATAATAATAATACTAATTGGTATGGTTTTCAAATTTCAGTATATTTATTCACTGAGGGACAAGGAGGGGCTGATGTTACTGGTTTTAGGTTCTCATGGAATGTGGTAAAGCTGTCATGCATGTCACAGCTAACATTAAAGCACATACATAATTATATGTACATAGCTAAGCTGTATCCAGCTAAAAAATATGTGCATGAACCTTGTCATTAGACCATTCCAGTTTTCAAGATTTTACTATATGCAGTACCATAAGGCCATAAGGAGTATGCCCTCCCCTCCCTTATGTTATTAATACACACATACAGTGGCTTTTTGGGTGGTGTGGGGCCATGGAAGACTGGTCTTTTGAGAAGAAGTGATGAACTAACACTGAGGCAGCGGATAGTCTGTGATTCCATTGATGCCATCTTAGATAAAATTGCATGATTCACTTTCACCAAGGATCTGTTTAACATAACAATCCCTTGCGACAACATCATCTTTTACGCCGGCCACGTGTGCTTAAGGTCATGTCACGCTGAAGGTCAAAGGACATTCACTTGTACTTGTTCCGAAAATTCTCCTACCAATAGCAGCTACACAAATTAACTGAAATTCTCCTAAACTGCTAAAAATGAACACCAGTACTAAAGTTCTATATTTAGATACATCAGAGATAGATGGTCAGGTCAAAGGTCATGCATGTGAGAAAGCCCTACAGGCCTGCCAACCTAATTTGGTAAAAAATATTGAGGTCAGTGAAAAAAAACCTTGATTTCATAGTGAAAACCTGGAGGTGTGCTGTTGAAATCCATTTTCATCGAAATTATTGTGGAAAGTAATGGGGTTTGTGAGGAATAGATGGCCACTTTGATTCCCAATCCTTTTGTACTTATATCCAGTGTACTTTGCTCTCTTTGGTGAAGGTTCACCCAGATCATCACCACCAGACAGTTCACCAAGTTCACAAACATCATCAAATCTCTCAGCCATAGCTGCAAGACTGCAGCTCCTCAGCAGCAGCAGCAGCACCATCTAATAGCTGGCACAAATTTAGGTGTCATGCACTAATCCATTAGCTAATGCATGCAACTTGTAAAATACAAGCAAGATGATGAGCCAGCTCACAAAAAAAAGCAGTCAATCTGAAAAAGCAGTGGTCATTGCCACTTTCCCTTGAGGAATGTTGATATGTACCTTGAGACCTTGAGTACAGGCTCAAAATCTTGAGTCTCAAGGTGAAACCTTGAGGGTTGACAGGCCTGTGCCTAGAGTGGGGAAGCAAAATTTCTTTCTAAATACATCTGGAAAGACACCAAAAGTCAATGAGCTGGTGCTCAACTATCTGTTGCCCACAGGGCAGTGAATCTGAAGAACTGAGCATATAGGGCTCCTTTTCCAGGCAATGTAACAGATTACTGTCAATTGTACTAGCTACTGCCATGGGCTAGGGGTAGAGCTAAGGTTAGATACAGTACAATTGAATGATGTAATCATTGAATGATGTAATCTCTAATGTTACATGGAGAAAGAGCCAGCATTTGTGAAGGTGATGCTGGGGTCCCTCTTTACAACCTCAGCAAGAAACTGATATGGTATCTCACTGCCATCTTAACTTCTAAAGACTTCAAATTTCAGCTCTTCATGCTCATGGAGTTCTAGCTACATCACCAGTTCTATCCCAGAGCCACAAAACCATAGTATATCCCAAGTTATCCTGAAAGGAGAAAACATGGTGTCCCTTAAAGTAGATTTCTGCAAAACCACAGTGTCTCAAGTTATCCTGAAAGGAGATTTCTGCAAAACCATAGTTATCCTGAAAGGAGAAACCATAGTGTCCTAAGTTATCCTGAAAGGAGAAAACATGGTGTCCCTTAAAGGAGATTTCTGCAAAACCACAGTGTCTCAAGTTATCCTGAAAGGAGATTTCTGCAAAACCATAGTTATCCTGAAAGGAGAAACCATAGTGTCCCAAGTTATCCTGAAAGGAATAAACATGGTGTCCTTTAAAGGAGATTTCTGCAAAACCACAGTGTCTCAAGTTATCCTGAAAGGAGATTTCTGCAAAACCATAGTTATCCTGAAAGGCGAAACCATAGTTATCCTGAAAGGAGATTTCTGCAAAACCATAGTGTTCCAAGTTATCCTGAAAGGAGAAACCATAGTGTCCTAAGTTATCCTGAAAGGAGAAACATAGTGTCCTAAGTTAAGATTTCTGCAAAACCATAGTGTCCTGAGTTATCCTGAAAGGAGATTTCTGTAAAACACGAGTTATCCTGAAAGGAGTATAATAATACACTTTTGTACGCAAGCCAATAAAATTAATGCGGTTGACCGGTCAAAAAAAAAAAAGAGCCACGCCCATGAATTGGTCTGTTGATAAGATATAGAATGACTGCGAGAAAAAAGCGTGATGTTCTTCAGGAAATTTGTGTGTTTGCAGTTCTGCTTGTTCTTATCGTAGCTCAAGGTATGCATAGAGAGTATTAGCTAGCAATTTACCCCTGAAATGAGGACACCTCCTTAATGAGACATAGGCTCCAACCGTCCTGGAATGTCCAGGACAGTCCTGGATTTGTTGACATTGTCCTGTGTCCTGGATTCACCTGCCATTTGTCCTGGATGCTGGAGTAGTAGAGTTAAGTATGTCTATAGACACTGACTGCAATAGTTATGAAAACTACTACTAGATCTGTAGTGTAGCTCTGGTTGTTGTTGTCCTATGACTAGAGTGTATTGCAGTAGTTACAGTGCATGCATTCACAGTCAGCATCTTGACAGGCTTGCTTTCAATACCATCATCAAATGCAGACTCAGAGAGGGACTATTGATTTTTGTTATGCTTAAATTTTTGATGGTGTGCTTTGGGCGGGATTGACTATGATATGGGCATGAGTGGTGGGTGTGGCCTGTGGCCTGGAACTGGTTTTCAAAAAGTTGGAGCCTATGATGAGGACACGCTGCATACCTGCCCTATTATTGGTCATGTATCATTTATAGTGTTGGTATACAACTTTGATCATGGAACAAAGAGATATGGACTATCAATGGATAAGGCAAAGATTGTCTTCTTTAATAACTTGTCTAAAGAAGAGATAAACATTTCATACGTTTCAAGTAACTGCTTTAAGGTAATGCATTTATCCATGTTCTTAGTGGAACCCCTCTATTCCAACACCCTGAAATGAGGACACCTCTGTATACAATGTAACTCCTATTCTAACTCCCTGAAATGAGGACACCTTTGTATACAGTGGAACCCCACCCTTGAAATGAAGATATCTCTGTAGCTGTGTCCAGTGGAACCCTCTCCTCACAAAGCCTACTTCATCTTTCTATATTTCTCTATATAGTGCAGTGAGACTGAAGTTAGTGTCCCAGTTGAAGAAAATTTGACATATATTGCACAAACTGACTTTCCTTTGAAAATAACTTTGAGGACAAGTTCTAATAGCTGTGTGGTGACCCACCACTTCAAGGAATATGGACTGTACTATTTCAACCATAGTCAAGGAGAGCTGTTGAGCTGTTCATTTAGCTCTTTAGATAAGGGAGACTATACCTACCTGTGTAAGTTAGTCTAATAATGTATAAGGGAGATTATGCCTACCTGTCTAATAAGGGATGAGGGAGATAATGTCTACCTGTGTTAGCCTAATAATAGATAAGAGAGATTATGCCTACCTATCTAATAAGGGATGAGGGAGATAATGTCTACCTGTGTTAGCCTAATAATAGATAAGGGAGATTATGCCTGCCTGTTTAATAAGGGATGAGGGAGATAATGTCTACCTGTGTTAGCCTAATATATAGATAAGGGAGATTATGCCTGCCTGTTTAATAAGGGATGAGGGAGATAATGTCTACCTGTGTTAGCCTAATAATAGATAAGGGAGATTATGCCTGCCTGTTTAATAAGGGATAATGTCTACCTGTGTTAGCCTAATAATAGATAAGGGAGATTATGCCTGCCTGTTTAATAAGGGATGAGGGAGATAATGTCTACCTGTGTTAGCCTAATAATAGATAAGGGAGATTATGCCTGCCTGTTTAATAAGGGATGAGGGAGATAATGTCTACCTGTGTTAGCCTAATAATAGATAAGGGAGATTATGCCTGCCTGTTTAATAAGGGATGAGGGAGATAATGTCTACCTGTGTTAGCCTAATAATAGATAAGGGAGATTATGCCTACTTGTTTAATGATAGTGTCTGTGACATAATAATATTATTTTGCCTCACTTATTAAAAAAATTAAGTGTGACAAATGTAGTTACCAAAACCATGGCAACACTAGCAATACTATGGCAATGCTATTGTGATAATGTGACAATGCAAACATTAATAGTAACGATACTGTATTTCCCTGCAGTCATACTCTATGCTGTGGTTATCTTTGTTCTTCTGTCTGTAATCTGGATAGCCATCACTCAAGCATTCAAGTGAGTCATCTCTCTATTGGAAAATTAGCTTTTGTGATATTATGCAAGAGAAAGTGTCTTTCTTCCTTAACTCCCTCACTTCCCTCACTCTTCCTCTTCCTCCTCCTCTTCCTCCTCCTCTTCCTCCTCCTCTTCCTCCTCCTCCTCCTCCCTCTTCCTCTTCCTCCTCCTCCTCCTCCCTCTTCCTCCTCCTCCCTCTTCCTCCTCCTCCCTCTTCCTCCTCCTCCCTCTTCCTCCTCCTCCCTCTTCCTCCTCCTCCCTCTTCCTCCTCCTCCCTCTTCCTCCTCCTCCCTCTTCCTCCTCCTCCCTCTTCCTCCTCCTCCCTCTTCCTCCTCCTCCCTCTTCCTCCTCCTCCCTCTTCCTCCTCCTCCCTCTTCCTCCTCCTCCCTCTTCCTCCTCCTCCTCCTCCTCCTCCTCCTCCTCCTCCTCCCTCCCTCCCTCTTCCTCCTCCTCCTCCTCCCTCCCTCCCTCTTCCTTCTCCTCCTCACATTTTTCCTCACACATATCTTTATTAGATATTATACTAAAGGCAAGCACAAGTCGGTTCAGGAGAATGAAAACATCCAGATAGACAGTTCACAAGTGAGAAACTCATTTCCTAATAAAGTCTACGAACCTGGGAACCCTGGATCTTGGGCATATCAATGAGTGATAAAGTTGTGTGTCTATCAACTACCAGTAAGGGTCGTGCTGTTATGCATCAAGTGGCTAGAGAGTCGTGCTGTTATGCATCAAGTGTGCTGTTGTGCATCAAGTGGCTAGAGAGCTGTGCTGTTATGCATCAAGTGTGCTGTTGTGCATCAAGTGGCTAGAGAGCTGTGCTGTTATGCATCAAGTGGCTAGAGAGTCATGCTTTTATGCATCAAGTGGCTAGAGAGTCATGCTGTTATGCATCAAGTGGCTAGATAGTCGTGCTGTTACGCATCAAGTGGCTAGAAAGCTGTGCTCAGCCTGTGTGGTCCATCTCACACCGTGTACTTGCTTCTGGAAGATGTAGCTAACTTTGCAGTGAGATGATGTACAGGCCTGTAGATATATCAAAGAATGACCTCATCAGAAATCTGTTAGTATTTTGTAGTTTTGGAAAGAAGTTAATATTTTTCTAGGGTTCAAGTGAATGCAGTAGACTTTAGTTTAAAATTCCTTAATCGTTTTGTAGTTAAATTCTAATTCATTCAATCAGTTACATTCTGATTCTAGGATCCGTATGAGTCCAAGGCGGAGTCAGTTATACTATCATATGGTTCCACCGAGAGCCGAGAGAAAAAGAAGACTTCCAAGGTATCAAAAAGGAGTACTCCAACTCTTAAATCAAGCCTGGTAAGCATAACCCAACCCATCCATCCCCCAGAACTCACTTCATGACACTACTGAAAGTAGTGTCATTATTTACATACATATGTAAATACTTCACTTCCCCCACCCACCCTTCTCAGTACCCTTCCACTCCACCCCTCACAGAACTCACCTCCCCCACCCAGCCTTCTCGGTACCCCTCCCCCACTCCACCCATCCAAGAACTCCCTCCCCCACCCAGCCTTCTTGGTACCACTCCACTCCACCCTCACAGAACTCCCCTCCCCCACCCAGCCTTCTCAGTACCCCTCCACTCCACCCCTCCCAGAATCTTCCCTCACCTACCCACCCTTCTCGGTACCCCTCCACCCCACCCTTCCCAAAACCTCACCTCCCACCATTCCCAGAATCTCCCCTCCCAGTCTACCCCGCCCACACTTTCCACCCCACCCCTCCCAGTCTACCCCCGCCCACTCTTTCCACTCCACCCCTTTCAGTACACTCTGAATTCCCTCCATTCCCAGGACCCACACCTCATCTCCCAGAACCCTATAAAAAAAAAAAAATACCCACTTGATTACTTTTCACAGATAACTGAAGGAACAAGTGATTCTGGTTTCACTGCTCCTCCAAAAGTAACCAGAGAACTATCCAATAATAATAAACGTCTGAGCTCCTTGGACACATTCAGAGGGTAAACACAATATCATTAATATCTCTTTTATCAGTGGCAATCAGATCAATTTGTACTATGACTATATAGTGACCTAGATCCCAATGTGTCCTTTATAGAGAGGTTCCACTATTACCTCTGAATTAAGGACAACCTCTATATAAAGGACAGTTTCCAAGGTCCCAATGTGTCCTTTATAGAGAGGTTCCACTATTACCTCTGAATTAAGGACAACCTCTATATAAAGGACAGTTCCAAGGTCCCAATGTGTTCTGAAAAGAGAGGTTCTACTGTATATTTATTAAACTGTAGACTTTCTCTTGTCATCATGATCTTTGTGAACTATGGTGGGGGAGGATACTGGTTCTTCAACCACAGCAAGTGGAACGGACTTACAATAGCTGACCTTGTTTTCCCATGGTTCATCTGGATTATGGGAGTGTCCCTGGTGTTTTCTTTTCAAGGAAGAAAGAAGGACTCACTCTTTCAGCAACTTTATCAAATACTGAGAAGAACGGTTCTTTTGTTTGCTCTGGGTTTGTTCTTCGTCAGCAATGATGCTAGTAAGTTAATGTGACAATACAGTAGAACCTCTCTATAGAGGACCTTATAAACTGTCCTTTATATAGAGGTTGTCCTTAATTCAGAGGTAATATATAGTGGAACCTCTCTATAGAGGACACATTGGGACCTTGGAAACTGTCCTTTATATAGAGGTTATCCTTAATTCAGAGGTAATATACAGTGGAAACTCTCTATAGAGGACACATTGGGACCTTGGAAACTGTCCTTTATATAGAGGTTGTCCTTAATTCAGAGGTAATATACAGTGGAACCTCTCTATAGAGGACATATTGGGACCTTGTAAACTGTCCTTTATATAGAGGTTATCCTTAATTCAGAGGTAATATACAGTGGAACCTCTCTATAGAGGACACATTGGGACCTTGGAAACTGTCCTTTATATAGAGGTTATCCTTAATTCAGAGGTAATATACAGTAGAACCTCTCTATAGAGGACACATTGGGACCTTGGAAACTGTCCTTTATATAGAGGTTATCCTTAATTCAGAGGTTATATACAGTAGAACCTCTCTATAGAGGACACATTGGGACCTTGGAAACTGTCCTTTATATAGAGGTTGTCATTAATTCAGAGGTAATATACAGTGGAACCTCTCTATAAAGGACACATTGGGACCTTGGAAACTGTCCTTTATATAGAGGTTGTCCTTATTGTGAAACCTAATTAATATTTTATATAACCTTGACACAAAATTTTATTATATTAACAGGTACACCACTGGATAAGATGAGAATTTGTGGTGTGCTCCAAAGGTTTGCAATTACTTATCTGGTGGTGGCCATTACAGAACTCTTCACTGGCTACCTTTATAAGTTTAGGAATGTGAGTTTATAAGATTCCAATGTGTAGAGGTTCCACTGTATATTAAGGACAATCTCTATATAAAGGACAGTTTCCAAGGTCCCAATGTGTCCTCTATAGAGAGGTTCCACTGTATATTACCTCTGAATTAAGGACAACCTCTATATAAAGGACAGTTTACAGGGTCCCAATGTGTCCTCTATAGAGAGGTTCCACTGTATATTACCTCTGAATTAAGGATAACCTCTATATAAAGGACAGTTTCCAAGGTCCCAATGTGTCCTCTATAGAGAGGTTCCACTGTATATTACCTCTGAATTAAGGACTACCTCTATATAAAGGACAGTTTCCAAGGTCCCAATGTGTCCTTTATAGAGAGGTTCCACTGTATATTACCTCTGAATTAAGGACAACCTCTATATAAAGGACAGTTTACAAGGCCCCAATGTGTCCTCTATAGAGAGGTTCCACTGTATATTACCTCTGAATTAAGGACTACCTCTATATAAAGGACAGTTTCCAAGGTCCCAATGTGTCCTCTATAGAGAGGTTCCACTGTATATTACCTCTGAATTAAGGACAACCTCTATATAAAGGACAGTTTCCAAGGTCCCAATGTGTCCTCTATAGAGAGGTTCCACTGTATATCTGAATTAAGGACTACCTCTATATAAGGTCCCAATGTGTCCTCTATAGAGAGGTTCCACTGTATATTACCTCTGAATTAAGGATAACCTCTATATAAAGGACAGTTTCCAAGGTCCCAATGTGTCCTCTATAGAGAGGTTCCACTGTATATTACCTCTGAATTAAGGACTACCTCTATATAAAGGACAGTTTCCAAGGTCCCAATGTGTCCTCTATAGAGAGGTTCCACTGTATATCTGAATTAAGGACTACCTCTATATAAGGTCCCAATGTGTCCTCTATAGAGAGGTTCCACTGTATATTACCTCTGAATTAAGGACAACCTCTATATATGTAAAGGACAGTTTCCAAGGTCCCAATGTGTCCTCTATAGAGAGGTTCCACTGTATATTACCTCTGAATTAAGGATAACCTCTATATAAAGGACAGTTTCCAAGGTCCCAATGTGTCCTCTATAGAGAGGTTCCACTGTATATTACCTCTGAATTAAGGACTACCTCTATATAAAGGACAGTTTCCAAGGTCCCAATGTGTCCTTTATAGAGAGGTTCCACTGTATATTACCTCTGAATTAAGGACAATCTCTATATAAAGGACAGTTTCCAAGGTCCCAATGTGTCCTTTATAGAGAGGTTCCACTGTATATTACCTCTGAATTAAGGACAACCTCTATATAAAGGACAGTTTACAGGGTCCCAATGTGTCCTCTATAGAGAGGTTCCACTGTATATTACCTCTGAATTAAGGATAACCTCTATATAAAGGACAGTTTCCAAGGTCCCAATGTGTCCTCTATAGAGAGGTTCCACTGTATATTACCTCTGAATTAAGGACTACCTCTATATAAAGGACAGTTTCCAAGGTCCCAATGTGTCCTTTATAGAGAGGTTCCACTGTATATTACCTCTGAATTAAGGACAACCTCTATATAAAGGACAGTTTACAAGGCCCCAATGTGTCCTCTATAGAGAGGTTCCACTGTATATTACCTCTGAATTAAGGACTACCTCTATATAAAGGACAGTTTCCAAGGTCCCAATGTGTCCTCTATAGAGAGGTTCCACTGTATATTACCTCTGAATTAAGGACAACCTCTATATAAAGGACAGTTTCCAAGGTCCCAATGTGTCCTCTATAGAGAGGTTCCACTGTATATCTGAATTAAGGACTACCTCTATATAAGGTCCCAATGTGTCCTCTATAGAGAGGTTCCACTGTATATTACCTCTGAATTAAGGATAACCTCTATATAAAGGACAGTTTCCAAGGTCCCAATGTGTCCTCTATAGAGAGGTTCCACTGTATATTACCTCTGAATTAAGGACTACCTCTATATAAAGGACAGTTTCCAAGGTCCCAATGTGTCCTCTATAGAGAGGTTCCACTGTATATCTGAATTAAGGACTACCTCTATATAAGGTCCCAATGTGTCCTCTATAGAGAGGTTCCACTGTATATTACCTCTGAATTAAGGACAACCTCTATATATGTAAAGGACAGTTTCCAAGGTCCCAATGTGTCCTCTATAGAGAGGTTCCACTGTATATTACCTCTGAATTAAGGATAACCTCTATATAAAGGACAGTTTCCAAGGTCCCAATGTGTCCTCTATAGAGAGGTTCCACTGTATATTACCTCTGAATTAAGGACTACCTCTATATAAAGGACAGTTTCCAAGGTCCCAATGTGTCCTTTATAGAGAGGTTCCACTGTATATTACCTCTGAATTAAGGACAATCTCTATATAAAGGACAGTTTCCAAGGTCCCAATGTGTCCTTTATAGTGAGGTTCCACTGTATATTACCTCTGAATTAAGGACAACCTCTATATAAAGGACAGTTTCCAAGGCCCCAATGTGTCCTCTATAGAGAGGTTCCACTGTATATTACCTCTGAATTAAGGACAACCTCTATATAAAGGACAGTTTCCAAGGTCCCAATGTGTTCTCTATCCACTATTTTTTTCCAGTTCACAGTGTGGAGCCCACTGAAGGATATAACTAACAATTGGGTGCAATGGCTGATGGTTCTAGTTTTTGAGACTCTTTGGTTAATGTTCACCTTCTTGTTGCCTGTCAGTGACTGTCCAAGGTGAGTAGCCTGTCAGTACAACTATTAGTAGTAACTAATCCAGACACAATTATTATGAGCGGATCTAGGAAAAGGGTCCTTATATAATATACTGTTGAATTTAATTTTTGAGTATGGCAGAAGACAGTGTCCAAGTGACTTTTTTTTTTTTTTTTGAAAAAAAATTTAATGTATCATAGGTATCTACAACCTTTTGTCCAGCTTTGTGCCAAATTTGAGCACCTAAATCTGTTTCTTTGTAGGTGATTGAGTAGTTAGAAATAACTACAAGATTACAAATCACGTTCACGGATAATAAACAAGATTTAATAATAATATTCATAGTGTTACTATAGCTACACAATAAACAATGGCTTCTTTAGTTGCCCTAACAACCACAAAAGCTATGAATACTCTTCTACACTTTGATGATTCAGACCAGAAAGCTTTGCTTGAAGTCATTGAGGACTACTTCACTTCATCTGTAGATTTAGATAATGATAATGATGACAATGAAGGTAAAGTTAGCTAGCTAGCTAGATAGAGCCTAGTATAGCATAACTAGGCAGTTAATACAGATACATATAATAGATGTAGATGATAAGTATCTTAAGTATAAGCTATATTGTAAAATAATAATGGCCTTCAGGTGATTTTGACTCACAAGGAGATGAAGTGAGCTGTAGTGATCCTGTGATTAGCTATGAAAATCCAGATGCTAACGATGCCAGTGATTGTGATGAGAATGAGTAGAGTAATGATGAGAGAGTGGAGGAAGCCTTGACACGACTGCCCTCAAATGTGACCCTTGAGATTGAGCAGAGGTCCATTGACATACAAGAAACTGTATCTCTATTTATGAGCAAGGGTTGTGGTTGGATGAAAGACAGTGGCAAGCATTGCTCCTCATAGTTTCAAGTGGAGTATGTGAAGATGTTTAGAAACAACTGTATTGAACTTCAGCACCATAAGCTAGACCTTGTTATACTTGGGCAGTTGCAAGCATTTACATTCTCAAGTGACGGTATTCTTTTCTATCCACATACCACTCTGAGTGCGCCCTCACATTAACTATTGTCACCAGGACAAGCCAGTTTGCTGTAAATTCTTCCATTTTCTCCATGCTGTTGGGGAAAGATGAATGAAGAATTTAACGTCACACTCGGTAAACCAAGGTTTAGTCCCAAGAATTCATGGAAACACTGGTAGATTACCCGTAGGCTCCCTCACTGTAGATACCATCAAGCACATCATACAGTTTCTTCTCACATATACGGAAGAAAATGCCCTCCTATTGCCTGGGTGCATACCTGGATACGGTCGGAGTGACATAAAACTTCTTCCATCTAGTGTGTTCAAGAGGAAGATATGGGATATATACATTGTTTGCTTCCTCCAATTCAGCTTTCCATACAGTAGCATAGACCACTTTCAATCACCTCTGGAGACAACTTTTGCCCTTCATCATTGTGACCAAACCAATGTCTGACTTGTGCTGGCAATGTCAGCAAAACAGTAGAGCAATCGTTCGAGCTGCTAACTCTCTAGATAATGAGAAGACAGAGGTAATCAAGGCTGCTGAAGAACATCTAAGAATAGTTCACCAAAAGAGGGTCACACTACAAGTCCACATGTGAGGACTGTCAGACATCTGTACTCTCACACTACACTATTGGCAATGACTTTTCACCACCACCCTTGGCATCTCACATCCCAGCTATCTCAGTCGACATGAAGGTACATTACTCATTCAACTATGCACAGCAGGTGCATTTTCCATCAGACCCGCTCCAATGGGCCCATTTACTTCCTAACACCTAGAAAGTATGGAGTTTTTGGTGTGAACTGTGAAGCAATACCTAGGCAGGTTAACTTCTTGGCGGATGAGGCTGGATCCTGTGGAAAAGGGGAAAACACAGTAGTAAGCCAGCTTCACTACTACTTTGAAAACCATGGATTGGGAGAAAAGGAGGTTTATTTGCACGCAGACAACTGTGTTGGGCAAAATAAGAACAGCTGTATGGTACAGTACTTGTGTGGCATACCCTCCCTCACTCATAGACACAAAAGTTAACTTGTCCTTTCTTATTATTAGTCACACTAAGTTCTCACCAGATTGGTGCTTTGGGCTATTCAAACGTCTATACAGAAGGATAAAGGTTGGTTGTCTGGATGACATTGCCCAAGTTGTCAACCAATCTGCTGTCTGCAACAGCGCTCAGTTAGTATCAAGAGAAGATGGAAGTGCAATTGTCCCAACTTTATGACTAGACAGATTTCTTTGCCACTCACTTTCACAAGGTGGTGGGCATCAAGAAGTTGCACCATTTCCAGATCGACTCCTCAGTTCCAGGTGCATTCTTTGTGAAGGAATACCATGACACTCCAGAGAAGAAAATAGAGCTTCTCAAGTCTTCCTGGCAGATGAGCTTCCTGCAGTTCTCACTTCCAAGGGTCTCTCTGCTGAACGGCAGTGGTACTTATATGAACAGATAAGACCATTTTGTCCAGACAATGACAAGGATGTCACTTGTCCAGAGCCAACAGTACCTAAGCTGTCAAGCAGACCAGGCACACCAACACCAGAGATGGAAGAGAACTCTTCTAAACCTCCAGCTAAACGAGCACGCACATGTGATATCTGCAAAGAGAAAGGACACAATAGTAGGACTTGCACTAAGAAGTGACCATGGTTCCTGATGTTTTGTTTACTTTTCATACATCTTTAGTCAGCTATGTACATGTTTGCTTATACCCTACCTGTATCAACTTATTCCATCCATCGTTATTTATCGTAAAGATGGCAAAATAATGATTAGTTAAGAAAAAAACTCTAAACTTTGACTATCTTCTTTTGACACCTCCATAGTCATAGCTAAATAATTATGGGTGGGAGGAAGATTATGGAAAATATTGATTAGAGGCTATTTTCTCAAAACAGGATGTCTCCTAGTTACTCTGTTTAAACAGGCATAAGTCAGGTTAGAGGGTGAGTTAAGAAGTAATTCAAGTTCCATTCTATAGATAAAAGAATAAACTTTTGTATCAGCTAATAATCTAAAATTTGTTTATCAACAGTATAAGGACCCTTTTCCGAGATCCACTCACAATTATTATTAATAATTAATTTTTATTATTATTTTGCTGTTAATATTTTCAAAAGGTTTCTATAATAATAATAATAATAATAATAATAATAATAATAATAATAATAATAATAATAATAATAATAATAATTGTGATAGATTACTGTTTTATTGATACTTAGGCCGAGGAGGTATAATAATAGATATATGAATCAAAGTCTTTAATCCGAACACTGACACAAATTCTATCACAATACTTCAACTAAAATCAAAGTTCACACACACAGCACAAGGTCTCTCGCCTCACGTGACACACACATAATTAATTAGCTACTTCCTGTTATTAGTTGTTCTGATAGCCTTGTTTCCAGGCTTAACTGTCTGTCAGGGAGGTATGTTTGTTGGTGACTCCCTGACAATAATAATAATAATAATAATAATAATAATAATAATAATTTACCTATTGTTAAATTTTAATTATAGGGGTTACCTTGGACCTGGGGGGATATCAGATTCAGGGAAGCATTACAACTGCACAGGCGGAGCTGCAAGAACCATAGATTATTGGATATTAGGTGAAAAACATTTGTATGCAGGAAACACTGCAAAGGTAATGAACCTTCAAACACATACTGTATTCAATGGGACCTTTCCAGAGTACAGTGTCCTTAATACAGAGGTGTTCTCATTTCAGGGGGTTGGAATAGAGGAGTTCCATTGTATACAGAGGTGTCATCATTTCATGGTGTGGGAATAGAGGAGTTCCACTGTATGCAGAGGTGTCATCATTTCATGGTGTGGGAATAGAGGAGTTCCTGTATGCAGAGGTGTCCTCATTTCAGGGTGTTGGAATAGAGGGGTTCCACTGTATACAGAGGTGTCCTTATTTCAGGGTATTGGAATAGAGAGGTTCCACTGTATACAGAGGTATCCTCATTTCAGGGTGTTGGAATAGAGGAGTTCCACTGTATACAGAGGTGTCCTCATTTCAGGGTGTTGGAATAGAGGAGTTCCACTGTATACAGAGGTGTCCTCATTTCAGGGTGTTGGAATAGAAGAGTTCCACTGTATACAGAGGTGTCCTCATTTCAGGGTGTTGGAATAGAGGGTTCCACTGCATACAGAGGTGTCCTAGAGTTTCGACATAATAATGAATTTTGTAGTAACAAAAAATAATTTATTTCCTAGACACTCTATCAATTGGATAAGAGATATGACCCTGAGGGCATCCTTGGTTCTCTGAACTCTATAGTTCTATGTTACTTTGGTGTGCAGGCCGGAAAAACACTTCTATACTTCAGAGAAAGGCATCGAGATATTCTAGTTCGATTCATTGTTTGGGGTGTGACTTTGGTAAGATATATACAGTGTAACTCTCTGATGAAATAATATATAATATAGGACACTCCTAAACATTGTCTCTAGCAATTTCTAAATATAGGACAGTGTCTAAGCTTCCAATGTGTCCTTTATAGAGAGGTTCCACTGTATATTACCTCTGAATTAAGGACAACCTCTATATAAAGGACAGTTTCCAAGGTCCCAATGTGTCCTTTATAGAGAGGTTCCACTGTATATTACCTCTGAATTAAGGACAACCTCTATATAAAGGACTGTTTCCAAGGTCCCAATGTGTCCTTTATAGAGAGGCTCCACTGTATATTACCTCTGAATTAAGGACAACCTCTATATAAAGGACAGTTTCCAAGGTCCCAATGTGTCCTTTATAGAGAGGTTCCACTTTATTACCTCTGAATTAAGGACAACCTCTATATAAATGACAGTTTCCAAGGTCCCAATGTGTCCTTTATAGAGAGGTTCCACTTTATTACCTCTGAATTAAGGACAACATCTGTGTGGAGGTTGTCCTTTATCAGAGGGCTGTGTAATTGTTTTCTAGTAGTTGTGCTGATTTATTGTTGTAGTGCAGAAACATACATACATCGTTACACAATACATAATACAAATACATAATAGTGAAAAATGCTGTCATTAGTTCTGTGGTGGGAGTGGCAGTCCTTGAAGATCTAGATCTATCCCATGATCAGTGGCCTAAGGAAATAGATAGCAATTGCATTATACACCTTTCCACCTCTCCGTCCCCTCCCCCCTCCTCTCTGTCCCCTCCTCCCTCCACCTCTCCAAACATACCAGCATGTTAATGGCTTGTTTCAGACAGTCTCTTTCCTCTTTCAGTGAATGTAACTCTGACTGTGCCCTTTCACGATCAGCTCTCTCACTTTCAAAGTCTTCCCTATAAGTACAAACCTAGAAGGGGAGGGGTGATGGGGAGGGATGGTGGAAGGGGAGGGATAGGTGGGGAGGGATGGTGGAAGGGGAGGGATAGGTGGGGAGGGATGGTGGGAGGTGGTGGGGAGGGGGAGGGATAATGAGAGGGGAGGAAAGTTTCAGACCACATCAATGCAATTAAACAAACTCCACCCCTACATCAAAGAGAAAATCACTTAAACTCTGCCACCACTCCTACATCAAAGGGAAAATCAAAGCAAACTCCACCCTACCTACACCTACATCAAAGGCAATTAAACTTAAACTTCACCCTCACAGCTACATCAAAGGAAAATGTCCATCAAAAGGAGAAACTACCAAAAGCAAAGGCACTCACTCCATTTGGAATAAAATCTTTTCTAGTATTTTGTTTTACCAAAAGTAATATTAATAATGGCATCACACAGAGAATGCATATACATACATACCTGTACTTGTAACATGTCTATTTTAGATTTCAGTTCCAAGTTTTGCTGCCACAGTTCCATTCTTGCCTGGTCACGCTGTATACACAACATTACCACATACATGTGTCTTCTCTGGTTAGAAAAGATAAATCCACTGTATACAGAGGTGTCCTCATTTCAGGGTGTTGGAATTGAGGAGTTCCACTGTATACAGAGGTGTCATTTCAGGGTGTTGGAATAGAGAAGTTCCACTGTATACAGAGGTGTCCCCATTTCAGGGTGTTGGAATAGAGGAGTTCCACAGGTGTCCTCATTTCAGGGGGTTGGAATAGAGGAGTTCCACTGTATACAGAGGTGTCCTCATTTCAGGGGGGTTATACGACACTTAAATCGATAATGGATGCTAGCTTGTTAGACACATTTCCTTACCTGCAAATCAGATTGGTCACCGCTTATCATGTGACCTGAAGCCCCACCCTTCCCAGCTTGTTGCTGCTGTAACTGGTATTCTAAGTGTACGTTTTGTCTCTTTGCATTGTCTAGCTGTCTCCTGAGATCAGTGACCTGTCTGCTCATCTGTTCCACCTGCATCTGCAGAGCCTGTTCAGCTGCTGTGTTGGGACTAGGGTTCTGGGAGAGGGGGGGGAGGGGGAAGGAAGGGGAGGAGAGGGGGAAGGAAGGGGAGGAGAGGGGGAAGGAAGGGGAGGAGAGGGGGAAGGAAGGGGAGGAGAGGTGGGAGGAAGGGGAGGAGAGGGGAGGGAAGAGGAGCGGGAGAAAGGAGGTAAAGGAGAGAGGAGGAAAAAGAATAAGTATGATTCTCCCTGTGGTGTATTACTTTAGTCCTTACTCCCACACCCACAACACACCCACCACCTTGTCACACCCACAACACAACACACCCACTACCTTGCCAATTTTATCCCTCAGTTCGGCTAGTTCAGCCTGTAAGTTAGTGATCCTGTCCTGATAGTGAAGGACAGTGCCTTTCTTGTCGGTGAGGAGAGTATTCAGATGTTTCATCTCATGATGGCACAGCTCAAGATCTCGACTCAACTATAGTGATATAACAGGTTCAATATTATGTTGACCTTATGACTTATGGTGGACGTTTCTTTTAATGCAGGTGTGTATGGGGGGGGGGGGGGGTGTAGATAAGTAGAGATGTGGGGGTGTAGGTGTGTGGGATTCAACCTTTATAGAGAGGTTCCACTGTATATTACCTCTGAATTAAGGACAACCTCTATATAAAGGACAGTTTCCAAGGTCCCAATGTGTCCTTTATAGAGAGGTTCCACTGTATATAACCTCTGAATTAAGGACAACCTCTATATAAAGGACAGTTTCCAAGGTCCCAATGTGTCCTTTATAGAGAAGTTCCACTGTATATTACCTCTGAATTAAGGACAACCTCTATATAAAGGACAGTTTCCAAGGTCCCAATGTGTCCTCTATAGAGAGGTTCCACTGTATATTACCTCTGAATTAAGGACAACCTCTATATAAAGGACAGTTTCCAAGGTCCCAATGTGTCCTTTATAGAGAGGTTCCACTGTATATTACCTCTGAATTAAGGACAACCTCTATATAAAGGACAGTTTCCAAGGTCCCAATGTGTCCTTTATAGAGAGGTTCCACTGTATATTACCTCTGAATTAAGGACAACCTCTATATAAAGGACAGTTTCCAAGGTCCCAATGTGTCCTCTATCGATAAGTTCCACTGTACTTACTTCAGTGTGTAGACTACACATTGGCACATACTGTACTATAGTTACCTACGAAGGCATGCATAGGGGCTAGCCCAGGGCAATGAGGCATGCTAAGATAACAGAGGCATGAAAGGTATGCTGGCAACATCCCTAATAACATGCATGAGTATGTTGAAGCAGCTATTACTCTGCAATATAACACTTACTTAATACACATTTTTCTCAGGGCATAATTTGTAGCATAATGATTATAGCCTTTGAGGGCGTAATAGGTTGAAAATTGGAGCAGGAGTATAGCATAATAGGGAAATTTTTAGCATAATGTGCCCATTCCTAACCTCATACCTCTGTGTACAGTGGAACTCTATTCCGACCCCCTGATAATGAGGACACCTCTGTACACAGTGAAACCTGAAGAAACCTCTGTATACAGTGGAACTCCTCTATTCCAACACCCTGAAATGAAGACACCTGTATACATTAGAACTACCCCCTGAAATGAGGACACCTGTATACAGTAGAACTCCTCTATTCCAACACCCTGAAATGAGGATGCCTCTGTATACTGTAGGACTCCTCTATTCCAACACCCTGAAATGAGGACACCTCTGTATACAGTGCAACCTCTCTATTTTAATCTCCCCCCACCCACCCAAATGAGGACACCTCTATATTAAGGACCTTTGGATATGTCCCAAATAACAGTTCATGTATTAACATTAATAGACAACCTGAAATGAGCCCACCCCTCTAATCAGGACACTTTAATTTGCCATAAAGTATCCAGAAGAGTGGCTCCTTCTGTATGTAACAGATTACATCATTGTCAATTGTACTATTGCTATGGGCTAGGGGTAGGGCTAGGGCTAGATACAGTACAATAACAATAGTACACAATTGTAATCTGAATGACGTAATTTCTATCTACTGTTACATGGAGAAAGAGCCAGAAGATAGAGGTCCCACTGTAACATGCAGATAAGACTGTGTCACCTTATACAACCACACACCATACCTTTCCTATTTCAGCCTCCTTATCAGTAACATTCATTCGAAGCAGGTAAATCTCCTTGTCTTTCTGTTCAAGTATGGAGGAGCTGGGACTTGAGGACTTTCGAGGTGGATGATGATTGGCATGTTGTGGGTGTGGCTGGATGTATTGCTGATTGTCAGCGAAGATAGGCACTGGTGATTTAACTCCAGACCTATCCTATCAGATTATAAACATTTTAAATGATAATTTTCACAATTAATTTATTTTTAGGTGATTTAATTATTATTAAATGAGGAACCTTTTAACAATATTCATGAGTTTAGTTTTGGTGTAACAAGAAATACTTACCAAGACTTTCTGTTAGTCCTGGTCTACTGTAAACAATGATGTGTCCTAGTACATGTCTTGCCTGGTACATGCATGGCCGGCCTGGCGCATGGCCGGCCTGGTACATGGCCGGCCTGGCGCATGGCCGGCCTGGTACATGGCTGGCCTGGTACATGGCCTGGTACATGGTTGGTTTGATGTAGGGGTGGTACAAGGCCAGCTTGAGCTACGAAGTTTTATATAGACAACTCTAGTATATTATAGTATTTAGCTGACTCAGCAGATACATTTCACCTACCGGACTCATTGGCATCGCATATTCCTGCAGCAAAAAACAGACAGATGTTACTCATTTCAGTAGGTGTGGTCAAGGTTATATTATGTGCCTTGATAAATAATTCAAAATAATATTTTATTTCCACTAGTAGTTATTGTATTATGGTCCGTTTTATTATTATTATTATTATTATTATTATTATTATTATTATTATTATTATTATTATTATTATTATTATTATTATTATTATTATTATTATTATTATTATTATTATTATGAGGTCATATTCAATTATTTAAAACACTTAATTTTCACAACAACAGAGAATAATAGGGGAAATAAGGATGCAGTAAAAGTTATGGTATGAAGAGCTAAAACCAAAGCTTCTCTCCAGGATATCATGTCCAACACAGAATTTTGCTGGTATCAAAGTATCTTGTCTGGTTGTCTACATGTACATGCACACACACACATGCACACACACACATGCACACACACACATGCAACACGGACAGAGACATACATTGCCAGTGCTGCTCCGCAGTTGCATAGGATTGACTGTCCGTTGGTCAGGATTGCCCACATTTAACTCAAATGGCACATCATATAGATGTGGAGACGGTGGTCTCTGTGGAAGTCATGTGGTTACTATCAGTATCATGTGACCATCAGTATCATGTAACTATTAGTGAAACCCTTTACATTTCTTAATGTGGAATCCTCAATTAAGAAGGTGTGGTTTCGTGAAGTGTCCTCATTTCAGGGGGCTGGAATAGAGAGGTTCCACTGTATACAGAGGTGTCCTCATTTCAGGGGGTTGGAATAGAGGAGTTCCACTGTATACAGAGGTGTCCTCGTTTCAGGGTGTTGGAATAGAGGGGTTCCACTGTATACAGAGGTGTCCTCATTTCAGGGTGTTGGAATAGAAGAGTTCCACTGTATACAGAGGTGTCCTCATTTCAGGGGGTGGGAATAGAGGAGTTCCACTGTATACAGAGGTGTCCTCATTTCAGGGTGTTGGAATAGAGGGGTTCCACTGTATACAGAGGTGTCCTCATTTCACAGGGTTGGAATAGAAGTGTTCCTCCTATACATTAACTCACACCAAGGGTGACAAGACAACTAAAATGTGTCTTATAAGCATATCCTATGCATAGTAAACTTCATGATACAGCTGTGATATACATATATGTACACACAGTGGAAACCCTGAAATGAGGACACCTCTGTATACAGTGGAACTCCTCTATTCAAAACCCCCCAGACATAGGTCACCTCTGTATACAGTGGAACCTCTCTATAGGAGTGAGTTATGTCCTTAGATATAACACTCCACACGAAGTCACACTGACTTACCTGCATGCTACAGGTACCTCTGGGAGAAATGTGTTTATTTTTCTTCTACACCTGTACACAGATTACAGTAATGATTAGAGTCAACTACAGTGATTCCAAGTGTTCTAATTGGAGGGGTGGCCTCATTTCAGGAGATTCAGGTACTTCTGTGTATAGATTACAACCATTACATCAACACTATACCTCTATTCCTAGTGGCAGTGTAAAAGGTATATATAATAGTAAATGATGTAAATTTACACATAGAAGCACTCCAGCTTATATCCAGGTGTCCTTCATACAGAGGTGTCCTTCATAGAGAGGTGTCTAGAGGTCTAGTGTCCTACTTTCAGAGGTTGCAGAGGCAACATAATAACTACAAGGTCAAACAGGTGTCCTTGGCATGGAGTACACTTTATTCAGAGTGATCTATGAGTTAAAGTGCTTCTAACAGACATGTCCTTAACGAAAGTCAATGTGTTTCTATATGCAGCTAGCTACAGTGAAAGCCCTCCATGCTAACACACACCTCTGCCGTGTAGGACACCCAATATTAGCCAGTTAGACAAGCCATTAGCTATCTACGCCCCAATAAAATACAGCCCACACATACTCTACCTTATTTCGGACTAGATAGAACTTACGTCTTCCGGTTGAAGTAGTAACTAGCAAGTCTGGCCAACAAGAGTCAAGCCAAACAAGGAGTCAATACACATACAACATACGTACGTAAGTACTTTATTTATGCGATTCGCTCGCATTGTTATTATTAATTATTGTTAATAATAATAATAATAATAATTATTATTATTATTATTATACGCTGGCAGTCAAAAAGAAACTGCTCACAGGCTAGAAGCAGTGCCATGATTGTGTCTTTGGGATACTAATCATTAGAGTAAGCAATATGTGGGTCACCACTGATCCTTATCAAGAATAGGTAAAGTTTTGTTGCGAAAATATAGAAGTTGCAATGGAAGGATGCCCTCAGTACATTACAAGAGACTTGTAATGAGTGTGCAGGTGTACACACCCCTTGTGTTGCCATGCAACTGCCAAGGAAAGTTAAACTGGAAACTGCAGAGTCTTGAGTCTGTGAAAGTACTGCAAGGGAGAGAATAACTATGGAATCAAATTGGCTGAAAAAGGATACTAGCTATCAGAGAACTATTGTTTCTAGAGTAGTAAGTGGCCAAAAAACTGTTTGAAAAGGTATAGTCAGGTAATGACCTTGAAAAGCCAAGAAGAAAAAAGACAGTATATGGGAGATGACAGAGCAATGGTGAGGAGGTTTAAAACCGGAGATTAGAATTTGTCCAATAACAATAGATCTTTTATGGTCATAAGCCCAGAAAGTCTCCACACCTTATAGATGTCCACAAGAAAGCCAGGTCAACTTTTGCCCAATGCACATGCACTGGAATACAAAGGAATGGCCAAGAATACTGTTCAGCAATGGATCAAAAGATTTTTAATTCATAGAAGTGATGGATGAGTATTAGCTATAACGTGAAGGAAGAATTTCATGACTACTTATGAACTAGCAAGTACCAGCCACTTAGTGGTGCTTGCTGTAATGTAGCTAATAATCCCAAAGAATAAATCAATTATGAAGCAAAGGAGAAGGCACTGTTGTACTGCCTGATGTTGTCCTGGAAGTTGCTATAGACTCGCTGCCAGTGAAAAGGTCCTTCAGTGGTGAAGGGTAGGTGGTGGCAGACTGACCTTCCCATTGTGACAGCAGTTGAGGGGTTTCACTGGGGGATCTCAATACTGACAAACCCTTGTCATAGGCCCCAGGTAGACTCTGCTACTTGTAGTAGTTTCTCTCTCTCTTCTCCTCCTCAACCTTTCTCTTTCCCTGTCCCTCTCTTCTCCCATTTGTTCTCTCCTCCTCCTCAACCTTTCTCTTTCCCAGTCCTTCTCTCTCTCCTTTGCAGCAGACATCTCTACTCACCTCCTTCTCTGCCTTTCCCATTCTCTTTCTCTCTCTGTCTGCCTCTGTTCCTCAGAGAGAGAGGTTGCAAAGCTCTTCCTTCCATAGCCTGCTAAAACTGTCACAATAGACAACAGAAGGAGCATTTTCTGACCCAGGCTAGGGGAGGTGGACCCAATGTATGAAGAGCTGAGTTGAATTTAGAATTACTTTCTCTCCTTTCAAAGGTGGGTGAAGTTTAAAACAGACTATATAGCTACAATTGTAAACAGCTCTACTAGTGGGCCTTAAAGGGCTAATTTGGCGTCAAGTTAACTTGGTGTGAAACACAAAACATAGCCTCCAGAAGCTTCCTCCATAGACTTGAAGTTAGCATTAACCCAATCATTGGTCAAGCGTATTATTGTACTAGATAACTAAATTTGGGAGTATTAAATTTAGCTACATTCTTTTAAACTGTGTGTAGTATACAGTATACAGGTTTAATGTCTGGCCAAATGCATGAAGGAGGTAGAATTGTGGTATGGGGCCAATGTGACGTGGTGCTGGGTTCTTCACAAAAGTTGGTTGGATTGAGTGGTCATTGATAGAGAGTACTTTCTGCTCTTCCTGATTTTATACCCCAAGTTACACTTAGTCCAAGAAGAAGTTAGTGGCCTGCAATCACCTGATCTAAACCCTATAGAACATTTGTGTCCAAATAGGGGGCACTGCATGTTCACAAGAGAAAGAGATCCGCCTTCTGAACTTTAGTAGGAGGCATTCATAATGCACAGGACACATTATCCTACGGGACACATATCTGTCAGACAAAGATAACATGCCAAGGGGGTGTGAAGCTGTAATATAAGCTAAGGAGGACCCACCAGCTACTATAACAGCCTACAATAATATTAATAACATTCAATTAACACATCTATCCCCATCACTTAGTTGTAAACCAGTTGCCAACTAAGTTGAGTCCAACAGTGAATGTTGCTGTTCCCAAAGGAGTCCACAGCATGACAATACTGTCAATTATATTTATGGTACTTTAGCTGTAGTATTCTCACATTAATATTTTTAAGGCTAAATCACAGATTATGATGAAGATAATAAAATTTCCAGTGTTAGCTAGCTACACCACACATCTAATTTTGTGGTTATTAAAGTCACTCTTGTTCTCAAACTTCCTCTCACACCTGGGACAGGTGTATCTTCCCCTGGTCTCCATGGGAGGAACATGATTACTCCACCCCATGACCCTCTCTCCCAAGACCATCTGCTGCCTGGGGATAAGGCCATCGTTCTCAACCAAATGGAAGGTTTCTCCAAGACCATTGACCAGTATTTCATTGGATACTCCATTGGCATAACCATTTGTCACCTGAGAATACCCTAGTTGGTCCTCGTTCATCATGGAAGGTGGATAATTGGGCTTGAAGCCATTGAATCTAGGCTCCATGTGATTGTGTGGGGTGTGGTTTGGAGAGGGTGATGGCACCTTTGTACCAAGATACCTGGAGAATAGACAGGAAAGCTTAGATATGACTGCTGAGTAAAATGGCACTGCAATACACTGTAGATATGACAAAGGACACTCTGAAATAGAGAAACTTCCATATATCTTGCCCTGAACATTAGCAGTTGCTTTGAATTAAGGACAACCTCTATATAAGGGACAGTTGGAAAATATCCTTTATCATTCAAAGGTAATTAACAGTGGAACCTCTTCTATAAAGGACATGTTGGGACCTTGGAAAATGTCCTTTATAATATTCAGAGGTAATATACAGTGGGAACTCTCTATAAAGAACACATTGGGACCTTGGAAACTGTCCTTTATAATAACTATAGAGGCTGTCCTTAATTCAATACACTAAAATATTTATTGGGGACAGGACAAGTGTCCCTTATCAGAGGTTTCACTGTAGGGAGTTATGGGTACATCAGCATTATCATTCTTTCAGTGAGCATGACAAAAATATTTCCATACCATACCTGGGTCCATTAGTAATCCCATTCCCATTCACCACAGCTGGAGGAGACCGGGATCTTTCAGATATCTCCTGAGAACTGGATCGAGATATCCTTGGAGAGGTGGGACCAGACTGTGCTCCCTTCAAATTGCCATATACATCCACACCACGGGTGAGTAACATAGGAGAGATGTTTCTCGGAGATCGGCCTGAAGAGGAATCTTGGTCATCTATCTCAACAAATGGGTCCAGAGGTGGGAGGTGACCACTTGCAGAACGTGTGATATAACCCTAAGAGTCAATAGGAGTAAAGAGTTATAAAAATTAGTGGAAACTCTAAAAAAGTACCCAGAAAGGACACTTGTCCTGTCACCAACTATATAATACTTCAGTGTATGTACAACCTCTAAAGGACAACCTCTATATAAAGGACAGTTTATAAGGTCCCAATATGTCCTTTATAGAGAGGTTCTACTGTATATTACCTCTGAATTAAGGACAACCTCTATATAAAGGACAGTTTCCAAGGTCCCAAAGTGTCCTTTATAGAGAGGTACCACTGTATATTACCTCTGAATTAAGGACAACCTCTATATAAAGGAAACTTTCCAAGGTCCCAAAGTGTCCTTTATAGAGAGGTACCACTGTATATTACCTCTGAATTAAGGACAACCTCTATATAAAGGAAACTTTCCAAGGTCCCAATGTGTCCTTTATAGTGAGGTTCCACTGTATATCACCTCTGAATTAAGGACAACCTCTATATAAAGGACAGTTTCCAAGGTCCCAATGTGTCCTTTATAGAGAAGTTCCACTGTATATTACCTCTGAATTAAGGACAACCTCTATATAAAGGACAGTTTCCAAGGTCCCAATGTGTCCTTTATAGAGAAGTTCCACTGTATATTACCTCTGAATTAAGGACAACCTCTATAAATCAGTTTCCAAGGTCCCAATGTGTCTTTTATAGAGAGGTTCCACTGTAGATAGTTTTGTTTGGATTAAAACTAAACAGTAGTGTCAATAATCCACAAGGGCAATCTAATGTTTACTCTTATAAGTAGATATTTTAATTTCAGTTTACTGAACCGCTCATGTTCATGAACCTATAGGAGATTAGATAAAATACTAGCCACTAATTCTATCCCACTCTAGTCAGGCCCCCTAAAGCCAATAGAACAATAAAGGAAATCATTATTTATTGGGCTAGGAGGTGCCTCCTTCCTCCAAAAATGCACAGAGTCCTCCCAAGTCAAGCAAACACCACAACTGGCTTTAGTTAACTATCTTCACACCCAGTCGTCTATTTTTTTTACTCTCACATGGCCACAGGTCAGGGGAACTAGCCACTATATTATTATTATTATTATTATTATTATTATTATTATTATTATTATTATTATTATTAATATTATTTTATTAACTATCTTAATTTTAAAGCAAGTGCAGAGAGAGTGAGTACCAGGATTCTTATGTCTCTCTTCTTACTCCCCACCAATAAAGAGAGTCTGGGTTGGAGATTGGGACTTACTCTACTCTCCAGATGTTTCTTGTATTGTTCCTCTTCATATTGACTTTTCAAGCGTAATTGTTGACTGAGTCTATTAGCCTCAGCTGTGTAATGTGCTAGCTCATTCCGGCATCTCTCCAGTTGGAGCTTCAGTGATGTCACCTCTGCCTCAAATCTGATGGTAGCACTTTCTTTTTCTTCATTCATTCTCTCTCTGTCTTTTCTTTCTGCAATGAAGTCATCTTTATATGTCTTCAGCTGCATGATAGGAGTTGAGATGTGTTGCATTATGAGCAGGCCACAGCTCTGTCTAACAGCCAACTGGTTGTGTCCCAAGGGTGACCACTATATACAGGTTCCACTGTATAAGCAGACCACCTCTGTATAACAGCCAACTGGTTGTGTCTCAAGAGTGACCACTATATACAGGTTACACTGTATAAGCAGGCCACCTCTGTATAACAGCCAACTGGTTGTGTCTCAAGGGTGACCACTATATACAGGTTACACTGTATAAGCAGACCACCTCTGTATAACAGCCAACTGGTTGTGTCTCAAGAGTGACCACTATATACAGGTTACACTGTATAAGCAGGCCACCTTTGTATAACAGCCAACTGGTTGTGTCTCAAGGGTGACCACTATATACAGGTTACACTGTATAAGCAGACCACCTCTGTATAACAGCCAACTGGTTGTGTCCCAAGGGTGACCACTATATACAGGTTCCTCTCACTTGTCTCCTATACAGTATAAAATAAACCTGGAAAATGCCCTCTTAGCCAACATACAACAATTAACAGATATTTAATTAACCTTATTTCTAAAGTGTTAATTAACTTTCCAATCAGTGACCTTTAACTGTTGCTATTCATCACCATAAGTCATAGTTATGTACTTTGAACTACCAAAGAAATAGAAATATAGATGTTTCTAGAAGCCTCTCTAAAGTGACAACATTATGTAGATGTTGCTAGAAGCCTCTCTAAAGCAACAGTGCTTAGAATTACTATTTCAAGTCATATATATATGCAAGTGATCCAGATTAATAACTGTCTAATTACATTAGCTGTATGAATGGCTTTTTGGGCCAGATCAGCATAGACATTGCTTCTTCAATCAGTTCTACTGGGTTCTAGCTAAAGCAGCATAGAAGGGTGGGTCACCCTGCTTCTTAAGTCAGTTCTCTAGGGTTCTAGCTAGAACAGCATAGAGGGGTGGGTCACCCTGCTTCTTAAGTCAGTTCTCCAGGGTTCTAGCTAGAGCAGCATAGAGGGAGGGGTGAGTCACCCTGCTTCTTAAGTCAGTTCTCTAGGGTTCTAGCTAGAGCAGCATAGAGGGGTAAGTTACCCTGCTTCTTCAGACAGTTCTTCAGGGTTCTAGCTAGAGCAGCATAGAGGGGTGGGTCACCCTGCTTCTTCAGACAGTTCTTCAAGGTTCTAGCTAGAGCAGTATAGAGGGGTGAGTCACCCTGCTTCTTCAGACAGTTCTCCAGGGTTCTAGCTAGAGCAGCATAGAGGGTTGGTCACCCTGCTTTCTTTCAGTGTTTGGATTTCACTAGAGTCACTATAATATCAATCTTGTGATTACCTGTTGTCTTAGAATCTGACTCTCCTCCTCAAGTTCTTTCATTCTCTTATAACTGACCATTGGCTGCCCTCTGTAATTTCTACTGAGTTCATCCTCCAGAGCCGTGACCTTCAATCTTAGATCAGCAATCTCCTTGTCCTTTTGGCTGATGATTACTTTCAGTGTGTGGGTTTCTTCAATCATGTGCTCCTTTGCTTCTTTGAGTTTGGTAATAGTAGCCTGGTTTTCAATCTGTGCTTTCTGAGAATCTGTTCTGTATTTTCTAAATGTTTCCTTGACATCTTTGTACTCCAAGTCCCACTGATTGTTGACGTGCATTAACTATAAGATAAAAGGGAAAAGGCATAAAATTTGATTGTCTCGGCATGGTGGGTGTGGCATGATGATAGGCCCACTATTGGACTCAGTTCACCAAGAGCTCTCCAACAAGTACCAATGTGAGGGGTGTGGTATGGAGTTCAAACTTGAGAGATTAATATATATCGTTATTTTGTAAATTCACAAAATGGATAATTACTCTATAATTCTGTAGAGGATTACTGAATCAAATCACAATGAGCTTCTTTTTCATTACATGACTTCACAGTATATATATAGAAGGAGTTAAATAAATAATTATAACTCTAAGTTCACTAGTTAACAATCACATTGAGTTGGAAAGATAAATGATCAACATATTACATTGGAACCCTCTACATAACTCTGTATACAGTGGAACCTCTGTATTCCAACCTCCACTACCTCTATAAACAGTGGAATCCTTCTATTCCAACCCTCCCTATATCTGTATACAGCCTCTATTCCAACCTCCTCTACCTCTGTATACAGTGGAATCCCTCTATTCCAACACCCTCTGCCCCTGTATATAGTTGAACCCCTATTCCAACCCCCTGAAAAGAGGACATTCCTATATTAATATATCCCTAAAACTTCATCCCCTGAAATGAGGCCACCCCTTTAATCAGGACAATTTAATTAACTAGAGGTTCCAATGTATAATTATACAATGATTAAAAAGCTAAAACCGTTGACACTTCATAATAGACATGGCAATATCTTCAAAGAAAGTGAATAGACAAACTGACCAGATCAAAGTTCATAGTCTTTACAAGTTTAGCAAATTCTTTGGTACAGGGAATTTCTAGTAATAATATTCATGACTAGTGTATACAGTATTATTGTAGTACTGGAAGTTCATCATCACTGAAAAATTTCACAAACAACTTCTCTCAAGAATTTAATATCCACCAGTGAGCTAACACAAACACACACAAAAAAATCTCAATAATTCACAAAGATAATAGAAAGAAGTTTCACTAATAATATTAATTTTATCTCCCAGTGAATTTCATGATGCTCTTCCAGTTAAATAATTACAGCTTATTAAGATTAATTTTCTGACAATTAGGGGAAACTAATATACATATATATAATTAGAAAAGAAATTTTAGTGAGAAATGCTATATGGGCTGTTTACTTATCCAGTAATTAACTACTGGAGATTCCCTATGCTAGTATCACCACCAGATAGATAATTTAGTTAGACTAGAGGAAGTCTGGACATAATTTCTAACTATAGTATTACCCCTAGAGACTACTTATTATAGTCAGACAGGAAGTCTAGACATATCTCCAACAACTGTATTGTCCCAGCTAAGGCTAAATTTAGTCAAAGTCAGCAAATCTAACAATAGTTTTGGTCAGACAATGATGAAAGACAGTGTCTGGTTACAGTGATAAGACATTAGCCATCACATGACACAGTGTAATGACTTGACTGAATAGCTATTGAATGACTGAGAATGGTATTGAAAGCATGTGATTTAATCTAGACTTCAGGTAGTAAATGTACATGCCACATGCTCTATCCATAATGATGTCCTTGTGATGTGATAAATCAGTCAGTATTGAGTATAATCCAAACCAACTCTATTCTAACTCACTGAAATGAGGATACCTCTGTACCTATTCCAACACATGAGGGCACCTCTGTATACAGTGGAACCCCTCTATTCCAACTCCCTGAAATGAGGACACCTCTGTATATAGTGGAACCCCTCTATTCTAACTCCCTGAAATGAGGACACCACTGTATACAGTGGAACCCCTCTTCTAACTCCCTGAAATGAGGACACCACTGTATACAGTGCAACTCCTCTATTCCAACACCCTAAAATGAGGACAACTCTGTATACAGTGGGACACCTCTGTATACAGTGAACCCCTCTATTCCAACACCCTGAAACGAAGACACCTGATACTTGTTTGTGTATTACTGTTAATAAAAATAAGAGAACTTCACACCATTCAAGGCGTCCAGAGCACTGTTAACAGCAACAATACACATGCCAATCATTCTGTACCAATTCCTTATTAAAACTCTCATATTGTCTAAATACATGCATGTGAATAACATAGTTATTACAACCACATTGTGTTCCTATTATAGAAACAAATGAATTCTCTTATTTTAGCCTTGCCCATATTAGAAGCAATCTCATGAGAGGACCATGTGATATTATGGTCTTTAAAGCACACTGCCCATACTAGATGAGGTAATACAATCATCTAAATGTAGCTTTCTATAATTAGTCATTGTCACATCACATGGCCATGGGAACTGGGTTAAATCAGATGATCATTGTGGTTACTCATTTAAAAAGGCCTTCCACTGAGGTGACCTCATTTCAGGGAGTTGGAATAGAGGGGTTCCACTATATACAGAGGTGTTCTCATTTCAGGGGGTTGGAATAGATGTATACAGAGGTGTCCTAATTTCAGGGGTTGAAATAGAGGAGTTCTACTGTATACAGAGGTGTCCTCATTTCAGGGAATTGGGTTCCACTGGTCTGTTTGCATAATCAGTTCTCACTACTGATATTGTAAGTGTAGGAACAATAATAAGACACCGCCCCCAAAAATGATTCATTATAACCAGTTCAAAATGAAATCATTGTACCAATTAATAACACGAATAACAGTAATCACACACCCCAACACACTTGGTCTTATCAGGAGGAAGTGGTAGTACCCACCCATAAGATCACAACACAAGTATAATGATCTTATTATGGGTGGGGGAAATGTCCTTCTGATCTCATCCACACCTCCTAGATGAATAGCATTCCAAGTAATTTTCACCTCTAAAAGTTAATTATTAGCTAACATGATTTCTTAGAAGGTGATAGCAGATGCTGGGGAAAACAAATGAGTCAGCTCTAAAATTATGATGAGCTTTCTCTAACCCAGGTTTCTTGTAATATAACTTCTAATAGGCAGCTTGCCAGATAAGCTTTCTCTAAATCATGTTTCTTTGAAAAGGTTTTAGTTAACTACTAACCTTCAGCCTGCCAGCTTTTGGGTGCTTATACATGTATTATTTCCTTATATTACATCATTACTATTACCTTAATACATCAACACCATACCAATCTCTCCTCTCTTAGCTTTGTCTCTAGCCCTAGCCACCCACCCTAGAAGTATGGTGAGAATATAGTAGTAATAATGTAATTTGGGGAAATTTCCACATAGCAGCACATACCTAAGCTTTCTCTACCAGTCTGGAAAATCTAATTAGTATTGGATCAGCTCTATAATTCAGTAAGATAATCTTTTTTATGTGTTCACAGACATTTTGCAATTTCTAACCAGTAGCAGCCATAACACCAGTCAAGAAGATAACATTAATGTCACAACCAATGTGGGAATATTAAAAATATTTTCCAGATATAGCAAACATACATTTGAGGTTTGGCTGTTGTAGGACATGAGGGGGTTGTCCTAAGAATAGTGTAGTGTCTATAGTATAGAGAAATGGGAAATTACATTTTTAGGGTAGACTCCAAATAGAGATGGTGAGAGGGCTTTAATTTGTTTAGCCATTGTCAATTTGCTCTATTCTTAGAAGAAAGGGAATATTTATACCTAGGTGACTTGTCTCAAGGTCATCAAAGGTCATTGAGCATAGGGAATTCCCATTTAATTGGTAAGGATTCCACACAGGATAAAGTAATCCATCTAATCAAGCCTATGAGGGAGTTATTCAATAGGTCACTAGGTGCACAGTATCATAATACCAGTGAACACTGCTATAAACATCAGTTTCCTCATTTCTTCCTCGTCTAATTATGTCATTCTGCTGTAAACACTAGTGGTATAGTTCACACAAAGCCTCTTATGAAATCATGCAGAAATTAGACAGAGGGTCTCCTGTGCTCAAAGGGATCTAGGCTTCACCAGAATTAACCCTAGTAGATTTCAAAGCAATCCTGTACTCCCACAAGGATAGGTGACATGTATTGTACATTAAAACTACATGTGCTCAACACATATTAATTATAGCAAACATAACATTCTATGAACAAATACACAAACCATACATATAGCATACATGTTTACCAATAAAGGATTTGCTGGTTAAGGCACCAAGTGCCAGTAAAGCATTAACAGCTGCTATGGTTGGTGGCCAGGCCTGAGGTGTCTCACCTGCAGATCACCTTACCATACATTGTGTACACAAAAAACAGCTGGGTGCCTATTTATAACCTATTTATAACGAAGGCCCATAAGGGGAGTTAGCTCAGAAAAAAAAAGTTTTCTATACATGTACATTCTGGTACTTGCCTGGCCCATAAATTCTATAATATTACCTCCTATTAGCTTTTCTAGAGGTTCTGAAAGCACAGGGAACCTTTTCATTCAACACACCATACCCTAATACCTTCCCACCCCAACACAGACCTACCTACAGACCCACCAGGCAAAAACAATAGAAAGGGACTTACGAGCCTACCCTCAAAGGGCTGTTAACAGATGCTAGCCCTAGCCCATGCCACAACCGCAGCTAATGTAAGCCACGCCCTAGGAGACAATGTATTTAAGCTGGAGTTATCAAAGAGAAAGTTTACCAGGTGCATTCTCAACCCTTGGTGAGTCACCCCACCCAGGCTAGAAAAATATTTGGTGCCTTATAACAGGTGCTGTTTTCCCAAAAGGGGAGGGGAGGGTCTCATGGACCCAGAGGTATTGTATACACCCACACCTCCTGAAATTGATATTCATAGCCAAAACCACAGACCACGCATACCACCTCTAAGCGAGGTAGGGAACTCCTCGACCAGCGGCAGAAGTCTACACAAATTAACACTCAAGCTGGGGGCATCCAAGTTACAAGTTACAAATCAAATTAATAAATAACCTTTTGTCACCTAAAACATACAGCCTAGAAAAACAACCACCACCACCATCACATAACATCAAAACAACTGGGGACCACACAACAAACACAAAATTGCAACCACAACAAAGTTATGTTGCACCACAGAAAACAGACTATTGTTAGCCAGCCCCACCACAACACCAGCTAAAGTCAGTCCCAATTGAAGTCCTGTCAGAACTCATTAGCAGGACATAATATACAGTAACTAGCTTTAAGACATAAATTAGGACATTACTAGTAGGACGGAGGTAAGCAGGTCATAATCTCAACCTCAAGGGTTGGAGTGTTTATAGTAGGGCAGAGGTAAGCAGGACATAATCTCAATCTCACTGGGTTGAAGTGTTTATAACCTTCAAATCCTAGGCAGGATACAATTACAAGATATTATACTACCTGACACAAGGTTCCTGATCTCAAGATTAGATGGCCATTACTGTACACTACCTAGTGTTCTCTGTGTGTGTGTGTGTGTGTGTGTGTGTGTGTGTGTGTGTGTGTGTGTGTGTGTGCAATGTGAAAGTGACCCTTCTGACCTTTTTGGATTCAAACTGAAATTATTATACACAAAACAATAATATTATAATAACTATGTAAACCAATAGAATGAACATCATCACTGAGATTCCTTTCAGGTTTAAAGATAACTTTTACACCCCTTCATGAAGTTAACTAGAATAATAACTAATCACATTTCATCTGTTACAGATAGCTTGACATCAAGGCATAAAGGAATTTCACTCACACAAGTAATAGCATACCAACCAGAACAATTGTAACACCACAAAAAGATGACACCTCTATATACAGTGGAACACCTCTATTCAAACACCCTGAAATGAGAACACCTTTGTATAGAGTGGAACCTCCCTGTTCTAAACCCCCCCCCCCCCCAAAAAAAAAAGATGACACCTCTGTATACCATGTAACTCCTCTATTCCAACACCCTGAAACAGGACAGTGTAACTCCTCTATTCCAACCCCCTGAAATGAGAACACCTCTGTGTGGAACTCCTCTATTCCAACTCCCTGAAATGAGGACACCACTGTATACAGTGGAACCCCTCTATTCCAACACCCTGAAATGAGGACACCTCTCTCTGTATACAGTTGAACGAACCCCTCTGATAGTTACTGTACTATATGTCTGTAGTCTGCAAATCTCTCACCTCATTATTTTGTTTCTTTAGTCTCAAATTCTCTTTTCTAACTTCTTCATCATTCCCCTCCATCTGCATCCTTTCCCGGATGTTTGCTTCCAAATGACTCACTTTAGAGTGTAAGGTTTTATTCTCCACTTCCAATTCCTGTAGTCTTTCCAGGGTCTCTGCCAGGGCCACATCTGCTGAGTAACTTGTAGGTTCGAAGGCCATTTCAATGAATAGTTAAATCTGAAAAAAAATAGAGCACATTTTGGGATATCAGCATAGCAACCAGGACAAGAAACTTATTTCTACAGCCCACAAATAGACCACAGACACACGGTGACTTGACAAACCACTACACACCCAGAGAGCAGACTCAGTCTCTGTTCTCTGCTTGCACCTGACAAAGAGATAGACTGCTGCACTGCCGCCGACTAGCTAGTAGACGGTTACAGCTTGAACTAGCTAGCGCGGTGGCTATTACTCCGCCATTGCAGCGCATCTTACCTAGCTAAATAATTAAAGTAGATAGCTGGTCTTACCTTGAAAATTTCTGAGTTTGCTAGCTACTTTTTGAATAAAGAATTAGCAGTAGACATTTTAGCTAGCTTTTATATAAAAAAAATATTAATTTTTAATTAATTATGGGGTGTGGCGTTCGCCTTGAGCTAGCTAGCTAGAGGTCGTGATGATGCACTCGTTCTACGCATGCGTAGGAGGCCTCCGAGAAGAAATGAAGCCGTTATCTTTGGTCGTAGTAAGTTTTCTTGCTGCCGTAATTCTCCTCCTACCTGTGTGCAGGACCCAGGAGCCCCCTTACACTGTACAGACTATTGAAAGCTCCCTAAAGCATATGAAAAATGTGTGGGAAAGTCTGTATACTAACTTTCTGAACAACAATGACAGTGTTGCCTGCAGTGATGCTCTGGAGAATCTTCCTGGATGTTTAGAAATTGAACTGGATGGAGAAGGAAGGACCTTTCTTGCTAGTGCAGAGGGTGAAAGAGCATATCTGGAGAACATTGTAAGTTTTCTCTTGAAATACTTCTTTATTTCTCTGTTGATTTAGCTGAAACTGTTAACATTAATATTACTAAGTGAAGCCAAGAAGCTGTGCAGTGTATCAGGTCCAGCCAATCAATTTCTTTGTAGTTATACTTAGTCAACAACAACAACAACAACAACAACAACAACAACAACAACAACAGTAATAAAAGTGGAAGAAAAACGAAGAAGGAAGTAAGAAGACAAGCTGAACCACTGCTGGAGTGAAGTGTCTCCCATTAGAAGTGGAAGTTTTGTCGATTTTTTCTGATTTATTAGTCTTTTGGCTATAACTCTCCATCACTCCTTCTGATCACACTTTTATCTTTTGGCCGTTAGGCTCTCAATATCACACAATTTAGCGTTGTTATGACGATGATTATGATAAAAATAATAAAGTTATTAGCAGATAGAATCTAGTGGATAATATAACACTCTCTGACATGATTACTCTTATTCTAATCAGTGACTTGTCACATCAGGGTGAGTCTGTTAAAGAAAAAGTGGTCACCTAGCTATCATACTTTAGTTGAAAATGTTTGTGAAAGTTTGTGAAAACAGTCTTGAGATTCCCAACTATAAACCCCCAAAGGACATCACTCCATTTTCTATTATTGTAATGTGCAGTATTAGCTATGCATTTGGGAATAAAGAGTACTTAGTTTTACCATTAGAATAGTGATCCCTGAAATAAGGACACCTCCTTAATGAGGACACTGCATACCTTCCCAGCTACATAGAGATGTGTATAAACTACCCCTGAAATAAGGACATCTCCTTAATGAGGACACTGCACACTTTCCCAGCTACATAGAGATGTGTATAATCTACCCCTGAAATAAGGACATCTCCTTAATGAGGACACTGCACACCTTCCCAGCTACATAGAGATGTGTATAAACTATCCCTGAAATAAGGACACCTCCTTAATGAGGACACTGCACACCTTCCCAGCTACATAGAGATGTGTATAAACTACCCCTGAAATAAGGACACCTCCTTAATGAGTACACTGTATGTTAAAGTATTATGATATTTCTTTCACCACAGAACAGGTTGGCCAGCATATGCTCCTCACACCAGCTCTTCCAAAATGCTTCTATTCTTTCATCAGCAAATATAAGCACAGCTGCTCTGACGTTCACTGATGCACTTGGTACTTATCAACATAGCTTTCTTCCTGACAGTGATGGCTTCTCTGAAGACACATTTTGCAGCTCTTTCGATCCTTTGATTTTTGACCCAAGAAGAGACAAGGTCAGTTAATAATTAAGCAACTACAATGGAATCTCTGATAAAGGATGATTTGAAATAAGGACAACCTCCATACAAAGGGACACTTAATGCACACATTCTTGGCTAGTAGTACCCCCACACCCTGTTACACTATCTTTAGTTATTACTACTTTAGACATCTGATTTAAGGATGGCCTCTATATAAAGAACAGTTTCCAATGTGTCCTTTATAGAGAGGTTCCACTGTAAAAACCTAAAGTGTATTCAAGGCATATTGCTATAATAGATAAGTGATCGAAGCCCCTCCATTCTGGACAGCTTGGGGACAAATTAAAGTGTCTTGATTAGAGGGGTGGCCTAGTTTCAGGAGGTGAAGTTCTATTATTTGGGACATATCCAGCGTCTTCATATGGATATGTCATGGGATTGGAGCAGAGAGGTTCCACTGTATACTCCTTAATCATAATAGTAATAGGTTAACTGTACTACATATTCATACTGGTACAGTAGACCCTCGCATATCTGGGCATATCCTGCCTGGCATATCTGGCCCTCACTTATCCAGCTCCTCAGATTATCCGCCTACCTTAGCTAGCTTTATGCAAGTGAATACTAGTATTGGGTTAATACAACAGGTTATGAATATCATTAACAGTTAACTACCTGTTGTGGGCAACCCCCTCACCTTCAGTTAATGCAAAGCTGCTAACACTGGTTTAAGGACTTAGCTAGAGATGTGCCCAGTTAAAGTACAGTCATTTTTTTCTTTTTGTTACATGTATACATTATTGTTTCACATATACAGACATTTCACATATACGAACTAGTGCTGGTCCCAAGGAGTCCATATAAGTGAGGGTCTACTGTATTTGGTTATTCAATTAATTTATAAACAAAATTCACAATGTGTCAGCATAATTATCAGCCCTGTTCCCAGACTCCTCCTCCAAAGAAGAGGGTATGGAATTGAACTTTACACTCAATGGCTCATGAGGTAACTCAATGAGGAGCTTGAGTGGCAAGCTCTTTGGCTCAATAGTATGGTATATTACACTCTAGATCTTTTTGTATTGGGGGAGTGATATGCTCTAGCTACACCTCTATTGTTTGGGAGGGATATGATAAAACCTCCTTATTGTTGTGAAGGGTATACCCTAGACTTTCTCTAATGTTGGGGAGAATATGTACTAGATCTCCTCACCTTAGTGTTGTGGTCTCAGTCTGTCTAGACCTCTTCCTCTAGTGTTGGGAAGGGTGTGTTCTAGACTTTTACTAGTGTTGGAAATCATTCCAGCTAAAGTCTGTCCAAGCTGACGAGAGCTACGGAAGCAGCCCGGAAGTGCTTTAATATTATTCATAGATACCTCGCAATAATAACAACATTCGCGATGCATTTGCCCAGAGAGCAGCCGACTCTCCACGCAGCAATTTTTATTATGCGTAACACTCAGGGTACCGCCATAGGAGTTGTACTAGTCTCCTGTCTCTCTATGGGGCACTACAACAGACTAAATAGGTATCTGGTAAGAAGCGCTGCGGTAAGAGCTGCTAAATGATACTAAATGCGCATAATTTGAAGTTTTTTTTAGCCAGTTAGGCATGTTTTTGTGAGGCTCTCATCAGGTTGGACAGACTTTAGGGTACCCATTGCATAATTATAATTATTTGCTTACATAATTAGCCATAGAATTTTAATTGCTTGTTTAGAAATCCTGATAACCATAGGCTGCTATTAATTCTTAGGATCCAGTACACATTGTTACTGCATGGCCATAAGCTAGCCCAGAAGATACAATACTGATACTGATGCATCTTATCATGCATCCATGAATATAATATCTCATTTGAGATTACATTATTAAAGAATACTAGCTTCTAGAAGTACTCTGTGTGCAATATGTAGATACTCTATAAAAGGTATATTGGGACCTTGGAAACTGTCCTCTATATAGAGGTTGTCCTTAATTCAGAGGTAATATACAGTGGTACCTCTCTATAGAGGACACATTGGGACCTTGGAAACTGTCCTTTATATAGAGGTTGTCCTTAATTCAGAGGTAATATACAGTGGAACCTCTCTATAGAGGACACATTGGGACCTTGGAAACTGTCCTTTATATAGAGGTTGTCCTTAATTCAGAGGTAATATACAGTGGAACCTCTCTATAGAGGACACATTGGGACCTTGTAAACTGTCCTTTATATAGAGGTTGTCCTTAATTCAGAGGTAATATACAGTGGAACCTCTCTATAGAGGACACATTGGGACCTTGTAAACTGTCCTTTATATAGAGGTTGTCCTTAATTCAGAGGTAATATAATACACTAAAGTATTAGTTGGGAACAGAAAAATGTATAGAGGTTGTCCTTATTCTTTATGGCTTCACCGTACTTCTGGTTATATTATATATATTAAATTCACTTGATTGTACACAGTGTGGCATGGAATGGCTTATAATTCAGGCCCTTTAATGACCATAGGCCATGGCTTGGCTACTTCTGGGGCATGCAACCAATTGCAGCTAGTGAATGATCTTTAGAATATTTACAAGTTAGCTACTATGTCTTGACAAGTTATATCAAGATTAAATCTCTTGCCACGCAGTCAATACCTTTTACCAATGACAGACATTCACATTGTTCTATTGACCACATTTCTTCATCTTACCACACCCCTTCATTTGACCACACCCACATTTCTGGCCTAACCACTCTATCATGGGCATGTGATTAAGAGGTGCTATGTGTTGCAGTCATAACAGATTACATAAGTGCTAATGTTATGGTCTAATTGGCAGTACATACAGAGAATGCCATCATCACAATGCTAGCTATGTCATGGGTACTTTTATGTTTAAATCATGTTAAATATAATAATAATAATAATAATAATAATAATAATAATAATAATAATAATAATAATAATATCATTCTCTGATTTAAACAGAATTCTTTCCCCTTTTGATAACTTGCAACATACATAATCAGTTTAAGGGTTTACACAGAATTTCTTCAAGTTTTGCAATGCATCATCATGATAATCGAAGTCAAAGTGAAATCAGACCCACTTAATCATCCAGGAAGCATCCTCTTCCGACTTAACAGAATTGTTGATGAAAGTATGGGGTCTAGTCTATAGCTATACTGGGAATTGTATAGTTATATATTTAGAAAGATAAACTTTATGTGATTGTTTTTTCAAAGTTGAGTTACGTACACATGAATTATGTATGATGTATTGTATACACAGACCCTTTGCTGAGATCAACATGCTTATAGATAAAATCGAGTTATTAATGGGTTAACGGGAAAGACTGTTATCCATTGCCATTAATGGGAAATGGTGTTGGTCTTCCCCCAAACAGAAATTAGAAGTGATTACGTAGTCTGCCTCTCAGATGGTGAACATAAATTACACGATAAAAGGTTATCCTTATGTGGTGGAAACCCAAACCTCTAAAATCACTCAGGACATCTTTAGTTTCCAATCCCTGAAATGGGAATACCAATAGAACTCGTCTATACAGTGGAAGCTTTTAAATTTCATCTTTATATCAACCCACTGAAATAATTACACCAGTGGAAACCTTCTATTCCAAATCCCTGAATCTTTAAGTCCATTCTATTCCAACCCCCAGAAATGAAGACACCTCTGTATATAGTGGAACTCCTCTATTCCAACACCCTGAAATAGGGCACCTATACAGTGGAACCCTTCTACTCCAATGAGGATACCTCTGTATACAGTGGAACCCTTCCACTACGACACCCTGAAATGAGGATACCTCTGTATACAGTGGAACTCCCCTATTCCAACACCCTGAAATGAGAACACTTCTGTATACAGTGGAACCTTTCTATTCCAACACCCTGAAATAAGAACACCTCTGTATACAGTGAAACATCTCTATTCCAATTAGGGACACCTCTGTATACAGTGATATCTCATTAAGGATGTTAAGTTAATTTTGGGGGACTAAATGAAGTGTTTAGAAACATCCATGATGTATGATATTTGTTATTATCAATGTCTTAATTAGCAATAAAAGGTTGAGATGAGGATGACATAAACTGAAAATACCTGAAAATACCTGAAAATACAGATGTAAAATAATAATAATAATAATAATAATAATAATTATTATTATTATTATTATTATTATTTATTTATTTATTTATTTATTTATTTATTATTATTATTATTATTATTATTATTATTATTATTATTATTATTATTATTATTATTATTATTATTATTATTATTATTATTATTATTATGCTGGTTTTGCATGTCCTCATTAAATAATTAGAGAAGTCTCATTTCAGTGAGAGGAGTTCTAGCTATTGGTGTGTGGGAGGAGTTGAATAAAGGGACAAGGGCTAGGCTTCCACAGGTATCCTCATTCAGAGGGTTGGAATAGAGGAGTTTCACTGTATACAGAGGTGTCCTCATTTCAGGGTGTTGGAATAGAGGGGTTCCACTGTATAAAGAGGTGTCCTCATTTCAGGGTGTTAGAATAGAGGAGTTCCACTGTATACAGAGGTGTCCTCATTTCAGTAAGTTGGAATAAAGAGATTCCACTGTATATAGAAGTGTCTGATTAAGGTTCTTTATCCCAATAGAAAATTGCAAACTATTCTAAGAAAAAAATTATGCCTTATAGGTTTGCAAAATCTAAGCATTTCACAGGAAGATTACATTATGTATATTCAAACTATCTCTGTAAATATTAGAGTAATATTATATAGCTGTGTCAAAGAAATCAAAGACCTCATCGTGTGTAAATTAGATCAATTCTAGGGAAGGTAATTAACCCTTCAAAACATAACAGTCACAAAGAGACAAAATACCTTGTTTAATCTGACTTTGTGTACAGAAAGAACCCCTATATTTTTCCTTAAACAAACTTTATAGAAATATCCATCACTGTGACTAGTCTTTATTTGATCTTGTTGCTTCACATGTTTACCATTAAATGGTTAATTAATGAAGGGGTTATACCCTCTACTTACCTAATAAGAAATTCTAAGAAGAGGAAATACAGGTGTTAATGGATTATAAACAACATTGGTTGTCATATCATCAGTGGACCCTAACACATTGGGACCTTGTAAACTGTCCTTTATATAGAGGTTGTCCCTAATTCAGAGGTAATATACAGTGGAACCTCTCTATAAATGACACATTGGGACCTTGGAAACTGTCCTTTATATAGAGGTTGACCTTAATATACAGTGGAACCTCTCTATAGAGGACACATTGGGACCTTGTAAACTGTCCTTTATATAGAGGTTGTCCTTAATTCAGAGGTAATATACAGTGGAACCTCTCTATTCCCACACCCTGAAATGAGGACACCTCTGTATACAGTGGAACTCCTCTATTCCAACACCCTGAAATGAGGACACCTCTGTATACAGTGGAACTCCTCTATTCCAACACCCTGAAATGATGACACCTCTGTATACAGTGGAACTCCTCTATTCCAACACCCTGAAATGATGACACCTCTGTATACAGTGGAACTCCTCTATTCCAACACCCTGAAATGAGGACACCTCTGTATACAGTGGAACTCCTCTATTCCAACACCCTGAAATGAGGACACCTCTGTATACAGTGGAACTCCTCTATTCCAACACCCTGAAATGATGACACCTCTGTATACAGTGGAACTCCTCTATTCCAACACCCTGAAATGATGACACCTCTGTATACAGTGGAACTCCTCTATTCCAACACCCTGAAATGAGGACACCTCTGTATACAGTGGAACTCCTCTATTCCAACACCCTGAAATGAGGACACCTCTGCATACAGTGGAACTCCTCTATTCCCACACCATGAAATGATGACACCTCTGCATACAGTGGAACTCCTCTATTCCCACACCATGAAATGATGACACCTCTGCATACAGTGGAACTCCTCTATTCCAACACCCTGAAATGATGACACCTCTGTATACAGTGGAACTCCTCTATTCCAACACCCTGAAATGAGGACACCTCTGTATACAGTGGAACTCCTCTATTCCAACACCCTGAAATGAGGACACCTCTGTATACAGTGGAACTCCTCTATTCCAACACCCTGAAATGAGGACACCTCTGTATACAGTGGAACTCCTCTATTCCAACACCCTGAAATGAGGACACCTCTGTATACAGTGGAACTCCTCTATTCCAACACCCTGAAATGATGACACCTCTGTATACAGTGGAACTCCTCTATTCCAACACCCTGAAATGAGGACACCTCTGTATACAGTGGAACTCCTCTATTCCAACACCCTGAAATGATGACACCTCTGTATACAGTGGAACTCCTCTATTCCAACACCCTGAAATGATGACACCTCTGTATACAGTGGAACTCCTCTATTCCAACACCCTGAAATGAGGACACCTCTGTATACAGTGGAACTCCTCTATTCCAACACCCTGAAATGAGGACACCTCTGCATACAGTGGAACTCCTCTATTCCCACACCATGAAATGATGACACCTCTGCATACAGTGGAACTCCTCTATTCCCACACCATGAAATGATGACACCTCTGCATACAGTGGAACTCCTCTATTCCAACACCCTGAAATGATGACACCTCTGTATACAGTGGAACTCCTCTATTCCAACACCCTGAAATGAGGACACCTCTGTATACAGTGGAACTCCTCTATTCCAACACCCTGAAATGAGGACACCTCTGTATACAGTGGAACTCCTCTATTCCAACACCCTGAAATGAGGACACCTCTGTATACAGTGGAACTCCTCTATTCCAACACCCTGAAATGAGGACACCTCTGTATACAGTGGAACTCCTCTATTCCAACACCCTGAAATGATGACACCTCTGTATACAGTGGAACTCCTCTATTCCAACACCCTGAAATGATGACACCTCTGTATACAGTGGAACTCCTCTATTCCAACACCCTGAAATGAGGACACCTCTGTATACAGTGGAACTCCTCTATTCCAACACCCTGAAATGAGGACACCTCTGCATACAGTGGAACTCCTCTATTCCCACACCATGAAATGATGACACCTCTGCATACAGTGGAACTCCTCTATTCCCACACCATGAAATGATGACACCTCTGCATACAGTGGAACTCCTCTATTCCAACACCCTGAAATGATGACACCTCTGTATACAGTGGAACTCCTCTATTCCAACACCCTGAAATGAGGACACCTCTGTATACAGTGGAACTCCTCTATTCCAACACCCTGAAATGAGGACACCTCTGTATACAGTGGAACTCCTCTATTCCAACACCCTGAAATGAGGACACCTCTGTATACAGTGGAACCCCTCTATTCCAACACCCTGAAATGAGGACACCTCTGCATAGAGTGGAACTCCTCTATTCCCACACCATGAAATGATGACACCTCTGCATACAGTGGAACTCCTCTATTCCTGCACCATGAAATGAGGACACCTCTGTATACAGTGGAACTCCTCTATTCCCACACCATGAAATGAGGACACCTCTGTATACAGTGGAACTCCTCTATTCCAACACCCTGAAATGAGGACACCTCTGTATACAGTGGAACTCCTCTATTCCAACACCCTGAAATGATGACACCTCTGTATACAGTGGAACTCCTCTATTCCAACACCCTGAAATGAGGACACCTCTGTATACAGTGGAACCCCTCTATTCCAACACCCTGAAATGAGGACACCTCTGCATAGAGTAGAACTCCTCTATTCCCACACCATGAAATGATGACACCTCTGCATACAGTGGAACTCCTCTATTCCTGCACCATGAAATGAGGACACCTCTGTATACAGTGGAACTCCTCTATTCCCACACCATGAAATGAGGACACCTCTGTATACAGTGGAACTCCTCTATTCCAACACCCTGAAATGAGGACACCTCTGTATACAGTGGAACTCCTCTATTCCAACACCCTGAAATGATGACACCTCTGTATACAGTGGAACTCCTCTATTCCAACACCCTGAAATGATGACACCTCTGTATACAGTGGAACTCCTCTATTCCAACACCCTGAAATGAGGACACCTCTGTATACAGTGGAACTCCTCTATTCCAACACCCTGAAATGAGGACACCTCTGTATACAGTGGAACTCCTCTATTCCAACACCATGAAATGAGGACACCTCTGAATACAGTGGAACTCCTCTATTCCAACACCATGAAATGAGGACACCTCTGAATACAGTGGAACCCCTCTATTCCAACACCCTGAAATGAGGACACCTCTGCATACAGTGGAACTCCTCTATTCCCACACCATGAAATGATGACACCTCTGCATACAGTGGAACTCCTCTATTCCCACACCATGAAATGAGGACACCTCTGTATACAGTGGAACCCCTCTATTCCAACACCCTGAAATGAGGACACCTCTGCATACAGTGGAACTCCTCTATTCCCACACCATGAAATGATGACACCTCTGCATACAGTGGAACTCCTCTATTCCCACACCATGAAATGATGACACCTCTGTATACAGTGGAACTCCTCTATTCCAACACCCTGAAATGATACACCTCTGTATACAGTGGAACTCCTCTATTCCCACACCATGAAATGATGACCTAATTTTCTTTACCAACTCTCAATGAAATCATTATAATAATAAATTATATGCACAATATTTATTTATTTAGTTCTACCTAACCATTAATATCTATTATTATTATTATTATTATTATTATTATTATTATTATTATTATTATTATTATTATTATTATTATTATTATTATTATTATTATTATTATTATTATTATTATTATTATTCAGGTGTATATTCAATCGACTTCAAGTCCTAAGCTTGTTACTATTCTCAACTTGGTAGGGCAGTCTGGACCCAACACACTGCAAGCCATCAGGTCCATTCAATATGCTATTTCATATACTCTAGATCCTGAACATGACTATGTAGTACTCCTCACACAGGAAACTGTACCTTGTCTTCACACCATCAGTACAGACTATTCTGAATATATTCTGGAAGCAACACTTGATAATGTGATAGAGTTGAACTCTTCTCTGGAAAGAAGTCTCAGGAATAATGATTCTTCAGGTGATGGTGTTACAATAAACTACAAGTCTTTGATAGACCTTGAATACAATGAAACAGCTTCAGCAGATGTCGACTTTGAACTTAAAGGAAGTGGTGAAGTAGTTTCTAGCAGAGAATCATGGTTAAATCTCACAGGATTGTTCCAACTCCTTACACCTCACAAAAGTGGATTAATTCCATGTTCTAGTATTTTGCTACTATTCATTGAGGAAGACATCGATACAAGTTTAGCTGAAATCCTCATGAGTGCTTACAATGTTAACCCTGATCTACAAATCTTCATTTTTAATGTCAGACCTGAGACGATGAATGATGAGGAGGTATTTTTGCACGTGAATGCGCTATTGTGTAAGGTTAAAGGCATATTTGAGAGCTCCAATGTGGATAAGGATGGAATTATTAATGGGAGAAACTCTATTCAAAGTTATCTTGCCTATCTGGGATCATCAGCAGGTATCTGACTCTTAACTTCTTTTCTGTTGTTAGCTGGGTTTCTGATTTCAGCCAGGAGAAACTAGTTTAGCACAGCTGGTAGCTGAGAAGGTATGTAGTGTCCTCATTAAGGGTAGTTTTATATATACTGTAGCTAGGAAGGTACACAGTGTCCTCATTAATTAAGGAGGCATTCATACACAACTCTCTCTTTCTCTAGCTATGTAGGAAGACATCTAATGTCAATATTAAAGACTTGAGGTGGGAACATCCCTGGGATTCTCCTCTCATGAGTGAATCCTTGCAATTAATCTTCTAATCATGTTTTCTCTAATACAGCCATACATGAATTAGTCCCCATTTCATGGTACTCAGACCATATCAATACATCACAGCTAACAACATGCATCCGTGTTTACAATGGTGTGCAGTACACAAGTCTTAGGGGAAAAGTCTTTACTGGAGTCCTGTGTCTGGAGATAAGCAAAGATGAACGAGACACAATTCCAAGAGCCAAGGTTAGCATCTCAAATCAACCTTTTTGGGATGAAAGATCTTTTTCTGTATGCAAGACTATTATTAATTCCGCTGAAAGTTTATAGCTAATAATCACAACAACAACGACAACAACAAAAACCACAACAACAACCACTAGTGCACGTGCATGAATATGCTCATAATGACAAATACTGCATTCAGTGTCTTTTATAAAGCTAGCTACCATACATGGATACACTACTGTAGCTATAGTTAGTTTTTTTTAACCCTATCCATCCCCTATCTATCAGAAACTTACCTCCACAGAATAACAGTTCATTCCAGACATTGGCAAGGTAAACTGGAGCACAAGGGGTTAATTAGAACAGCTAGCAGACTCTGTAAAGGGTTAAATTGTATAATGCAATTACCTCAATAACAGTGCTTTCTTATTGTATTAATAGGTTGTCATGACTACAAATGAGTTGTCATGACAAGTTACATGTTGTGCAATTGTCATGACTACAAATTACATTTTGTGCAGTTGTCATGAATGATTACATTGTGCAGTTGTCATGGTAGTAGCTTAGAGTAGATCAATTAGATAGCTAAACTACTTGATACAATTCAGGATACTTCAACTTGCATCTCCTATTCTGGGATAACTCTGGTCACCATGTACAAGTGTTGTTGTACCTTACAAGTTTATATATAAGTTATGCAGTGTGCTGCATTAATCTGAGATGGTCAGTGAAAAGGCAGTTACCACTACTTTATAGATTTTCTCTCCATTTATACAATATTATTATTATTATTATTATTATTATTATTATTATTATTATTATTATTATTATTAGGATGACAATTCTACTTGTGAGAATGTGAGCGAAGTTGCAGATCTTACAGGTTATGACTCACTGAGGCATTTCTATCGGTCTTCTTCAACTTACCTACCAAACTGTCTCAACAATACAAATATCGACAGAGGAAGCTCCACCCAAACCATCACACCCACTAGTGACTCCACCCAAACTGTCACACCCACTAGTGACTACACCCTCACTGCCACACCCATTACTGATTCTATCCGCAACCTTACTCTTATTGTTGCAGCTAAGGATTTTATAAACAGAGTTGAAGGTGTTACCTTTAAGCTTCGGAAGGAAATCGAATTTGCCTATAGAAACGCTTCACTTTCTGAGCAGTGTTTCTATGGTGATTGTCACTACAATGCCTGTTTGACAGACCAGCCCTTTATGTTGCAACATGACAGTAAATATGGCTGTCAAATATCTTGGAACAATACTTTAATAGAAGCATATTTCAATGATTCAATCAACAGCTTTATTCACAAGAGAAGCTTAACTCCAGTATGTCTAGTAAATTTTAGCCCAGGGCATTGTATTACATGAGTAACTAGAAATTTAGCAAGACTAATAATAATTTAACAATGGGAACTGAATGCAGTGGAGCCTCTGATTAAAGGACAGGACAATCTCCATACAAAGGACACTTGTCCTGTCCCCAACTAATACTAATGTATTACCTCTGAATGAAGGTCCCTTATAGAGAGGTTCCACTGCGTGTATATTACTTCAGAATTAAGGACAACCTCTATAATATTGCTTTATAACAACTCTAAAATCTCAAATATCATTGCATTACATTGCATTCTTTGTAAAAAAGGCTTTTCTTTAGAGCAGATTAATGTTAACAGAAATGTACAGAGAAAGTTATTTTTATGGGATAAAATATAGACTCTAACTGCCACTATAAAATACATTTGACTCGTTCAGGCCTTTGATGCTAATGTGGTTAATTCACTATGTGTATTCTCTATTGACCATAGACTATGAAATCATAAGTGTTTTAAATAATTGCATAATTAGACAAAGATAAAACTTGAATTAAGCTCATAATACAAATACTACTGAAAGTAAAATACTTTGAAAATAACCAGATCTACTGGTTTCAAGGATATAATAATTTATAATATTTCATTTCAACTAAAACTTGTGTACAATATGCATAAAGATGCTTGCAACAATATTATGCATAAAGATGCTTGCAACACTATTATGTATAAAGATGCTTGCAAAGTAATCAAAAATAATAATGATTGTTACACTTAGTACCTAGTTACCACTTGAGTACCTTGCACTGCATCATTTACCATGGTAACAGTGGTCATTTTGGTGTAAGAGTTGGAGAGTATACCATATAATTGCCACTTGTTGCCATGGTAAAAGATGCAAAACAAAATTATGAAGACAATAATATCAACTTTGTCAGTTATATACTTTATATGTTCTCTTCCTTAAAGGAAATATTTTACAGTCTGTGTGCATCTGGTGTCATGGACCATCTAGCAAGATCTGATGCCTCTAACTTCACCTCTCTGTTTCAAGAACCAACTGTGCTGTGGGGTTACTATAGTAATGTACCCTCCAATTTCATACGATATTTCCCTTATTCTGACTGCAGGATAAACAAAACCAGAGAAGGATGTTTTGATGTTCAATTTAGACCAGTAAGCTCATGCTGGATATCAGACTATACACCATAGATTACTAGACTAGATTACAATATACTAGAAACATTTCTAGAGAAATATTAGAATCTGGTATTCTGTAGCAATTAGTCATGTCCACATTATGTAGTATAATGAATACTACAGATGGAATCTTTCCTTAGTGGGACCTTGGAAACTATCCTTTAAATAGAAGTTGTCCTTAATTCAGAGGTAATATACAGTGGAACCTCTCTATAGAGGACACATTGGGACCTTGGAAACTGTCCTTTATATAGAGATTGTCCTTAATTCAGAGGTAATATACAGTGGAACCTCTCTATAGAGGACACATTGGGACCTTGGAAACTGTCCTTTATATAGAGGTTGTCCTTAATTCTGAGGTAATATACAGTGGAACCTCTCTAGTATAAAGGACACATTGGGACCTTGGAAACTGTCCTTTATATAGAGGTTGTCCTTAATTCAGAGGTTATATACAGTGGAACCTCTCTAGTATAAAGGACACATTGGGAACTTGGAAACTGTCCTTTATATAGAGGTTGTCCTTAATTCAGAGGTAATATACAGTGGAACCTCTCTATAGAGGACACATTGGGACCTTGGAAACAGTCCTTTATATAGAGGTAGTCCTTAATTCAGAGGTAATATACAGTGGAACCTCACTATAAAGGACACATTGAGACCTTGGAAACTGTCCTTTATATAGAGGTTATCCTTAATTCAGAGGTTATATACAGTGGAACCTCTCTAGTATAAAGGACACATTGGGAGCTTGGAAACTGTCCTTTATATAGAGGTTGTCCTTTAATTCAGAGGTAATATTAATATTAGTTGGGGACAAGATTAATATCCTGGTTTGTTTGTCCAAATCAGAGGTTTTGATTAACATGATTAGCTAGCTTTGGTACTACTGGTGGATACCCTGGTAAATACCCTCACTAGACACTCCCCTTACTACTATGAATAAAACTACATAGCATGTATGAATAAACTTTAATTGGCGTCCTGCAGCCTGCTACATGTGTAACCATTAAACAAACCATGCAATTACACACCATGGACATTAGTGGACATGTTCTGGTATATAGCATAACAGCAATAAGGACACTTGTCCAGTTCCTAACTAGTACATTCAGAATTAAAGGACAAAGGTCCCAATGTGTCCTTTATAGAGAGGTCAATTAAGAACAACTTCTATTATTATAAAGGACAGTTTCCAAGGTCCCAATGAGTTCTCTATAGAGAGGTTCCACTGTATATTACCTCTGAATTAAGGACAACCTCTATTAAAGGAAGGTCCCAAAGTATCCTCTGTAGGGAGGTTCCACTATATTTATGCAAACATATGGAGATATTCCGGAGTAAAGTGAAATATTATAGATCAGCTACTCCATGAAAACTCCCAGGGAATTTTAGATGAAATTTACCAGTATTAAATTAGTTTCAGTATTGATGTAACATAATAATAATATTGTATAGTAAAAGAAACCTCTAATAAAGGGAACTCTGAAATAAGGACAACCTCCATACAAGGGACACTTGTCCCGTCCCCAACTACTTTAGTGTATTTTATTGCCTCTGAATTAAGGACAACCTCTATATAAAGGACAGTTTACAAGGTCCCAATGTGTCCTCTATAGAGAGGTTCCACTGTATATTACCTCTGAATTAAGGACAACCTCTATATAAAGGACAGTTTCCAAGGTCCCAATGTGTCCTTTATAGAGAGGTTCCACTGTATATTACCTCTGAATTAAGGACAACCTCTATATAAAGGACAGTTTCCAAGGTCCCAATGTGTCCTTTATAGAGAGGTTCCACTGTATATTACCTCTGAATTAAGGACAACCTCTATATAAAGGACAGTTTACAAGGTCCCAATGTGTCCTCTATAGAGAGGTTCCACTGTATATTACCTCTGAATTAAGGACAACCTCTATATAAAGGACAGTTTACAAGGTCCCAATGTGTCCTTTATAGAGAGGTTCCACTGTATATTACCTCTGAATTAAGGACAACCTCTATATAAAGGACAGTTTACAAGGTCCCAATGTGTCCTCTATAGAGAGGTTCCACTGTATATTACCTCTGAATTAAGGACAACCTCTATATAAAGGACAGTGTCCAAGGTCCCAATGTGTCCTCTATAGAGAGGTTCCACTGTATATTACCTCTGAATTAAGGACAACCTCTATATAAAGGACAGTTTCCAAGGTCCCAATGTGTCCTCTATAGAGAGGTTCCACTGTATATTACCTCTGAATTAAGGACAACCTCTATATAAAGGACAGTTTACAAGGTCCCAATGTGTCCTTTATAGAGAGGTTCCACTGTATATTACCTCTGAATTAAGGACAACCTCTATATAAAGGATAGCTTCCAAGGTCCCAATGTGTCCTCTATAGAGAGGTTCCACTGTATATTACCTCTGAATTAAGGACAACCTCTATATAAAGGACAGTTTCCAAGGTCCCAATGTGTCCTTTATAAAGTGGTTCCACTGTATATTACCTCTATATAAAGGACAGTTTCCAAGGTCCCAATGTGTTTTTATAAAGTGGTTCCACTGTATATTACCTCTATATAAAGGACAGTTTCCAAGGTCCCAATGTGTCCTTTATAAAGTGGTTCCACTGTATATTACCTCTATATAAAGGACAGTGTCCTTTGTAGAGAGGTTCCATTGTATATTACCTCTGAATTAAGGACAACCTCTATATTAAGGACAGTTTCCAGGTTCCAATGTGTCCTTTATAGAGGGGTTCCACTGTATATTACCTCTGAATTAAGGACAACCTCTATATTAAGGACAGTTTCCAGGTTCCAATGTGTCCTTTATAGAGAGGTTCCACTGTATATTACCTCTGAATTAAGGACAACCTCTATATTAAGGACAGTTTCCAGGTTCCAATGTGTCCTTTATAGAGAGGTTCCACTGTATTATGAATGTTATTAACCAAGATAACTATTCACAGTGGTACATTACTGCAACCAGTGAACCAAAAACGACCTATCTAATTATCCATGTGACACAAAGTGAAAATTTTGAATGGATGCAAGAAATTGCCAATGTATTTTTGAACACTTTGACAGAGAGAGATTTAGCTGCAGTGCACTTAAATAACATCACCAGTGGATCACTAAAGAGTGCAAACTCTACTACAAGGCAAATTTTAAAGGAATTTATTGAAAGTCAAGAATTTGCCATTTATCAGAAAGAGCTCAACAAGACTTTCAGTGAAGTTTTTCAGGAATTTGAAAGAGTTTACAATGATTCAAAGACATGTCATCAAATTATCTTATTTTTATCAGATTCTTCTTTGTATCAAGAGCTCCCCGGACAAATCAATCAACTTCAACCAGTAATGTCTAGAGTGGACATTTTTACTTACACAGTGTCATCTGAAAATTTGCCAGTAGACTCCCAAATCCCTCAGGAAATTGCTTGTTCAACTGGAGGTGACTGGTTTGAGATTGGAACTGGAATGAACTATAGACCTGACAAAGATTCCATTCTGATGTACCTAGAGTTTTATCCTCATACTGTCAGGATTAACAATGTTATATGGTCAGAAATTGCCATAGACACACTCAGTCAAAGGGATGTCTACTCTGCCTGTTTGCCTGTTTATAACCCTGACAATACTACTGCCATGTCCATGTTGATAGGGGTCACTTGCATTAATGTGGATGCTGAAAGATTCAATGAAGATTTCAACATTACTCAAGAAGTGAGTTTACAGCTTTGGATAAGGTGGTGAAGAGATAGTTATAGTAAATGTGGTGAAAAGGGAGTTATAGTAAATGTGGTGAAAAGGGAGTTATAGTAAATGTGGTGAAAAGGGAGTTATAGTAAAGGTGGTGAAAAGGGAGTTATAGTAAATGTGGTGAAAAGGGAGTTAAAGATAATGTGAGTTATGTTAAGCCATTTAGCTAATGTGGAATATTGTATTTTTAATGTTCCTTAGGAGGTGAGTAATACGGTTTAAAGTTAGGAAATGAAGGGTTATTTGCATGGTTAAAATTGAGAAGTTATATGGATGAGGGTTAAATGGAGGGGATAATTCAGAGAAAGTTTGAAGACTTTCCAATAATATGCTTTCTCAGCTTCTTATGGAAATGACAAAAGACCAACAAGATTCCAAATGTAGTCTTGATTGGTCACCTCCTAATAGACGACAATGTGAATCAGCCACTCCCTCCACTCCCTCCGACCCTGGACCTGGACCATTTGTCACTACACAACACCAAACAGATACCCCACACACTGATGCTCCACCTTCCACTAGTACCACACCCACCGATGTCCCACCCACTAGACGAAGAAGTATAATTTCTACAATAATATTCACAGATATAATGAGAGCTGGAGGTGTGGTCTGCTTATACAGTGGAACCTGTATATAGTGGTCACCCTTGAGACACAACCAGTTGGCTGTTATACAGAGGTGGTCTGCTTATACAGTGGAACCTGTATATAGTGGTCACCCTTGAGACACAACCAGTTGGCTGTCTGCTTATACAGTGGAACCTGTATATAATGGTCACCCTTGAGACACAACCAGTTGGCTGTTATACAGAGGTGGTCTACTTATACAGTGAAACCTGTATAATATAGTGGTCACCCTTGGGACACAACCAGTTGGCTGTTATACAGAAGTGGCCTGCTCATACAGTGGAACCTGTATATAGTGGTCACCCTTGAGATACAACCAGTTGGCTGTTATACAGAGGTGGCCTGCTTATACAGTGTAACCTATATATAGTGGTCACCCTTGAGACACAACCAGTTGGCTGTTATACAGAGGTGGTCTGCTTATACAGTGGAACCTGTATATAGTGGTCACCCTTGGGACACAACCAGTTGGCTGTTATACAGAGGTGGTCTGCTTATACAGTGGAACCTGTATATAGTGGTCACCCTTGGTACACAACCAGTTGGCTGTTATACAGAGGAGGTCTGCTTATACAGTGGAACCTGTATATAGTGGTCACCCTTGAGATACAACCAGTTGGCTGTTATACAGAGGTGGCCTGCTCATACAGCGTAACCTGTATATAGTGGTTACCCTTGAGACACAACCAGTTGGCTGTTATACAGAGGTGGCCTGCTTATACAGTGTAACCTGTATATAGTGGTCACCCTTGGGACACAACCAGTTGGCTGTTATACAGAGGTGGTCTGCTTATACAGTGTAACCTGTATATAGTGGTCACCCTTGGGACACAACCAGTTGGCTGTTATACAGAGGTGGTCTGCTTATACAGTGTAACCTGTATATAGTGGTCACCCTTGGGACACAACCAGTTGGCTGTTATACAATAACTATAACAATGAATCTTGTCATTTTTCAGGGATTGGAGTAGGCCTAGGGATAACACTGGTGGTAATGGGCATTCTGTTGCTATGTTTCTCAGTAAGCATGCTCTATCTTAGTGTAGCATCATTTCAGAAGCTAAGGAAGAAACCAAGGTAAGAGACCTTTACCAGGCTTTATAACCAGCACCCTGTCCAACTAGGAATAGTGTTAGAGATAGAGGAACACCTCTGATTCAAGTAAAACAATACTTTGTTCCAGCAGATATTTACCAGTTAAAATATAGTATATAGCTACACCAGTTTTATTTATGAAGTGTTCTCTGTGCTATATTATAAGCTTAGCTACATATAATATAACTATTATTATAGATGTCATGCTACATAATATTATAGGCTACTAAATGCTACATCTTACCTTTCAAGTGTCTACAGAGTTGCAATTCACACTTACTGTCCTTCTGCTATGATTTCACTACAATAACACATGACATGCTGATTAAACATTATGTGTGCATTCCTTGCTAACCAAGTTCATAAGTTCCCCTAAAATTAATTACTCACATGTTCATTAGCTAATTAGCACTATAAAAGTTAGTAATGCTCCTTACAGACAACTTTTACAACTTGTTTGCAGGAATAAAGGTTATACTGAACAAGATGATGGATTTGATGTTGATTATCAAAAACTACATGAAAACTTGACCAAGGATAAAAATGAAGAACCATAGTAACAAGATGTTATTTAATGAGTGTCAGTGTGGTAGTAAAAAACAGTAATAGGAAGATATAAAATTTTATTAACGGCTGGAATTATTATTTTGTATGTTCAAAATAATAATTTTTGCAGCAGGAATTAATTAATTGAAGTTCAAAGTTCGCGACGTAATATTAGATTTCGTCCGAAAGTGACGAATATTTCCGGCAACATTAGGTGTGAGATGCGCGCGCAGTCGAGCAAGTATTGCGCAGGCGTATATTCTCCTAGCTAGAGCTCTACGCGACGTATATAGCTAGCTAGTAGCTAGGTAGGTGTGCGTGCGCAAGCGGAAGGGAATTCCCTTCACGTAATATGGGTAATACCCGTGTGTGTGTGGTGTCCCTGCGTCCTTGCCCGAGGACTGCACTAGCTAATTATTGACTAGGAGTAAGTTGTAGTTTCGTATAAAAAGCCCTCTCTAAAAGTTAGGCTTCTTCCTTCTCTAGTCTGCTAGAGTATAGCTGTTACTGGTTCTAGCACTTGTGAAACTCGGGGTAAGCGTGTAGTTAGCTGTGGGTACAATAACACGGCTGCGGTAATGATAATGGCGGTAATAATAATAAGCTAGCTCTAAATGTGTGTGTGTGTTTGTGTAATAGTCCGGTAGCTAACTGTCTACAGGTGGGGGAAACTATTTGGTTTATGAAGCAGCTAGCTAGCTAAATTCATAGAAGTGTTATTTTTTTTTTCACAGAGTTCTTACATCAATTTCAAGATAATATACTTTTTGATTTCTCACTGTAATTTGGGTGATGAAATTGTGGTGAATCTTATTTTTCTTTCAGTAAGGACTTATAAAGAAATTGAAAGAGAAAAGAAGAGAATTTACCTGTGATGTCACTATCAAAACACACCAGGATTATTATTTATTATAAAGACCTGAAGATGAGGAATCCTGTCTTGTCAGTTTGATCTGTGGAGCGGCTATGTTCATAATCTTTTCATAAAAGCTGAGTGTAAGACTTTCTTCACTATTGTGAATATAATATTCAGGGGAAAATATTTCTGATTTGTTAAATTTTCAGAAGAAGTTTAATATTTAAATACTATTGTTGCTGTTCTAAAGAACGACTTGAATAAATTTATTTCACTATTGATTTTTCTTCACTGACAATGTCTAACAAAGTTGATCACACTAAGATACTTCAAAAAAGATATTACGGCCTCTTGAAGCCACTCAAGGAGTTGTACTTTGTGACAGAAATGCTTTATAACAAGAATCTGCTCACATCTGATGAGAAAGCTGACATCACTGAACACAGCTCTCAGGCAAATATCCGAAAAAGTTTATGTTCTGCTTTGACTGATAGAGGCATATCAAAACTGGTAGAAATAAGCCAAATCTTAAAGAATGAGCAAAGAAGGCAATTGGAAGTTAAATCTGATATCACTTCCAGTACTGGTTGTTCTTCATCTTCTTCTTCAACCACATCAACTGCCATCATTGATGAGGAACTTGGAGGAGGTAGTGAAACCTCTCAGACCTCCATAGGGGATGATAGCCAGCAAGTTTATTGTCTCAACCACCGTTCTCAAGGTAATCCCTTAGGCCATTAACTACAATTTTTGTGTTAGAAGTTATGATAAATACCTGCATAGGGTAGGCCTAGAGGCTTTGCTATGAATTCAAATTAGCTAGTAATTAATTGTTAGTCCAAGAATGGGGTGGGTGGAGTGAAAGTAGCTTCTAGGCATTGAATTACTAGAGCTCAGACATCCAAAATCAATAACTTGTTAAGCTCTGTGTATCTTGTATGTATCACACTTACGTACAAGGAGTGACAGACATGTCACTTCACACCAATATGGAGATAAAGAATTCACTTGATATAATTGGGACTGTAATTACAACAACAACAACAACAACTACTACTGTGTTGGCTGAGGGTGGGGGCTAGAGGGGCTAGAGCCCCCCCCCCCCCCCCCAAAAAAAAAATATTTGCCTAAGTTTGGTAAACTTGTCGGAATATACATAACTTGTGAGAATGTACATAACTTGTCGGAATGTGCAAGGCCGTGTAAAAACAATTAGCGGTGTAACACCACAATTTGTAGCTCCACAATTTGTAGCTCCAGCATTGACTTTGTACTGTCTGAGCTTGATGTTCTTAGCTTACTGCTTATACACTTCTTAGTACACCTTGACCTCAGTGCCCAATTATGCTAATTTTTTTTGCCTATTATTCTATTTTCCTATGCCAACAAAATTTGCTTATTACTCTCACAGTTTCCACCTATTATTCTTAAAATTTTGACTATTATTCTTTGTTAATTTTACTGGTCTTATCTCTTATCGTATGCTATAAATTATCATGTGAACATTAGAGTTATATTGTAACAATTGAGTTTTAGATTGTTCTTTACAGGGGGGTAGGAAAGGGGGTTCAAAGGATGCTACAGCACCCCTAGTTTTTTTGTGGCTGTACCAATGGCATACATTATTTTTTTTTTTTTTTGACAGTACCCCTTTATTTAAGTCTGTTCCAGTTGACTTGTGTACAACATATCCATTGCTTCAAGCTGTTTAACATGTTGTTTGTTTCCACTGATCCAATAAGAGTTAATTACTTTGGAAAGTTGGAAAGTTTTCATAATAATATTAGATTTTTTGTTGTTTGTTGGCTTTTGATGATAATTTATAGCTTTACATAATTCCCCCTCCCTCCAACTGTGAATTATACAGCACCCCTACCTCAAATCATCTTCCTACCCCCCTGCTTTAAATGAGTTAGCAAGGAGTGAAAAAATACGTTCTGCAACTGCAGAAGGTTGTATCAATAAAATAGATTTAGACTAGAATGGAAGCTTGTGTATATGGTATCCCCACCTACTTCCTCCTGAAATTATTCTCAAAATTATGCTAGCATATTTGGGCAATCCCTACGACCTCACCCTTAGCCCCCCCCTTCCCCCCCAAAACTAAAAAGCCTCAACCTCCTCTGTACTACTACCACCACCACTATTGAGATCAGATTTTCCTGAAAATGAAAACTGTAGGGTAAATTTACTGTATGTGGTGTGGGAGGGGCAGGAAGTGGGGGGAACCTGACAATAGTGTGATCTACTACAGTTATGTAATGAGAACTGGGGGTGGGAGGGGCAGGAAGTTGGGGGGGGGGGGGGGGGTCTGACAATAGGGTGGTGTACTACAGTTATGTAATGAGAACTGGGGGTGGGAGGGGCAGGAAGTTGGGGGGATCTGACAATAGGGTGGTGTAGTTATGTAATGAGAACTGGGGGTAGGAGGGGCAGGAAGTTGGGGGGGTCTGACAATAGGGTGGTGTACTACAGTTATGTAATGAGAACTGGGGGTGGGAGGGGCAGGAAGTTGGGAGGAATTTGACAATAATGTGTACTACAGTTATGTAATGAGGAAAGGAAGAAGAGTTGTGCAAGATCTGGGGGGGGGGGGGGGGTAGAGGAGGTATATTATGTAATATTATTTCCCTCTGTATCTGATAACAGGAAAGGATGTTTTGCAAGGAAATAGCATAGGCACTGAGAATGACAAAGATGACTCCTCTACAGATTCTTCTGTTTATAGGTAAATAGATGACATGCAGGTCAAGTCATACCATAAGGACCTGCAGGTCAAGTAATGACTTAAGATCCTGTACTTGACTTGAGGTATTACTTGACCCAAAGGACCTTAATTTGACTTGCAGGATATTACTTGACCTGTAGAACCCTAAGGTATTTTTCCTTCCCTGCAGATAATATTCATCAGGAAAGAAAATACCCCCCTATCACTCCCCCTATCACTCCCCTTCTAACTCCCCCTCTAACACACGCCCCACCCCCGCCCCCCCCAAACACCTCTCCCTAACTTGAGGGCTATCCTCCATGCAATACAGCTATATGGTCACTATCTTGGGTTCTGTTTACAGATGGATTAAGTAAACAATGCCCATTTCTTCTTTTAACAATGACTAGCTAATGGTCAAGTGGTCCAAATATCATGGTTATGTGTAGATGGTGACTCCTTATATTAAGACATATCTCAAAGACTATATAACCATACAATGCAACCTGGCTCTCTGGAATGAGGACAACCTCTGTACAAAGCAAAAAATGTTTCTTTGTGTAAATTAAGATAGTCTCCCTACAAGGGACAGTAGACCTGATCCCAACGTGTCCTTTATTCAGAGGTTCCACTGTATCTTAGTGTAAATTAACCTCTGAGATAAGGACAGTCTCCCTACAAGGGACAGTAGACCTGATCCCAACGTGTCCTTTATTCAGAGGTTCCACTGTATCTTAGTGTAAATTAACCTCTGAGATAAGGACAGCCTCCCTACAAGGGACAGTAGACCTGATCCCAACGTGTCCTTTATTCAGAGGTTCCACTGTATCTTAGTGTAAATTAACCTCTGAGATAAGGACAGCCTCCCTACAAGGGACAGTAGACCTGATCCCAACGTGTCCTTTATTCAGAGGTTCCACTGTATCTTAGTGTAAATTAACCTCTGAGATAAGCTAGAAAGGACAGTAGACCTGATCCCAATCTGTCCTTTATTCAGAGGTTTTACCATACAGAGTGAAAATAATAATAATAATAATAATTACTAGCCAGTACCCACAGAAATTTCTGCAGCTTGTTGATTTTTCACTCTCTCTCCTGGACTGTGATTCTAAACTTTTTGCTGACCTGTTGGCTATGCAAAGGTCTCACCACAAAAATTCTTTGCCTTGACTAAGTTACTATTATAGTATAATGCATGCATTGAGCAAATTTTAATCAGTTTGTTATTTTAATTGGCTATAGTACGTCATGATATATAATATTTGGTGTCATAGTATTCCTGCCTCTGATTCCCTGTTGATTTGTCTCTATCACTTTCACCTTCACTGATGCCTTAGACCTAGCCCTTGAAAATGCCACATAGAGCTGACCATGACAAAAGACACAAAATCCACGGTGCCAGTGAAGAAAAAAAAAAAAAAAAAAAGAAGGAAGAGAAAAGGTTAAAAATGAAACAAGGGAAAGTTAGAAAAGAAAGAAAAGAAAATGGGTTGAACCTGGTACCTTTGGAATTGCGTTAGCTCATGAATTATTCATGAATACGTACTGACAGCCATATGTACACATGTACAAGCGTATTACTATGTAGATAATAATAATAATAATAATAACCTTTTAAACTCTAAAAGTGTGCATAGAGGGACTATAATTGAGGTGGGGGTTAGTGCTATGGTATATTCTCAGCCTTTGAAATGTTGTGTACACATGTTCTGCCAATCCACAATAGTCCCATTCACTCCCGTTCACTCTGTTTCAATAGCTCTCCTGAGAAGACAGCTAGACCTGATGTTCTGGTGAATGGTAAACGTGAGAAGTCTGATGTACCAGACCCTCCCATGGAAGTGATTTCAACAGCTGTTAACCATGTGATGTCTCTATCATCTGCTAACCATGTGATGTCTCAATCACCTTATATGGTGTCTCAGTCACCTGCTAACCATGTGATGTCACCTCATGTGGTAAATAGTTTATTATGTAATGTTCATTTGCTGTGTAAGATGATAACTCTTTAAGTGTTTTTGGTGTGTGTCTTCAGCTGCAAGGGCTAGGTTCTTGCTGTTATGTGTATCTTTGAGGGGAGAGGAATATATTTCATTGGTAACTTTCTATACAGAGGAAACTCTTCTTTTTTCAACTGTTACCAGACACTTGGAAGTTGGATATGAGTCTCATTAATTACAGTTTTTGTGTTAGAAATGATAATGATGTAATTCCTCTGAAGAATTACAATCATTATGTAACAAACATACTGTGTCTGCAGTTAGTGAGTTTGCTGCCAAAGTGTCTCTCAATGTGTCTGCCAATGCTGGAAATATTTATTGTTATACAATACTAGGGGAATATATGGTTCTCTAGGGAGGAATTATCATAATGTATTGTGTCAGCAAAAAAAAATACAATGTATCTGGGACATAGTATCTATAACATGTATATGGTAGACTATAATGCAATGTGTCTGGGAGATATACAGTATCTAAGGCTAGGCTAGGCTAGTGGCTAGGAGACTGGCTAGGTTAGGCTTTAGGAATGTTTAATTGACACTTAAAATGCAGTGCTGTGAATTTACTCTCTGACTATATATAGTGCAAATATTTATGATGTAATGGTAATGAATACACTTATGTTAAAAGCTGACATTACATGATCATACCTGTTGTGCAATGGATGATTTCATTTTGGGACTTACCTCTCTAGCTTCTTAGCCTATAGCCTATAAAAGATCCAAACCTTTAGACAAACTATTTGGCCAATTTTTAGTGGTAACTAGCTGATGGGCTTAATCCTGGTTTCTATCTTATTCAAAGATGGAAGATGCCTTTGTCATTCTATTCTTCACCTTCATTACTCAACAACTGCAACACTTTCTGAAGCAGAGGGAGGATGAATCCAGCTCAATCTTTCCCGGCAGTGACTCCTGTTCGTCGTCTACTTGTAAGTTTCCTTGGTTGACCCTAGACCTCCCATTGGACAACGTTCGTGATTATTTTCCTGCCGAGGCCATAAAGACTGTTGTACCAAATCCAAATGATCCAATTCCTCTAAAACTCTCCGTAATTCTGGACGCATTCCAGCAGTTTTTAGATCATTTTGAGAATATGAAAGCTGAAAATCAAATTTTACGTCAAAAACTTGAAATAGAAAACGAATCCACAGAGCTCAGGTCACAAGATGAATTCTATCCCAATTCACAGTGGTGTAGTGACATTTCTGAGTCGGCCACCAAGAAAAGAATTGCTGATTTAGAAGAACAACTCGAGCAAGTCGAACCATTACAGAAAGCTTACATCAGATCAGAGGAGAGATGCAAGCAGCTTGTCGAGGTAACACAACAATGGGCCCTTGAATGCGAGGAGAAAATACAACTCATTTGTGTATTTGAGACAGAGGTCAACCAGCTCAAAGGTGAGATGGAAGAGCTGGAGAAGAGAGTAGCCAAATACAAGAAGTTTTGGATTATGAGTAAAGAGCATTCTAATGGTCGAGTGAATGATTCCCAGTTTGAGGAGCTTCGGAATGAGCTGGCTATGAGGAGGGAATTATATGACAAGGTAAGTGTTGTCTCCTCTATTCTCATCCCTGAAATGAGGATACCTCTGTATACAGTGGAACTCCTCTATTCCAACACCCCGAAACTCTATTGAATATTTTTACCCTCCTCTAAAAATAAGGCAACTTTCTCTAATTAACACACTTCCTATAACGTCCAAAATAGAAGCATTACATCTATTTCTTGTATGAAGGTTCTTGTTGAAAGAGATGTAGCCAGCAAAAGGATAAGGAGCTTAAAATCAGAAATAGAAGCTCTGAGAGATCACAATGCACAACTCAGTGACAGAGCTGCCAACTTCAAAGTCCAAGCACAAGCAAAAGAGGTGTGCATTGCCTGAGGATGTTTGTAATGTTGGGGTTAATATTTATGTGGTAACTTAGAGGTTAATTTTAAAGTTTTTGAAAGGGAGCATCTAAGGACTAATTTTAGTGACTTAGGGGGTAAATAACTTATTTACCATTATAGGGGATATAATAATAATAATAATAATAATAATAATAATAATAATAATAATAATAATAATAATAATAATAATAATAATAATAATTTACTACTATTATAGTGAGCCCTAAATTTTATTGTTTTGCTGTAGCCTTCTGTGAGAGAGATGAGTAACCTTCATGAACAGAAGAGGAGGCTTGAAATGGAGGCTGAACAACTGAAGAAGGATAAAGTGGAACTGACTGATAAAATATTAGCTTTGGAACTCTTGGTAAGTAAACTTTAGCTACATGATGACTGGTAGGTTCTAACGGTGGAACCTCTCTATAGAGGACACATTGGGACCTTGGAAACTGTCCTTTATATAGAGGTTGTTCTTAATTCAGAGGTAATATACAGTGGAACCTCTCTATAAAGGACACATTGAGACCTTGGAAACTGTCCTTTATATAGAGGTTATCCTTAATTCAGAGGTAATATACAGTGGAACCTCTCTATAGAGGACATATTGGGACCTTGGAAACTTTTATATAGAGGTTGTCCTTAATTCAAAAGTAGAACCTCTTGAAAAGTTAGAGATGGGGTTATAAGAGATGTCCAGAATGAGGCTTCACTAATCATAGCAGTTGCTATGGTGTTGTATAATCAATAATAATCATCTCTCTCCTAGGTGAGTGATTTGACTACTAAGAATGACCAGCAATATTATCCAAAGAAGACACAGGTATGCTGCTATGATTTAACTAATGGAATTGGTCCTAAAAACATTACTCTGAGAGGACACATTGGGACCTTGGAAACTGTCCTTTATATAGAGGCTGTCCTTGATTCAGAGGTAATATACAGTGGAACCTCTCTATAGAGGACACATTGGGACCTTGGAAACTGTCCTTTATATAGAGGTTGTCCTTAATTCAGAGGTAATATCCAGTGGAACCTCTCTATAGAGGACACATTGGGACCTTGGAAACTGTCCTTTATATAGAGGTTGTCCTTAATTTAGAGGTAATATACAGTGGAACCTCTCACACATAGGGAGACATAATTCCCCCCCCCCCCCCCTCACAATTATAGTATAGCTGACATCCTGATCTATTTTACAGGCAATGGTAACAGGACAAGATCCCTTGAGGTCGTCCTATGGGACAACAGGTGTCTCTTCAACATCCCCTAATCGATCAAACTATCAGACCTCACACACTTCACACCTCCACTACTCTCCATTCCCACCTACCACTAACTCCACCCATCATAATGGACGTATCACCTCCACCTCAAGTCACATTGAAGAAGATACTAATTCTCTTACCAGTTCAGAGGGAGAAAGCAGCAATTTTTCCAGTTATGGGTCCGGAAAGTGTCGAAATATTCGTATTCACGATAGTTCGAGAAATGCATCATCTCAGAAGATTATCTCACAGCTTAAGTCGTGTGATATTTCTGTGGAATCACATGATAGCAAAGTTCAGTTGAATGATCCACCGATTGGTTCACGGGACAGTGTGTTGCCGACAGACATCGGAGACACTGATGATTACACTCGACGTATTCGATACCCAAACCACTCCAAAATTCAAGTCCAACCGTTGGTTGATGAAGATATCTTTCTGAGTGAAACCAAAGGTGTCACCACTAACCCATTAATTCCTCCCACCTATACCGAGGGGACAGCCGCTTCAAGACCCCAGAACCCCCCAAAGAACTCTGGAGATATTCATTCGGAGAAGAAATCACCTGTATATTTTGATAGAAGTCGTTTTGATCCCTATAGAGTCCAGGTGTATGCTCCTGAAGGAAGAAAAAGAAGAGGTGAGATATACTCTCCTTGGCTAGACAGTTCTTCGGGGAGAAGGTTGGCTTTGAGTTCTTGGCTTAAGTAAATGCTTTGCATCACTAATCAGTAATTATTATTGGCATCAGTAAATTTAGTACACTAATCAGTAAATTTAGTACACTAATTAGTTATTGGCATCAGTAAATTAAGTAAAGCAGTAAATTTAGTAAACCAGTAAATTCAGTGGTAAATCAGTAAATTCAGTGGTAAATTTAGTAAACCAGTAAATTCAGTGGTAAATCAGCAAATTTAGTAAATCAGTAAATTCAGTGGTAAATCAGTAAATTTAGTAAATCAGTAAATTCAGTGGTAAATCAGCAAATTTAGTAAATCAGTAAATTCAGTGGTAAATCAGTAAATTTAGTAAACCAGTAAATTCAGTAAAGTGTGAGCCTTTATCACAAAGAAAGGTTACATTTGGTATTTTACTCTTTCTCTCACAGCAGCCCACCCTCCTGCTAGGCCAGTAGCTCATGTTTCATCGTCTGGCATTGAGAAAAAGTGTCCAGTGTGTCAGCATGTCTTCCTTACCTTGTCTGAGTCTGAATTCCAAGAACATGTTGCAGTATGCTTCAAATAAACATTGAGAAGTTAGCAATATGTGTGGTAGTGTGTGTGTGTGTAACTCCTCTATTCCAACACCCTGAAATGAGGACACCTCTGCATACAGTGGAACTCCTCTATTCCAACACCCTGAAATGAGGACACCTCTGTATACAGTGGAACCCCTCTATTCCAACACCCTGAAATGAGGACACCTCTGTATACAGTGGAACCCCTCTATTCTAACACCCTGAAATGAGGACACCTCTGTATTAAGGACACTTGAATATGTCCAAAATAACAGCTTGTGTGTTAACATTAATATATAGAACTTTACCCCCTGAAATGAATTCACTCCTCTAATCAAGACACGTTAATTTGTCCCACTCTATATAATATCTGGAATAGAGAATCTCACTGTCCCTGTATATATTATTAATTCAGGTTTTTACCTTTCAATTAATTTTTTTTTTTTTTTTATAATTATTATAGAGATGAAGTCCCCAAGTGTGCAAGACTTTAGAATTAGCATCTTCTAATAATTAATAATCTTTACTTGTTCTTGTATATTACATTTTCATTTAATTAGAGTATGGTACACACCCATTATGAAATTGTCATCAAAACTAATTATTATTCACATGCCTACCCACCAACTATAAACTATACTTTCATTCACAATAGTTCTGTCATTGGTGTATACATAACTTGTTATGATAATGTTTTTGCCAAACAATAATCATTAGATTAGCTGTTGTTGTTATTAAAGGTTCTTATAGATTTCTTTCCTCTGGTGTTTTGTAGGGATAATCTAGAATAGCAAATATTTCTTCTTCACTTTCAACCATCATAGGCTCACCTGCCACTCCTGATGGTAATAACAACAGTAAAATGCTACATGACTATCTCAGAGCATTGTCAGTATAATTGTAGAGGTGTCCTCATTTCAGGGGGCCGCCTGGAATAGAGGGGTCCATGGAATGAGGACACCTTTGTATACAGAGAAATCTAACATTCTGAAATAAGGACACTTTGTATACAGTGGAACTCCTCTATTCCAACCCCCTGAAATGAGGACACCTCTGTATACAGTGGAACCCCAGTGTAAATCTTACCTGATGATCCTATAGGTCTAATGCAATACTCATTGAGAGTGAATCCCTTTTCCAGTGCATGAGCTCTCATCTGCTTGTTAAAAATGTCACTTCCGGTGAAGTACAATGTACCAAAATGATACTGGTCAAATGGAATAAGTCTAAGATCAATACGACGGAAGATCGATGCAGGAGCTGTACCATCTGACGATACAGGGAGTGAGCAGACACCCTGAGAGGAAGATGATTATCTATACTTGTTTATAATCAAAACAATAATTCTTCTAGTAATAATATACCAAAAAGAATTACTGGCATTTTGAGATGAATTGGGTGCTCAAAATTTAATCAATAAAATATTATACAGTGGAACCTCTGATAGGACCTAAGGACAACCTCTATATAAAGGACAGTTTACAGGGTCCCAATGTGTCCTCTATAGAGAGGTTCCACTGTATATTACCTCTGATAGGACCTAAGGACAACCTCTATATAAAGGACAGTTTACAGGGTCCCAATGTGTCCTCTATAGAGAGGTTCCACTGTATATTACCTCTGAATTAAGGACAACCTCTATATAAAGGACAGTTTACAGGGTCCCAATGTGTCCTCTATAGAGAGGTTCCACTGTATATTACCTCTGAATTAAGGACAACCTCTATATAAAGGACAGTTTACAGGGTCCCAATGTGTCCTCTATAGAGAGGTTCCACTGTATATTACCTCTGATAGGACCTAAGGACAACCTCTATATAAAGGACAGTTTACAGGGTCCCAATGTGTCCTCTATAGAGAGGTTCCACTGTATATTACCTCTGAATTAAGGACAACCTCTATATAAAGGACAGTTTACAGGGTCCCAATGTATCCTCTATAGAGAGGTTCCACTGTATATTACCTCTGAATTAAGGACAACCTCTATATAAAGGACAGTTTACAGGGTCCCAATGTGTCCTCTATAGAGAGGTTCCACTGTATATTACCTCTGAATTAAGGACAACCTCTATATAAAGGACAGTTTACAGGGTCCCAATGTGTCCTCTATAGAGAGGTTCCACTGTATATTACCTCTGAATTAAGGACAACCTCTATATAAAGGACAGTTTACAGGGTCCCAATGTGTCCTCTATAGAGAGGTTCCACTGTATATTACCTCTGAATTAAGGACAACCTCTATATAAAGGACAGTTTACAGGGTCCCAATGTATCCTCTATAGAGAGGTTCCACTGTATATTACCTCTGAATTAAGGACAACCTCTATATAAAGGACAGTTTACAGGGTCCCAATGTATCCTCTATAGAGAGGTTCCACTGTATATTACCTCTGAATTAAGGACAACCTCTATATAAAGGACAGTTTACAGGGTCCCAATGTGTCCTCTATAGAGAGGTTCCACTGTATATTACCTCTGAATTAAGGACAACCTCTATTATAAAGGACAGTTTCCAAGGTCCCAATGTGTCCTTTATATGAGAGATTCCACTGTATATTACCTCTGAATTAAGGACAACCTCTATATAAAGGACAGTTTCCAAGGTCCCAATGTGTCCTTTATATAGAGGTTCCACTGTGTATTATTTCTGCAGTGTGTGTGCATGAGCCTGGCTCCACTAGCCTTCAATCATACAATACTGCTGACCATGAATTTAGATTCACCCAATGACAGACTATCTGTAACAAAGCCTTCCTTCTCCATGACAGATACAACACTTTTGATAAAAGTAGGTTTCTTTTTCTTAATCTCCTCTGCTGGATAATCAGGATGACCCATCAAGATGTCAATATCACCACTAGATGCAGCTCCTCTTCGAAAACTCCCACAAACAGTAGCCACAAGCTTTGGGTCAATGGATTTGATGTAGTTGAAGGCTATTTCTTGAAGTTTGAGCATTTCTTCTCTTGGAATTCGCTTTTGAAAGTCAAAAAAATGCCTACAAACATAAGAAGAAGAAAGTCTTGTTGTCATAGCTACTAGTGAGTGAACTAGACTAGTGTGAAAGATATAGGAATGTCAGTATAAATGAGTGAGATGAATAGGATATGGTCAAGGCTATGTATGAGGTGAGTTATTGAGAAAGAGAGTATTGGAATTGGTAGTAGCCAATCAGATTAATTCTATGATTAGAACCATCAGATGGTGAGCAGTCATCTGGTACTGTACACCTAAAATAGGAGCTATAGCATCATCTATGCATCAGATGATGAGCAGTTATCTGGTGCTCTACACCTAAAATAGGAGCTATAGCATCATCTATGCTTGAGCAGTCATCTGGTGCTGTACACCTAAAATAGGAGCTATAGCATCATCTATGCTATCATTAGAACCACCAGATGGTGAGCAGTCATCTGGTACTGTACACCTAAAATAGGAGCTATAGCATCATCTATGCATCAGATGATGAGCAGTTATCTGGTGCTCTACACCTAAAATAGGAGCTATAGCATCATCTATGCTATCATTAGAACCACCAGATGGTGAGCAGTCATCTGGTGCTCTACACCTAAAATAGGAGCTATAGCATCATCTATGCTTGAGCAGTCATCTGGTGCTGTACACCTAAAATAGGAGCTATAGCATCATCTATGCTATCATTAGAACCACCAGATGGTGAGCAGTCATCTGGTATAAGCAGTAACTTTTCCATTATTTTAATGACAAGTGAGTGCACTATAACTATACTTCACTCCAATCTTCTGGTGATGGTTCAGTTTGTCTAAATTCTTCTTCAGATCTACAAATATAGACATAAAATAATCCACTATTAATTAACTATACACAGAATACAGTGGAACCCTCTATTCCAATCCCCTGAAATGAGAACACCTCTGTATACAGTGGAACTCCTCTATTCCAACACCCTGAAATGAGGACACCTCTGTATACAGTGGAACTCCTCTATTCCAACACCCTGAAATGAGGACACCTCTGTATACAGTGGAACCCCTCTATTCCAACACCCTGAAATGAGGACACCTCTGTATACAGTGGAACTCCTCTATTCCAACACCCTGAAATGAGGACACCTCTGTATATCCTCTATTCCAACAAGAACCCTTCTGTATTAAGAACACATCATCAATATTTTATCAGTACAATTATCTTCTAGGAAACAAAAAAAGTACAGCCCCACCCACCCCAAGGTAGTCAATTGTCTACAAAATTAATGTAGTCATTTTGTTTTTGTTTTGTTTTTGTTTTTGTTTTTGTAGTCATTATTTACCCTGGAGTGTTGTTATTCCTTCATCTGCAAGCTTTTTAGCAGCAGCTGGTCTGAAAGGAGAAAGGAATCGTGGTTACCATGGCAACAATAGTGGATAAGTGGGAGGGGCTAGGGAAGGGTTGAGTCACTAAATGTGCTATACTCTTTATAAAGGACACATTGGGACCTTGTTATATAGAGGTTGTCCTTAATTCAGAGGTATACAGTGGAACCTCTCTATAAAGGACACATTGGGACCTTGGAAACTGTCCTTTATATAGAGGTTGTCCTTAATTCAGAGGTATACAGTGGAACCTCTCTATAAAGGACACATTGGGACCTTGGAAACTGTCCTTTATATAGAGGTTGTCCTTAATTCAGAGGTAATATACAGTGGAACCTCTCTTTGGGACCTTGGAAATGGTCCTTTATATAGAGGTAGTCCTTGATTCAGAGGTAATATACAGTGGAACCTCTCTATAAAGGACACATTGGGACCTTGGAAACAGTCCTTTATATAAAGGTTGTCATTAATACAGAGGTAATATACAGTGGAACCTCTCTATAAAGGACACATTGGGACCTTGGAAACTGTCCTTTATATAGAGGTCGTCCTTAATTCAGAGGTAATATACAGTGGAACCTCTCTATAGAGGACACATTGGGACCTTGGAAACTGTCCTTTATATAGAGGTTGTCATTAATTCAGAGGTAATATACAGTGGGACCTCTCTATAGAGGACACATTGGGACCTTGGGAACTGTCCTTTATATAGAGGTTGTCCTTAATTCAGAGGTAATATACAGTGGAACCTCTCTATAGAGGACACATTGGGACCTTGGAAACTGTCCTTTATATAGAGGTTGTCCTTAATTCAGAGGTAATATACAGTGGAACCTCTCTATAGAGGACACATTGGGACCTTGGAAACTGTCCTTTATATAGAGGTTGTCCTTAATTCAGAGGTAATATACAGTGGAACCTCTCTATAGAGGACACATTGGGACCTTGGAAACTGTCCTTTATATAGAGGTTGTCCTTAATTCAGAGGTAATATACAGTGGAACCTCTCTATAGAGGACACATTGGGACCTTGGAAACTGTCCTTTATATAGAGGTTGTCCTTAATTCAGAGGTAATATACAGTAGAACCTCTCTATAGAGGACACATTGGGACCCTGTAAACTGTCCTTTATATAGAGGTTGTCCTTAGGTCCTATCAGAGGTAATATACAGTGGAACTTCTCTATAGAGGACACATTGGGACCCTGTAAACTGTCCTTTATATAGAGGTTATCCTTAATTCAGAGGTAATATACAGTGGAATCTCTCTATAGAGGACACATTGGGACCTTGGAAACTGTCCTTTATATAGAGGTTGTCCTTAATTCAGAGGTAATATACAGTGGAACCTCTCTATAGAGGACACATTGGGACCTTGGAAACTGTCCTTTATATAGAGGTTGTCCTTAATTCAGAGGTAATACGCTATAGTATTAGTTTGAGACAGGACAAGTGTCCTTTGTATGGAGGTGTTGTCTTTATTTCAGAGTGTCTAATTTCTTATATTTAACAAGGATAAATGTCGATATATTGTATCAAGCCTATTCCTAGAAGCCCAAATGGGAGGGACACCAAGCCCAGATGACTCCTCCCCTTAGATCTTATACTTACCCTATTCCTGAGACCTCAGTCAGAAAATTAATTGCTTGACTAGTTTCGCTACTTCTGATCTTCTCCAGTTTCTCAAGTTTACCTGTTTCAAGTATCTCATCAATCTTCTTTGCAATCTTCTCTCCCACTCCATTCTGTAGAGTTAGTTGTTATTGGGTAAAGGGTCACCCGTAGCATAAACACACTTGTATAAGAGCTACTTGTCCTGTCCCCATTATATTATCTCTGAATTAAGGACAACTTCTATATTATAAAGGACAGTTTACAAGGTCCCAATAGAGAGGTTCCACTGTATATTACCTCTGAATTAAGGACAAACTCTATATAAAGGACAGTTTCCAAGGTGATACACTCATTTATTTGTCATACCAACTTTTTTGCTTCAGCACCATTTTTTATTCGTGTTGGATGTTTTGCTATTACACTTGCAGCTTTCCTGTGTAACCAATAATAATATCAAACCTTTAATTTAACCCTTTAGACACCTAGTGCTTCCAATTTTAACCCCTTGTGTCACTTTTTTTGTTTTGTTTCCTTTTTGTTTGTTTGTTTGTTTGTTTGTTGTTGTTGTTGTTGTTGTTGTTGTTCATTTGAGTGTTATATTATAGTAGAAACAGATCAAGGTATTTTAATCTCAGTAGTGTAGTTTGTATTATGGTCCTAATTCAAGTTTTATATTATAATAATAATCTTATTATGAGGTCATATCCTACAATTATACAACTTAATCTTCACAGTCAATGCCCAACTTATAGTGAAATATATTTAACCATAATTTCGGTCAATTTCACATCTTACCTGTATGCATTGTATTTATGGATGTTCCTGTTGACGTTTCTCTCATTGTTGGCCAGTTCTAATGGAAATATGATAATCAAGTGTGGTAATTTGGAGCAAAGGGCAATTTGAAACACCTCAAAATTTTGACAGCATTATTTTGTTCCGTAAAAATATTTACTAGATCGTGCTTGTCTTCGTGTTTTAACACACCCACAAATTCTAAATCGCCATGAGTACACTCACCCACAAGTATAGCAGCTATATCCTTATTTGGATTCTCTCCTTGCGGCGCCTTTCTCTTGGACATGATAGAGAGAGAGCTTTATGCATGTAGTGTGTAGAGTTCAAAGGTTAATTGAATAATTTGGCACCGCCCATTTTTAATTAATTTAATGTGGGGGAGGAAACCGCAGTAGTAGTAACTTATTCTTGTAAAGTAAGTTACTTTGAAGACTTGTTACATGCCTTTTACTGAGTACAGTAGCTACAGTAAGATTTAAATTGTCTAGATAAGTTGAATCAGACATGTCGGTGGCGGAGAAATCGATGAGCGCTCAGAGTAGCTTGACAGGAGATACCTCCAGCGATGCCAACACAACCAGCTCCAGCGGTTCCCCGAGCAATGGCCAGGCTGGTGTTGGTGGTGGTCCCACAGGACAGTCCAGGAGTGCGGAATTCAAGAAGCTAAGGCACCTCTTTGAGAGCACTGGTAGTGTGGAAGTGGAAGAAATGATGAAAGCAAAAAGGTAGCTAATTCCAACATTGTAGTGAAGTTTGAGATCAGCGTTATCCGTAGAACTTGTACCAAAATCTATTAAAAGTCAGTCAACCATGTTGAAATGAGTTCCCGCACTTTTATTCTTACCAGATCAAGAGTAGAGTATCCTTCAACCTCCTGAATAAGGACACAATACTGTGGAATCCCTCACCTCAATTTCATCTATGACACCTCTGTATACAGTGGAACTCCTCTGTTCCAACACCCTGAAATGAGGACACCTCTGTATACAGTGGAACTCCTCTGTTCCAACACCCTGAAATGAGGACACCTCTGTATACAGTGGAACCCCTCTATTCCAACACCCTGAAATGAGGACACCTCTGTATACAGTGGAACTCCTCTGTTCTAACACCCTGAAATGAGGACACCTCTGTATACAGTGGAACTCCTCTGTTCCAACACCCTGAAATGAGGACACCTCTGTATACAGTGGAACTCCTCTGTTCCAACACCCTGAAATGAGGACACCTCTGTATACAGTGGAACCCCTCTATTCTAACCCCCTGAAATGAGGACACCTCTGTATACAGTGGAACTCCTCTGTTCCAACACCCTGAAATGAGGACACCTCTGTATACAGTGGAACTCCTCTGTTCCAACCCCCTGAAATGAGGATACCTCTGTATACAGTGGAACCCCTCTATTCCAACCCCCTGAAATGAGGACACCTCTGTATACAGTGGAACTCCTCTATTCCAACTCCCTGAAACGAGTATATATACAGTGGAATTCCTCTATTCCAACCCCTTGAAATGAGGACACCTCTATATATACAGTGGGACTCCTCTATTCCAACCCCTTGAAATGAGGACACCTCTGTATACAATGGAATCCCTCTATTCCAATTCCCTGAAATAAGGATACTTCTGTATACAGTAGAATCCCTCCCTGAAATGATGACACCTCTTTATAAAGTACACTTAGCTAATGAATTCAAATGTAATAGTAATATAGTGGACTCTCTAATAAAAGACACTAACTTCTATGCAAAGGACACTTGTCCTATCCCCAACTAATAACTATATTACCTCTGAATCAAGGACAACCTCTATATAAAGGACAGTTTCCAAGGTCCTAATGTGTCCTTTATAGAGAGGTTCCACTGTATATTACCTCTGAATTAAGGACAACCTCTATATAAAGGACAGTTTACAAGGTCCCAATGTGTCCTCTATAGAGAGGTTCCACTGTATATTACCTCTGAATTAATGACAACCTCTATATAAAGGACAGTTTCCAAGGTCCCAATGTGTCCTTTATAGAGAGGTTCCACTGTACATTACCTCTGAATTAAGGACAACCTCTATATAAAGGACAGTTTCCAAGGTCCCAATGTGTCCTTTATAGAGAGGTTCCACTGTATATTACCTCTGAATTAAGGACAACCTCTATATAAAGGACAGTTTCCAAGGTCCCAATGTGTCCTTTATAGAGAGGTTCCACTGTATGTGCAGGTGGACAGTGAACCTGCTGTGGTCAGAAAGATTTTATGCCCAGTTGAACATTTTAACTCATGGGAATATTACATTTCTTGATGGATTTTTTTTGTGATTATCTTTTTTTGGCTGTTTATTTTGTCATTTTTCAGACTAAGAGACTTGGTTAGTTCTCAAAGATCAGCTCTTGTGGAGGTAAGGGGACAATATATACTTTAATCCCTTGCATGCGCAAGAGTATACAGCGGAATTCCTCTATTCCAACCTCTTGAAACGAGGACACCTCTGTATACATCTATTCCAACACCCTGAAATGAGAACGCCTCTGAAATTCCATCCACTTGTGTAATATCATTGAAGGAACGTCAGCATTATTCGTGATCTGTATAAGTAGTAATAATGTGTATACAGATATAATATATTATCAGTGGTTCTGTATGGCATAATGTATTGAGTGTTCCCTCTGCCAAATGGACAGATGTAGCTAATAACCTCTAAAGGATTCTGTCGGTAGGATAGTGAGGTGAACTATTGCAGTGTTCTATACTAGGGGAGTGGGCGATTAGTTTTTATTGGAGGCCCGTGCTAGTAACCTGAGTTGTGTAGGAGGACCGAACCATCAATAACTTGAACTTAATTCAGCTCAGTATTAATTTAAAGCATAAAAGCATTAATCAAATCATGATATTTTTGATTCTAGTGCTTCAATACCTAAATTAAAAAAAAAAAAAAAAAAACCTGGGAAAATCTTTTCAGAATAAGCAACACAGCCATATTTGCATTACCTGCACGGGGTAAATAGAGGCCATGTTTTGATCTATGTTCTAATCCACTCACCTCTGGATGGACTGTCTGGGAACAGCAGACAGCTAATAGCTAACGGGCAGGATGTGGTCTACTGGCTGTAAAAAGCCCTGGTCTGATCTATATTATTAAAAGAATCTTTTTTTATTATTGGTAAAGGGATATCTGGTGGGTGAGGTGGAGTTTCAGGTATTTAGGCTCTCTGAGGTACATTGACTCCACCTTTTTACCTACATTTATTTAGACTTCACGCTCTGACATACATTAAAGTGTTTAGACTCCACCCCCTGACGTACATTAAAGGAGGTTTAGTGGGAAAGTATACAGTTTCAGTGGCTATCTCAAAGAAGCTGTTTAGAACTTATAGAGCTGATCTAGTTGATCTTCTTACCTAGAAATAACTGGAGAAGATGTAATGTCTTCTGGTGTTACTCTGTGGGGAATAAAAATTGACACCTGTTCAGTTTACTTAACTCATTCTCTCCCCCTTACAATTCTGCCGAATTTAGCTGGGAGAATTCCTGGGCATTTTTGAAGCGTGTGTGTCTAGTCTGAGATTAGTTCTGGTGCTTAACTAAAAGAATTTTGTGACTGACTAAGATAATTTATGAATCTGCTTCCACTGTGTTAGTGTAGGCAGGTGTCCAGGATATAGAGGATGTCCTCAGCACAGATAGATATAGAGGATGTCCTCAGCACAGATAGATGTAGAGGGTGTCCTCGGCACAGATAGATGTAGAGGGTGTCCTCAGCACAGATAGATATAGAGGGTGTCCTCAGCATAGAGGGTGTCCTCAGTGAGAAGGTTTCACTGTATCAGTAGGCATGGAGAAATGTGTATATAGAGTGTGTATGTTGATCCCTTACCATACATTGTTGATTTTTCACCATACACTGTTGATCCTTTACCATACATTGTCAAATTTTTATTATACATTTTACCATTATTGATCCTTTACCATACATTATTGATCCTTTACCATACATTATTGACCCTTTACCATGTATTGTTGACCCTTTACCATGTATTGTTGACCCTTTACCATGCATCATCAACTTTTTGCCATACAGCCATACATTGTTATAACCCTTTACCAAATGATGTTGCCATTATTATCGACCCTTTACCAGAAGTGATCAATTCCCATGTGTAACACAGCAAAACCAAACTGGTATTCAGTGGGTGTAACTTGTTGCCATGGAAACATACTATTTTGAGGCCTACTTATGGTTAATGATATCTTCCTTCCACAGCCGGGACTTGACTTCAGTCGACGCAGCCGTTCTGATAACTCTGAAGGTGATGGAGGTAAGGAAGCTGTACATATCTGTCCAAGTGTGAACTTAAACCCTGGGAATCTGAGCTATAAATCTGTCTTTAGTTTCTAGACATTATGTGAGCCTATTAGAGGCGGAGTCTTTCACAGCATTTGGCATTTTTATTATTAATATGTGGACACTCACATGAGACTAGACATCCTTACACTTTCTTTTAATGGTTGTCTCACTTTTTATACTCCTAATCAAACCTTTCCCAGGATCGTCCTTAAAGAGGACATCAATGCCACACCCACCTGATGAACCTGTGCAGAGACAGAGGGTAAATGCAGCAACTCAAAGAGATTCGATGAGCGGCCAAAGGTAATGGCTTGTGAAAGTTTTTTGAACCGAATAACCACTAAAGTTAACCCCATTAATTAATCCCTTAAATTAACACCTTATTTTAATTAACCCCTTAAATTAACCCCATTAATTAACCCCCACCCTTCCTGGTTAATGCATCCTGCAGGTTTATTGATGAAGACGATGATGGACTGGGACCTCCCGGAACTTTCCCTGTGAGATGTTCCTCTAATAGCCAACAAGTTGTTGCATTGAATGAAGAAAATGGACAGAAGGAACGCGTTCTTCTCTACAGTGAAATGAGCTCTCCTCTAACAAGCCAATCAGATGACAGCGAGAGGGAGGACCCTGGCCTCTCACAACAAATAGAAATCTTGACTACAAAAAACCACCAGCTTCAGAAGCAGCTAGAAGAGAGAGAACAGGAACGTAATCGACTTAGAGATCAACTGGAGATGCATCGGATCGACAAGAACTATAGATCCATATACTCACCCCCTGGGCTTCCCTCGAGGGTTTTGGATGGGAGGAAGGTACTACGAGATAGCGTTCCTCTTGTAACCTCGCCTGGTATACCATCTTATTCCTCGTCAATAGGTGGGGTTAACTCTTCGAGATCTCCATTACCTCGTTCTTCGGTATCTTCTCCACTTTCTATGCCACCAATCCAATCACCACAGCCCTTGTCAGCCCCTCCCTCTTTCTCACACTCCCCTCGGTCTCGTCTCCCGGTGCAATCTATGGATTATGATAACCCTTTATCAAAGAGACGTAACGTTAACCCTGAAGAATTCATCCTTCCAAGAACAGACGTATCAGTGTCGTCAGATTGCTATCTCCAGCAGCAAGTTGAAGGATTAAAACGAGACAACGTAGAACTCGAAAGACGTCTTCATGAGCTGTCAGACGAGAAACGGAGAACAGAACTGGAACTGAAATTCCAAAAGGAAGCATTTTACAAGATGCAAGCACGAGAACAGGACCTATCTAAAGACATCGAGATTCTCAGAGATGAAAACTTCCATCACACCAGTGCCATAAAGCGTCTACACGGAGAAAGGGAAGAGCTAAAAGCCGAGAACGAGTCCCTCCAGGACGAACTGGCCAACATCAATAATAAGCTGAACAAAACAGAAAAATGTTACAAGGAAGTTGAGCACGAGAATTTATCATTGGAGGCCGAAATAGAACAGTTGGTTTGCGACAAGAAAAGATTATTTGAAGAGAAACAGGAACTGCAAATTGCAGTTGAGGACACCTTGAAAACAAAAGAGAACTATCGCTCTACTATAAAGCGTCTTCGTGAACAGAACCAGTCACTTGAGTCGTCGATGAGCCAACCAGGTGTTCGGACCGCTAAACCAGAAAAGAAGAAAGTTGTCGTGCCAGCGACGAAGGAACAGAAAACTCTCAGTGAAGTAATGAATCTGAGAGAAGACAACTTGGAATTACAGGGGAGACTGTTGTCTGCACAGCAGGAGATAGATTCACTGGAAGCACACCTCAAAGTCCAAGACACTAAGGAGGAACCCAGTGAGGAACTGTCTAAGGAAATAGCAAACCGTCTTTCCCAGTTTCAAGCTCAAATAGAGATGGTTGGTTCTGACTTAAAATCTGCTCAGACATCAATCTCATTCTTTAGCAGCCAACAGCAGGCTCTCGTGCGAGAGAGTTTTCTGATTTTGGTTGGAAAATGTCGTGGTCTCTTGCAGAAAGCCGAAAAGGACAAAACCAAATTATCCGAAGCAATGTTGCTTACCGAAAGTTCTCTAGTGAAGATAATGGAAGAATGTGAGGTGTTGAAAGGAATGAATTCTAAGCTGCAGATACAGAGGGATACGATTCTGAACGAGGTGTCAGTATTGAAAGATGAAGTTGCTAATCTCCAGGATCAGAAACGACTACAGTCGATAAAACTAGCACAGAATGAGTCGATAACACAACAAAAAGATGAGAAAATTGGAGAGCTTGAACTTACGCAGAAGCAACTGCAAGAACGCTATTCAAAGTCAGAAAGTAACTGGAAGAAAGAACACAAGAAACTCGAAATTGAATGGGAAGGGAAAGTAGCAGAAGCACTTCAGAATTGCGAGCTCTTCTCTGAAGAGAAGGAGAACTTGATAGCTGAGAAAGCCATCCTAGAAAGCAGGTTGGCTGAAGTGTTGCTGGATAATAAAAACTTAATGCTTGCAAAAGAAGATTTGGAAATGCAGATAAAGGAATACGAGAACAGGATAGTCAACATTACGCAGAAGTTGGATGAAAATGAATGCACAATATGCAGTGCTCAAGAAAGTATTGCCAACCTTCTTGTCCAGAAATCCTGTCTCCGGGCTCAGTTGAGAATAACACAACAGGATTTTGCAGAAAAACTTGATAGAATGGCAGGAGAAAATGCTGAAAAACTCGCTGAATCATTGACCGAATGTGACGATTTGCAACAAGCTGTTGAATCTTTAAAATTTGAGAATTCACTCCTTGTAAGAAAGAGTCTCGAAGAAATCTCAAACAAGGAACAACTGATAAACATGTTTGAATCCAAAATATCCGTTCTGACCGGCACCCAAGCTAATCTCAGATCTGAAATGGCATCTATGACGGAAAAACATTCATCTGTCGTACAAGAGTTCCAATTATTGGAAGAGGCAGAGCATTCCCGTCGACTTGACAATGAAAAAATAAAGATGACTCTGACCACTGAGATAAAACTGTTGAAGAGCAAGCTGAGTAGTGTGGAAGAGGAAAAATCAAAACTAGAAAAACAGCTTTTTGAAATGGAGAGTGAGACTAAACCGAGTGCCTTTCACACTGTACCTAGTAGCTGGCAGGTTGAACATTTAAAGAAGCAAATTATGTCTCATCAAGGTGAGTCCAGGCAGCAACGGAAAATAAACTTAGAAACAGCTGGTAATAGAAGCTCACAGTTTGCTGAGCTCCAAAATCGATTCTCCCTTCTTGAAACAGAGAATAAGCAACTGAAGGAATCGGCCATGAAAAACCCAACTTCTCCTCACTCTGGTCTCGATGAAGAAACAGTTACCAATCTCCGAAAAAAAGTGACAGAGATGTTACGAAAGACATTCTTTTTAGAATCTGACAAGCAGCATCTTACGGATAAGTTGAAGAGTCTTACGGCCAGTCTGAAGTCTGCGAGGGAAACCAAGGATCACATCACATCTGAGCACATCAAGAAGATACAAGAAGATAACAGAAAGTTGAGGGAAAAGGTTCATAATCTCGAAGGCAATCTCACTAAGAAACTCATGGCCGCAGACTCAAAAATCGTCAAAACTGTGGAGGAAAATGACAGATTGAAACAAAAGCTGTCAAAAATCCAAACAACTTTGAACTCACAAAACTCAGATACTGAATCTCTCCTGTCTTCACTGAAAAATGAATCCGAGGTCTTGCAGGAACTGAGCAAAAGTCTGTCTGTCTCTAACAAAGAACTGGAGAAACTCGAGTCTTTCCATCAGACAATAGAGAGTTTGCAGCAAGAGATTCAACTTACCTATCCAGTGAAGGAAACTGAGAGTCCAATGTCACCACCCCAAAGGAACGTACCGGCTGTCTTCAAGTCCCTTCCCGCTGGCTATATATCTAACCTCCAAGGTCACAGGGGTTCTATGAAACTCGAATCAAGATCAGCGAGTTTTAGCGGTATAAATCCTGATTTACAAAAGAAATTGTCAGAGATGAGCTCGGCTACAGCCATCTTTGGTGAAGGTTTTCGACAACACAAGATTTCTATGAGACAGAAAGATGAAGAGATGCGATCTTTTCATGAACGTCTTGTGACACTTGAAGGAAAGTTTAGGTCCGAATCAGAGAGATCTAGGAGTTTACAGAATGTTCTAACCGGTAAACAAGGACTCGATTTATCTGGAGAGCAGCTACAAAGCATCATGCAGAAACAGATCGAAAAACTGCAGGACCAAGTATTGGATCGAGATTCTGCTCTCAGTGACATCGAGACACAAATGAAATCAGATTTTGAAATGCATCACAAGAAGTTTGCACAGATGAAATCGCAAGTAATCGAACTCCGAGAGCAGCTGTCTTCCATGACCGATGTACTGAGGTCAAAGGATCAATATATTCAAAAAACGGAAGACAGATCTTTGGGACTTGAGAATGAACTGTTTAAAGTCAGAAAGGAACTGGAGAGAGTATTGCACGAGCAGAATGAGTTGGTAAGGCAGGGATTACTGGAAAACATACAGCTACAAGGAGTTAATAGTGTATCTGATGTGATTCGAATCCAAGGTAAAGCAGAATTTACGGTACTTTCTAATTATAGAAATTAAAAATTTTCAGTAGGTACTATGCAATAGTAATAGTCTTTCACTATTAATAATTTAGGGCGTAGAGGTACAGCATACCATGTGACATTGGTTGAACTTCTATTTGGGCACCTTGGGACAAAATTCCTGATTATAGGGGTGTCCTCATTTCAGGGTGTTGGAATAGAGGGGTTCCACTGTATACAGAGGTGTCCTCATTTCAGGGTGTTGGAATAGAGGGGTTCCACTGTATACAGAGGTGTCCTCATTTCAGGGTGTTGGAATAGAGGGGTTCCACTGTATACAGAGGTGTCCTCATTTCAGGGTGTTGGAATAGAGGGGTTCCACTGTATACAGAGGTGTCCTCACTTCAGGGTGTTGGAATAGATTAGTTCCACTGTATACAGAGGTGTCCTCACTTCAGGGTGTTGAAATAGAGGAGTTCCACTATATACAGAGGTGTCCTTATTTCAGGGTGTTGGAATAGACTGTATACAGAGGTGTCCTCACTTCAGGGGATTGGAATAGAGGAGTTACACTATGCATGGCAATGCTGTGACCTTTCCATCCGTTTTCCCACAGGTGAAGAGCTCAACCAGCTCCAGAATGTCTTGAGGGAGTTCACATGTGAATTAAGTCAAGTTCAGTCACAGCTGGAATCAGTGCAAAGAGAGAAAAGTGTGCTGCAATCCAAGGCAATAGAGATGGAAAGAATGCATGTTCAGATGAAGGACCACATGGGCACAGATATCAACTATTTGAGGCAACTCAACTTGCAGCTGGTTGAACAACAGATGAAAGGTAAGTACATGTCAGTCTCATAAGAGGCAGAAAAAGGGGAAAGTGTCCTCATTTCAGGGGGTTGGAATAGAGGGGTTTCACTGTATATAGAGGTGTCCTCATTTCAGGGGGTTGGAATAGAGGGGTTCCACTGTATACAGAGGTATACTCATTTCAAAGTGTTGGAATAGAGGAGTTCCACTGTATATAGAGGTGTCCTCATTTCAGGGGGTTGGAATAGAGGGGTTCCACTGTATACAGAGGTATACTCATTTCAAAGTGTTGGAATAGAGGAGTTCCACTGTATACATAAGGTGTCCTCCTCATTTCAGAGGGTAGAGGAGTTCCACAGGTGTCCTCGTTTCAGGGGGTTGAAATATAGGGGGCTGTAGGGGTGTCAAGGGGTTGGTTTTCATTATTCTTCTTCTTATTTCTCTTCAGCTGAGAGAGCAACAGAAATACTGAAGGAAGTGAAGGAAGCACAGAATGCATTCAAGAAGCAAAGAGACATGATAAAGATGGAATCTGAGGTAAGATCTATAGCTCCATCTCTCAAGATAAAGGAGATCCCAATGTGTCCTCTATAGAGAGGTTCCACTGTATAATGTTATGAAGGTTTCTTTTCCTCAGTTTGATGCTTCCAGAATAAAGTTGATGGAACAAAGCCACAAGATAACAGAGTTAGAGTGTCAACTTGCTTCCCAAGCACTCTCCATCAAAATTCTTCACGCTGAAAAGGAACACTCTATTATGTTGTCTCATCACACCCCAGAATTAGCCAATCAGATCACCAGCATCCACATGCGACCAAGGAGTGCAGAAAGTGCCAGGAAGCCGAAATACAAGATATCGGATTTCAAGCCTAGAATTGGCACTTCGGGTAGGAACATAAATAGCGAGTTTTCAATCGTTCTCCCATCACAAAACTCCTCCCATGGGAACTCGAGAGAGATGGATATCCTGAACCTCGAGGAGGAGCAACCTGACACCGAAAATGCCCAACGAATACTCAGTTTGGGGCCAATGGTTGTGACGGATGATGAGTACACCGTTAGCCTACATAAAGTTGAAAAATTATCCGGTAAACACCAACGTTTCCAAAGGGTTAAACGTGGTCATAGGCGAACAGCTAGCACGGGAAGTAACGTAATACCTGTCTTGAAAGAGAAAGAGTTAATTGGACCAAAGATTTCGAATCCTATTTCAGGAGCTAGTCAAGTTACCGGCAAACAGACACACCCCCTACAGAATTTGACTGGAAGTGGAGGGAGTTTAGGGGGGCAGAAATCTCTTTTGAAGAACCCCCGACCCAGCAGTGCAAGAAGCACACGCCAGGACGTGCATATCCGACAAGAGAGTAAGATTCGTCCGACAGAGCAGATCACCAAAACAGCACACTCCCTTACCGAATACATAAATAGCTTGATTGGGGTCCATTCACTTGAACAACTGGATAAAGTAGTCGGTAAAGATGGTAAGGATATAGTCAACAGTTCTTTGGATAAAAAAGAGCCAAAATCTGCTGGTGGAAGAAGCGGTACTCTCGGGAATGCTTCGTCTACAAGTGGTAAGATAACCGGTAAGGGACAAAGTCGATTTGACACGTCTCGGAATAAATTTGTGAGTAAATCGTCAGATTCAAATGAGACAACTAGTAGTGATGGAAATGGATTTTCATCGAAGGGCTCAAGTCAATCAGATTCAAGTGGTGGTCATCGCTCGGAAATAAAACCATGTATTGAACTGACCGGCCGTGTTAATGACAGGGGTCTCCCCTTGTTCAACCCGAAGGGGAACATGATGACTGACTTGTCTCGTACGGAGAGTATGTCAAGTACATGCTCCACTCTTTCTATTTATGGAAATAGTACCCTTCCATCGCGTAACCACTCCTTCACTTATGACGGAGGTGAGAGTAGCACGTATTCCCACGAGAGTTTGGAGATAGGAAATTCTGAAGAGAATCTGCAGGTATGTGTATGGACACATGATTAGAGGTCCTTTCCTTCCAATAAAACATCTCTATTCCAACACCCTGAAATGAGGACACCTCTGTATACAGTGGAACCTCTCTATTCCAACACCCTGAAATGGGGACACCTCTGTATACAGTGGAACTCCTCTATTCCAACTCCCTGAAATGAGGACACCTCTGCATACAGTGGAACTCCTCTATTCTAACCCCCTGAAATGAGGACATCTCTGCATACGGTGGAACTCCTCTATTCCAACCCCCTGAAATGGGGACATCTCTGCATACGGTGGAACTCCTCTATTCCAACCCCCTGAAATGGGGACACCTCTGTATACAGTGGAACTCCTCTATTCTAACCCCCTGAAATGAGGACACCTCTGCATACAGTGGAACTCCTCTATTCTAACCCCCTGAAATGAGGACATCTCTGTATACAGTGGAACCTCTCTATTCCAACACCTGAAATGAAGACATCTCTGTATACAGTCGAACCTCTCTATTCCAACACCCTGAAATGAGGACACCTCTGTATACAGTGGAACCTCTCTATTCCAACACCCTGAAATGAGGACACCTCTGTATACAGTGGAACCTCTCTATTCCAACACCCTGAAATGAGGACACCTCTGTATACAGTGGAACCCCTCTATTCCAACCCCCTGAAATGGGGACACCTCTGTATACAGTGGAACTCCTCTATTCCAACTCCCTGAAATGAGGACATCTCTGTATACAGTGGAACCTCTCTATCCCAACACCCTGAAATGAGGACATCTCTGCATATGGTGGAACTCCTCTATTCCAACACCCTGAAATGAGGACATCTCTGTATACAGTGGAACTCCTCTATTCCAACCCCCTGAAATGAGGACATCTCTGTATACAGTGGAACCTCTTTATTCCAACACCCTGAAATGAGGACATCTCTGCATACGGTAGAACTCCTCTATTCCAACACCCTGAAATGAGGACATCTCTGTATACAGTGGAACCTCTCTATCCCAACACCCTGAAATGAGGACATCCCTACTAATTAATTATTATTGTGTTTCGTTTAACAGGCTTTGGGCAAGTTAGGATACAGTCCATACATTAACCCCATCATGCCTGAAAATTACACCACCTCATCCAGTGATGATGAAAATTATCAAAAAAACAGAAGAAAGAAGTCTTCAACAACAGGAGACAACACCCCCAGACATAAAGGTGTGTATTGGGTAAAGGGTTGTATGTTGTAACAATAAATAGTGGAACCAATTACAAAGGGCATCTCTTAAATAACACTTATATTCCAAGGTCCTCTATAGAGAGGTTCCACTGTATATTACCTCTGAATTAAGGACAACCTCTATATAAAGGACAGTTTACAAGGTCCCAATGTGTCCTCTATAGAGAGGTTCCACTCTATATTACCTCTGAATGTTGAATGTGTTGTAATATATACTTACTCACCTTTTATTCATTATACAGATGTGTCATCATATCATAGCAACTCATCATGTGACTCAGACACACTCCAACAGGAAAGTTACCATGGAAATGCCAATACAACTAAGCATGTTGATATACCTGTCCATGTAAATGAAAGTATATCTATTAGCGACATGGACAGAGACACAACAGATATTGAGGTAAGGACACCTCCTTAATGAGGACACTGCACACCTTCCCAGCTACATAGAGATGTGTATAAACTACCCCTGAAATAAGGACACCTCCTTAATGAGGACACTGTACACCTTCCCAGTTACATAGAGATGTGTATAAACTACCCCTGAAATAAGGACACCTCCTTAATGAGGACACTGTACACCTTCCCAGTTACATAGAGATGTGTATAAACTACCCCGAAATAAGGACACCTCCTTAATGAGGACACTGCATACCTTCCCAGCTACATCAGGTTTTCCTTAACTCAGTGGAGAAACTCTCTATAAATGACACATTGAGACCTTGATAACGTAGAGGTTGTCCTTAATCCAGAGGTTGCTTCTTGAAGTAAATCTTTTCAAAGAGAAAACTGCTTAAATATTCACTCAGTATTGAAGTAATATGCCTTAAATACTTCCTAACAGATGGAGCAGAAAGCGGCTGATTTGCAGCAATGTTTTGGGCGTGTCAGGTATTCATCAACAGGAAGTGTTAAGATATGTTACTCTGTGTCATCCAATACCTCCATGGAGGATATCAGCAAGAGAAACTTTGAATGATCAACTTTGAACGAATAATAATATAAATAAACATTCATGATTTCAATATTATATATACTGTGTGTTTACTGTACATTATTATTATTATTATTATTATTATTATTATTATTATTATTATTATTATTATTATTATTATTATTATTATTATTATTATTATTATTATTATTATTATTATTATTATTATTATTATTATTATTATTATTATTATTATTATTATTATTATTATTATTATTATTATTATTATTATTATTATTATTATTAGTTGAAATGAATGAGGAATGTACTGTACCTCCTACAGTACATATAGAGAGGTTCTCCTGCTGAAGTCTTTTTTTTTTTTAACAGGACACCTCTGTGTACAGTGGAACTCCTATTCCAACCCCCTGAAATGAGGACACCTCTATACAGTAGAATTCCTCTATTCCAATACCCTGAAATGAGGACACCTCTGTATACAGTGGAACACCTCTATTCCAACACCCTGAAATGAGGACACCTCTGTATACAGTGGAACACCTCTATTCCAACACCCTGAAATGAGGACACCTCTGTATACAGTGGAACACCTCTATTCCAACACCCTGAAATGAGGACACCTCTGTATACAGTGGAACCTCTCTATTCCAACACCCTGAAATGAGGACACCTCTGTATACAGTGGAACCTCTCTATTCCAACACCCTGAAATGGACACCTCTGTATACAGTGGAACTCCTCTATTCCAACCCTCTGAAATGAGGACACCTCTGTATACAGTGGAACACCTCTATTCCAACACCCTGAAATGAGGACACCTCTGTATACAGTGGAACCTCTCTATTCCAACACCCTGAAATGAGGACACCTCTGTATACATTGGAACCTCTCTATTCCAACACCCTGAAATGGACACCTCTGTATACAGTGGAACTTGAATCGTCTGGCTATTTTGTTGGATTCATCTAGCCAGGATGGAGTGATACCTATACATAGTAACAATGTTTACATGTAATTAAGGCACTAATGCTAGCTTGCACTATTTACTGGCCTGCTGGCAGCTGCTCGTCTAAGAGGAAGAAGAACCTGTTGTTTGCCTGCTGGATAGATTGAAATGCCCAAGAGAATCTGATTTAGCACATTAAAGCAAGGTTCAGACTAATCCATGTAAGGGAGTCAAGAGAAATAAAGGTGCCACTTCTTTTGAACCACAGAAAGTTTCTTTCTCCTCTAGAATTAAGGAATTTCCTGATCAGCATCTTTCTATCAATAAGGATAAACTCTTGTGATGCATGCAGAGAATTCCTGTCCTTGAAAAAAAAAAGTCTAATTGCCTTCACATTAAGTGTGCTAAACCTCTGTCAAAAGGGATAGGAACATAGAGATGTTGAAGAACTATAATTTTGATGGAGTAATAGCCTTTCTTGCTGGGAATAGTTACTAACTTTAGAGAATAAAAGAATAGAATATAGAGTAAAAAAAATTTGTCAGGGCCTTACACCTCTGTATACAGCATAGGTGTATTAGGAATGAGATTTTGATTGGGGGGGGGAACTAGTATGGAAAGAAATGGCTAAGTGTGTGTGTCGGTGAAAATTTTGAGTGACCACACCCACTAGCCACACATTTTTAATACAAGAACCATATTTTTACCTATAAACGTCTCAGAAATACGTACCTAGCTCTAGCTAATACTGAGCAGCTGTTACATGCATCAAGAGAGAGACCATAGGCCACAAATGTTGATACTAGGTATAGAAAGTCAATAAGGACTTACGTGAACTGCCTATTCATCAGCTAACTTTAAGTACTAGTGGTTGCTTTAATAGGACCTTGATTCCTTCAAGCATGGGGGAGGGGAGGGGGGGGCACATGCCCCCAGTGTCCCCCAGTTCCTATATCTGTATATGTGGAGTGGAACCCAACCCCTTGAAATGAGAACACCTCCAACCCTTCAATTAATATCATAATTTTATACTCTGTTAGCTAATATCCATTAATATAATATACATGTAATTATCCTTAAATTTTTTATAAATGGCTCCATTAAGGACATAGTGTCTCTACGTCATAAAAGAATGTATCTAAGGTCCCATTGTGTCCTTTTTTATAACAAGTGTCCTTTTTTTTTAAAGGAAGTTCATCCATGCATTTAAAAGTGCAGAGGTCACATAACAGAGTGTATGCCTAATAAGGTTGTGTATTCATTCAGATCTCATACTACAAATTAAAGTGTCCAGATTATGGAGTGCTGGTGTCACAAGGATTAAGTTCTATTACACAAGCTGTTATTTTCAAGTGTGCTTAATACAGAGGTGTCATCATTTCAAATGGTTGGAATAGTTGCATGTACACCACTGTACTTATACAGTCTATTTCAACCCGAAGACACCTCTGTATACAGTGAAACCCCTCTACTCCAACACCCTGAAATGAGGACACCTCTGAATACAGTGGAACCCCTCTATTCCAACACCCTGAAATGAGGACACCTCTGTATACAGTGGAACTCCTCTATTCTAACCCCCTGAAATGAGGACACCTCTCCCTGAAATGAGGACACCTCTGTATACAGTGGAACCCCTCTATTCCAACCCCCTGAAATGAGGACACCTCTGTATACAGTGGAACACCTCTATTCCAACCCCCTGAAATGAGGACACCTCTCCCTGAAATGAGGACACCTCTGTATACAGTGGAACTCCTCTATTCCAACACCCTGAAATGAGGACACCTCTGTATACAGTGGAACTCCTCTATTTCAACACCCTAAAATGAGGACACCGTGAAATCTCTCTATTCCAACCCCCTGAAATGAGGACACCTCTGTATACAGTGGAACACCTCTATTCCAACCCCCTGAAATGATGACACCTCTCCCTGAAATGAGGACACCTCTGTATACAGTGGAACTCCTCTACTCCAACCCCCTGAAATGAGGACACCTCTGTATACAGTGGAACTCCAACTCCCTGAAATGAGGACACCTCTGTATACAGTGGAACTCCAACCCCCTGAAATGAGGACACCTCTGTATACATGCAGTGGAACATCTCCCCTGAAATACACACATTTTTCAGATTTTGCTCAGATCCTCTGGACCAGAAGGTAACTTTATAGGTGTTTCTAATGGGGATTTTGACCACGTCTTGTTCCTCCTGTCATGGGGGCCTACAATAGCTGCCCTGTCCTATGTCCAAAATAGCCATTGAAGGATTCAGGTAGTTATTTCTCTCTTGTTTGTGGTTATTAGCTAATAAGATTGAAAGAAGTTTGAAGAAATAAAGAGAGACATTTTGTTTTGCTATAATCAGAAGGAGTACAATATTATAATCATAGGAGGTTTGATTTTGTGTAGGGGGCTCTTGAAATGTGCAAAGCGCAGTGCCCCTTATGGAGGTTTAGGGGTAAGTTCTGCTGGAAAATTTTGAGAATTGGCATTCTCTGAGATGAATTTTGGTGCAATCTAGGGAAAATTTGACTGATCGTTCTCCTAGAGTTGACAGTAACAAAATCTTTGTTGACGAATTTAAACTTATTTCAGGAGAAGAATTTCAAGTAAATGAATAGAGGAAGTTCCAACTTGCTCCTCTTACCCCCAATAACTATTATTCACGTTAAAAGTTGGTAACTTGATAACCTGAAATAGCTCATGGTTTAGGCATGTAAATGTACAAAGCTTTAAAGCATGCTCATGACAATGCTCATGGACATGAATGAGAGAGGATGAGACGATAATCAACTAATTAGAAACAGAATAGAATTAAGAAATTATTCAGTATTAAAAGGAGCTTGAATTATGTCTGGTTCTTAAAGATATTATTATGATTTCAATTTGTCAAGGTCACTTAGCAGGCGGTGAATGTTATATATACAGTGGAACCTCTGATAAAGGACACTCTGAAATAAGGACAACCTCCATATAAAATACACTAGTTTTGTCCCCAAATTAAAGATGACCTCCATATAAAGGACAGTTTATAAGGTCCCAATGTGTCCTTTATAGAGAGGATCCACTGTATATTACTTCTGAATTAAGGACAACCTCTATATAAAGGACAGTTTCCAAGGTCCCAATGTGTCCTTTATAGAGAGGTTCCACTGTATATTACCTCTGAATTAAGGACAACCTCTATATAAAGGACAGTTTCCAAGGTCCCAATGTGTCCTTTATAGAGAGGTCCCACTGTATATTACCTCTGAATTAAGGACAACCTCTATATAAAGGACAGTTTCCAAGGTCCCAATGTGTCCTTTATAGAGAGGTTCCACTGTATATTACCTCTGAATTAAGGACAACCTCTATATAAAGGACAGTTTCCAAGGTCCCAATGTGTCCTCTATAGAGAGGTTCCACTGTATATTACCTCTGAATTAAGGATAACCTCTATATAAAGGACAGTTTACAAGGTCCCAATGTGTCCTTTATAGAGAGGATCCACTGTATATTACTTCTGAATTAAGGACAACCTCTATATAAAGGACAGTTTCCAAGGTCCCAATGTGTCCTCTATAGAGAGGTCCCACTGTATATTACCTCTGAATTAAGGACAACCTCTATATAAAGGACAGTTTCCAAGGTCCCAATGTGTCCTTTATAGAGAGGTTCCACTGTATATTACCTCTGAATTAAGGACAACCTCTATATAAAGGACAGTTTCCAAGGTCCCAATGTGTCCTCTATAGAGAGGTTCCACTGTATATTACCTCTGAATTAAGGATAACCTCTATATAAAGGACAGTTTACAAGGTCCCAATGTGTCCTTTATAGAGAGGATCCACTGTATATTACTTCTGAATTAAGGACAACCTCTATATAAAGGACAGTTTCCAAGGTCCCAATGTGTCCTCTATAGAGAGGTCCCACTGTATATTACCTCTGAATTAAGGACAACCTCTATATAAAGGACAGTTTCCAAGGTCCCAATGTGTCCTTTATAGAGAGGATCCACTGTATATTACTTCTGAATTAAGGACAACCTCTATATAAAGGACAGTTTCCAAGGTCCCAATGTGTCCTTTATAGAGAGGTCCCACTGTATATTACCTCTGAATTAAGGACAACCTCTATATAAAGGACAGTTTCCAAGGTCCCAATGTGTCCTTTATAGAGAGGTTCCACTGTATATTACCTCTGAATTAAGGACAACCTCTATATAAAGGACAGTTTCCAAGGTCCCAATGTGTCCTCTATAGAGAGGTTCCACTGTATATTACCTCTGAATTAAGGATAACCTCTATATAAAGGACAGTTTACAAGGTCCCAATGTGTCCTTTATAGAGAGGATCCACTGTATATTACTTCTGAATTAAGGACAACCTCTATATAAAGGACAGTTTCCAAGGTCCCAATGTGTCCTCTATAGAGAGGTCCCACTGTATATTACCTCTGAATTAAGGACAACCTCTATATAAAGGACAGTTTCCAAGGTCCCAATGTGTCCTTTATAGAGAGGTTCCACTGTATATTACCTCTGAATTAAGGACAACCTCTATATAAAGGACAGTTTCCAAGGTCCCAATGTGTCCTTTATAGAGAGGTTCCACTGTATATTGCCTCTGAATTAAGGACAACCTCTATATAAAGGACAGTTTCCAAGGTCCCAATGTGTCCTCTATAGAGAGGCTCCACTGTATATTACCTCTGAATTAAGGACAACCTCTATATAAAGGACAGTTTACAAGGTCCCAATGTGTCCTCTATAGAGAGGTTCCACTGTATATTACCTCTGAATTAAGGACAACCTCTATATAAAGTACAGTTTACAAGGTCCCAATATGTCCTCTATAGAGAGGTTCCACTGTATATTACCTCTGAATTAAGGACAACCTCTATATAAAGGACAGTTTCCAAGGTCCCAATGTGTCCTTTATAGAGAAGTTCCACTGTATATTACCTCTGAATTAAGGACAACCTCTATATAAAGTACAGTTTACAAGGTCCCAATATGTCCTCTATAGAGAGGTTCCACTGTATATTACCTCTGAATTAAGGACAACCTCTATATAAAGGACAGTTTCCAAGGTCCCAATGTGTCCTCTATAGAGAGGTTCCACTGTATATTACCTCTGAATTAAGGACAACCTCTATATAAAGGACAGTTTCCAAGGTCCCAATGTGTCCTCTATAGAGAGGTTCCACTGTATATTACCTCTGAATTAAGGACAACCTCTATATAAAGGACAGTTTCCAAGGTCCCAATGTGTCCTCTATAGAGAGGTTCCACTGTATATTACCTCTGAATTAAGGACAACCTCTATATAAAGGACAGTTTACAAGGTCCCAATGTGTCCTTTATAGAGAGGATCCACTGTATATTACTTCTGAATTAAGGACAACCTCTATATAAAGGACAGTTTCCAAGGTCCCAATGTGTCCTCTATAGAGAGGTCCCACTGTATATTACCTCTGAATTAAGGACAACCTCTATATAAAGGACAGTTTCCAAGGTCCCAATGTGTCCTTTATAGAGAGGATCCACTGTATATTACTTCTGAATTAAGGACAACCTCTATATAAAGGACAGTTTCCAAGGTCCCAATGTGTCCTTTATAGAGAGGTCCCACTGTATATTACCTCTGAATTAAGGACAACCTCTATATAAAGGACAGTTTCCAAGGTCCCAATGTGTCCTTTATAGAGAGGTTCCACTGTATATTACCTCTGAATTAAGGACAACCTCTATATAAAGGACAGTTTCCAAGGTCCCAATGTGTCCTCTATAGAGAGGTTCCACTGTATATTACCTCTGAATTAAGGATAACCTCTATATAAAGGACAGTTTACAAGGTCCCAATGTGTCCTTTATAGAGAGGATCCACTGTATATTACTTCTGAATTAAGGACAACCTCTATATAAAGGACAGTTTCCAAGGTCCCAATGTGTCCTCTATAGAGAGGTCCCACTGTATATTACCTCTGAATTAAGGACAACCTCTATATAAAGGACAGTTTCCAAGGTCCCAATGTGTCCTTTATAGAGAGGTTCCACTGTATATTACCTCTGAATTAAGGACAACCTCTATATAAAGGACAGTTTCCAAGGTCCCAATGTGTCCTTTATAGAGAGGTTCCACTGTATATTGCCTCTGAATTAAGGACAACCTCTATATAAAGGACAGTTTCCAAGGTCCCAATGTGTCCTCTATAGAGAGGCTCCACTGTATATTACCTCTGAATTAAGGACAACCTCTATATAAAGGACAGTTTACAAGGTCCCAATGTGTCCTCTATAGAGAGGTTCCACTGTATATTACCTCTGAATTAAGGACAACCTCTATATAAAGTACAGTTTACAAGGTCCCAATATGTCCTCTATAGAGAGGTTCCACTGTATATTACCTCTGAATTAAGGACAACCTCTATATAAAGGACAGTTTCCAAGGTCCCAATGTGTCCTTTATAGAGAAGTTCCACTGTATATTACCTCTGAATTAAGGACAACCTCTATATAAAGTACAGTTTACAAGGTCCCAATATGTCCTCTATAGAGAGGTTCCACTGTATATTACCTCTGAATTAAGGACAACCTCTATATAAAGGACAGTTTCCAAGGTCCCAATGTGTCCTCTATAGAGAGGTTCCACTGTATATTACCTCTGAATTAAGGACAACCTCTATATAAAGGACAGTTTCCAAGGTCCCAATGTGTCCTCTATAGAGAGGTTCCACTGTATATTACCTCTGAATTAAGGACAACCTCTATATAAAGGACAGTTTCCAAGGTCCCAATGTGTCCTCTATAGAGAGGTTCCACTGTATATTACCTCTGAATTAAGGACAACCTCTATATAAAGGACAGTTTCCAAGGTCCCAATGTGTCCTTTATAGAGAGGTTCCACTGTATATTACCTCTGAATTAAGGACAACCTCTATATAATGGACAGTTTCCAAGGTCCCAATGTGTCCTCTATAGAGAGGTTCCACTGTATATTACCTCTGAATTAAGGACAACCTCTATATAAAGGACAGTTTCCAAGGTCCCAATGTGTCCTCTATAGAGAGGTTCCACTGTATATTACCTCTGAATTAAGGACAACCTCTATATAAAGGACAGTTTCCAAGGTCCCAATGTGTCCTTTATAGAGAGGTTCCACTGTATATTACCTCTGAATTAAGGACAACCTCTATATAATGGACAGTTTCCAAGGTCCCAATGTGTCCTCTATAGAGAGGTTCCACTGTATATTACCTCTGAATTAAGGACAACCTCTATATAAAGGACAGTTTCCAAGGTTCCAATGTGTCCTCTATAGAGAGGTTCCACTGTATATTACCTCTGAATTAAGGACAACCTCTATATAAAGGACAGTTTCCAAGGTCCCAATGTGTCCTCTATAGAGAGGTTCCACTGTATATTACCTCTGAATTAAGGACAACCTCTATATAAAGGACAGTTTCCAAGGTCCCAATGTGTCCTCTATAGAGAGGTTCCACTGTATATTACCTCTGAATGCTAAAAATGTTTTTTACTCTAATTGAGTTCAATTAGACACAGACCTTTAGATTTGATAGCTAATTATAACAAATCTTACATAAGAGAGTGGACTATTGATTACATTACATGTGGAAACCTTTATACCAAGGTCATTCTTTCAATAAACCAGATGTCATACAAGTTCTTACATCCTTTGAACTTTTGGCACAACCTTTTGTGTACCACTACTAATTCTGCACTGGTGTTGTCATAACAGGGTGTTGGAATAGAGAAGCTAAATATACTGTATATAGAGGTGTCCTTGTTTCAGGGGGCTGGAATAAAGAGGTTCCACTGTATACAGAGATGTCCTCATTTCAGGGTGTTGGAATAGAGGAGTTCCAATGTATACAGGAGTGTCCTCATTTCAGGGTGTTGGAATAGAGGAGTTCCATATACAGGGGTGTCCTCATTTCAGGGTGTTGGAGTATTAATCTATCCCAAGGTGTTAGAATAGAGTGACTCCAATGTACAATGTGGTGAAGCATACACATAAAGATCACCATTTCTTAAACTCCTATGGTGGGTTCATTGGACTAGTCTTTACTCTGTACCTTGGACCAATCAGTCAAGGTACAGAGTAAGAAATTACATTTAATTAACAGACGTGAACCTTATGTCTTTTAGTACAGACTAAACCTATAGATTATGAGGTGATTTTCACGACTTAATTAGATATAGTTACAATCTTTGTACTTTTGAGCTTTTTGTGTACTCTCTATTCCAAATATTTGAAATGATATCATCTAGTGAAATATGTTCCAACACCTCTCTATACAGTGGAACCCCTCTATTCCAACACCCTGAAATGAGGACACCTCTGCATACAGTGGAACCCCTCTATTCCAACACCCTGAAATGAGGACACCTCTGTATACAGTGGAACCCCTCTATTCCAACACCCTGAAATGAGGACACCTCTGTATACAGTGGAACCCCTCTATTCCAACACCCTGAAATGAGGACACCTCTGTATACAGTGGAACCCCTCTATTCCAACTCCCTGAAATGAGGACACCTCTGTATACAGTGGAACCCCTCTATTCCAACACCCTGAAATGAGGACACCTCTGTATAGAGTGGAACCCCTCTATTCCAACCCCCTGAAATGAGGACACCTCTGTATACAATACAGTAGAACCAACCCCCTGAAATGAGAACACTTCTGTATGAACTCCTTTCCTGTCAAAAATCCTGTAGTGATCTCTGGCTTTTTATAGCTACTTTTAAATGAGCAGGTGCTGTGAATACCTTGAAGAAGGCCATGTCATGGATCGTAGAAGGATGAGATTAATTAAACCATTGGAAGTGATTTATTTATCTCTCCCCTCCACAATACATGACATCACACTTCTTCAGTGAGTGTTTCTTCAAAATGATGGTGAAGTAGTTGCTGATTCATCTCTTCCATGGTGATCACTCTGTAGATTTCTTCTCTCTGCATGCCTCTCTATGGTGAGCTCTCTCTCTGCACATCTCTCTGCACACCTCTTCATGGTGATCTCTCTGTAGTATCTCCATGGTCATACAGCTCTGCAAGTTTTCCCAAGGTGATGGATCTCTCTCCAGGGGGATCTCTCTGTCATATCTCCATGGTCATACAGCTCTGCAAGTTTTCCCAAGGTGATGGATCTCTTTGCACACCTCTCCAGGGGGATCTTTCTGCTTGTTTCTCCAAGGCAATCTCTCTGCACCTCTGCACACCTCACCACAGTGAACTCACTCTGTCACCTTACCACAGTGAACTCCCTTTGCACCTCTGCACATCTATCCATGGTCACCTTCTGCACAACTTTCCCAGCAACTTCCTTTTTGAAGATATGCAGCATGCTAAGTTCTCATTAAAGTGACCTCACTCCACATTTTTCAGGCTGACAGTAGAGTAGAAACAGGGGGGAAATTACCCCTCCCCCCTCCCCCACCCCCCAATATTTTTTTCTCTTCCTACTTCACTGACTGCCATGCTTCAGGTAGTTAGATAGTAGATATCTCATGTGTCTTTCTCTAGTCATGCACTGTGATCCAGTTACATAGTTGTAGCTACCCCCTTACTTAATGACTAACCCGATGTTATTACAGAAAAGATCTTATTTATGGGACCAATAGACCAATTATCCATCATCAAGGCTATAACTTCACTGTTGAAAAACAAACTTGACAACTTTTTTATTCACCAGAAAAGGTATTATTACCCACATGGTTTTCCTGTTGATCTTGTAGATGCACAGCTAAGTTCCTCACACAATTAGCTAGCTAGTTTATCATGTCAGCTGGATACAATAGAGAGCCAATATATATGATGTCTTAGTAATGACTAGAAACAGATTACTTCCTTTAATGTACCAAATATAGCATAACATAGCCATACTTCAGATGGTTAGTTTCAGTTAGTTTCTTTGCTCATTGGTAGACAGAGAATAGTTTCTTTGCTCATTGGCAGACTGAGAATGGTTTCTTTGCTCATTGGCAGACAGAGAATGGTTTCTTTGCTCATTGGCAGACAGAGAACAATTTATTCGCCCACAAGCTGTGCATAATGATGGAGTGAGAATGAAGTAGCAATTATCTATAAACACATATTGAAATGAAGGCAATTTAACATGTCTTTCTATATAGAGGTTACTGTAAAGCAAGTCACCTCTCTATCTACCTGTGTTTAATAAAGGCCCCCATACACCAGGCAACTTTGAGGCAATTTGGTTGCTTGCAACAGGTTGCTGGCAACTGGTTGTCTAGTGTATGTTTTGAAATTGCTAGCAATCTGGTTTCCTGCAATAAGTTGAGCTGGATTCAATTCCAGGCAACCAGTTGCCTGAAAGATCAAAGGCTTTTACACTTAATGATGTCATACTGAACACATGGTGAGTAAATGGTATTCCAAGCAACCAGTTGCTTGATGGTTGCTTGCAAAAGTACTGGCTACCAGTTGCCAGCAACCTGTTCCCAGCAACCAAGTTGCCTCAAAGTTGCCTAGTGTATGGGGGCCTATTTTAATAGTAAGACCTGTATAAGCAGGCCACCTGCTCTATCACAGTGAAGCCTGTATAGATAGTTACCTCATATAGCCAACATGCTCGAGTAGGCTTACCACAGTGCCATAATAATAATTTCAAAGAAATCTTTGGGTATTTTTTCGCAAGCAGCCCTGTCACATATAAAGGAGAGATAATGTTGTATTGCAGCTCAGAGAATTATGAGAGGTCTGTTCTAACAGCTTCAGACAATGGAAGCTTGTATGGTTAGACCTTTTGCCCTTTTTCTTCTCCCCTCCACAATACAGCACATACCTGCAGAAAATTCCTCTGTAGCCATTTAGTCACTGTACCTATAAACAGAAGATTATAACATTTAACCACTTTATAAACAGAAGATTACAACATTTAACCCCTTTACCTATAAACAGAAGATTATAACATTTAACCCCTTCACCTATAAACAGAACACAGTTATTATGACCATACACCGTGGAAAATATCTCCTTGGGAACAGATCTAAGTGTCATGATTAAAAGAGTGGCCTCATTTCAGGGGATAAAATTTTTTTTAACCAATGTAAGAATTTTCATACACCATATTCCCACACAAACTAGCTAGGTAATTCCATTGCTAAAGATAAATAACTCTGAAACTGCTTGCAAATAGCAACACACCACAAGCACTGATCTGTTAAGTACCTTAACATCACACTACACACACTAAAAATAAGAAGAATGTGGTAGATTATGCTATACCTTTTTAAGTCATCATGGGAACTACTCATGGACTGGACCATATTTTGCATACCACTTGGAGTTAGGTAAGGTCTTTCCAGTAATATTCTGGTCTGGAATAAATATTCTACCACTGTTGTTACAAACCCTCTGTGATATTGTGTCCAGAATAGTGGGTTTTATCTACTCCTGCCCTAGTTACATCTCTCTAACAAAGTAGGTGGTTTCTTGTCTTCGAGATGAAAGAATGGACCTTGACCAGGACCTCTTATATCCCAAGCATGGATAATTAGATAAGTAAAATTGAAAACTCAATGTTGTGATTTAGAGCACAGTGAATGAAACCTGCAGACTAAGAATGAGTCAGATAAGTCTAACAGTCACTGAGATGGACAGTCATATCAGGCATAGGCTTATATTTTGTGTAGTGGTGATGTTAAGGTACTTTGCGTAGATCAGTGCTTGTGGTGTGTTGCTACTCCATGGAGCAGTTTCAGAGTTAAAAACTGTAATAGCTAATTAGTTTATGTGGGAGGAAAGCATTTCAGTGGGTTAGAATAGAGTGGTATACGCACACACTTCTATTCTAACTCCCTGAAATGAGGATACTTCTGTATACAGTGGAACTCCAGGACAACCTCTATATAAAGGACAGTTTCCAAGGTCCCAATGTGTCCTTTATAGAGAGGTTCCACTGTATATTACCTCTGAATTAAGGACAACCTCTACATATATAAAGGACAGTTTCCAAGTTCCCACTGACTGTATCCTTTATTCACCATATCAATGTACCCTGTTCCAATGTACATTAATTTAACAATACAAACATAGAGAAGTGTACCTCTTTATTGGAGGGAATTCTGCCCAAGCCAGGGTCTCTGAAAATTCCATAACTGCAGCAGATGAACACAGTTCCTGGGTAGGCCCTGTCACGCATCATAGAGGGGTGAGATACCTTCGAAGGTGAACGTTGGCAACACCTTTTTGATCTCTCCCCTCCACAATACATGACAGCACAATCTCTCCAGTGTGTGATCAAGTCTGAAATCCAATTTAAAGTAATCTGACAGGTGAGGTAGGAGCTGTAGTAATGATTATTGCAATAAATGTAATCTGATAGAAATGTTCATTGAGGTGTCCTCACTTCAAGCATATTAATTCAGTCAGGGTGTCCTGAATATATGGATTCTATACAGGGGGTTGGAATAAAGGGGTTCCACTGTATACAGAGGTGCTCTCATTTCAGGGGATTGGAATAGAGGGGTTCCACTGTATACAGAGGTGTCCTCATTTCAAGGGGTTGGAATAGAGGGGTACTGTATACAGAGGTGTCCGCATTTCAGGGTGTTGGAATAGAGGAGTTGCACTGTATACAGAGGTGTCCTCATTTCAGGGGATTGGAATAGAGGGGTTCCACTGTATACAGAGGTGCCCTCATTTCAGGGGATTGGAATAGAGGGGTTCCACTGTATACAGAGGTGTCATCATTTCAAGGAACTAAAGAGTCTCTCTCTAATTGTAGTGATTACATAGTTCATGCCATGAAAGGGAGTGATATGTGGTGGTAGTAATTCTTTGTAACCATTTATAAGGATGCACTGACATAAGCAATTGCTGTACAATTACAAGATTAACACAGAGGGCTATTCCATATTTAGAGGATAGCTACACAATATTGCACAAATAGAATATTATTATTATTATACTGTATAACATGTTATATCTCCATTGTATAGTATTCTGTCACACTCAAGCACCCAACGCCATTAAGAAGAATGTTACTTAACATCATTAAAGGGACTATTATGTAACTGATGTCTTATAGAGTCTCAGGATGCATTTTAATGTAAGGAGATCAAATGAATTATTGTCTTACAGCAACTGTTCCACCTTTAATGTGTATATCACTTTTTAAAGTATCTTGATCACCTGGTGCTTTAAACTAGATAACATGCAGACTATCAATTATAATGATACCTCTATGTACAGTGGCGCTTCAACCAAAACACTTCTGTATACAGTGGAACCTCTCTATTCATAATAATCCCTGAAATGAGGACACCTCTGTATACAGTGGAACTCCTCTATTCCAAACCCCTGAAATGAGGACACTTCTGTATACAGTGGAACTCCTCTATTCCAAACCCCTGAAATGAGGACACCTCTGTATACAGTGGAACTCCTCTATTCCAAACCCCTGAAATGAGGACACCTCTGTATACAGTCTATTCCAAACCCCTGAAATGAGGACACCTCTGTATACAGTGGTTCTGAACCCCTGAAATGAGGACACAAGTAATGATTATAGTTTTGTAAGACAAGTTAAAGATTTCCATAAAAGGTAATATACAATTTACTTCCACCTTGAAAAATCTGGCAAAGATGAGGACTCAAATCATTTCTTTGCCAAAATTGCACTAGTCACAGTGGAGTCACAGACAACAGCTCTATTCAAACTACAATGAGTAATTTTCCCTTAAAGAGATAATCAGATAGAGTTTGGCCTCCATGGAGTACTAAAGATGTCAGTGAGGAAAGCATCTATGCTATTTTAGAGTACGATTCAAAAAGGTTAAATATTGCTGCTACAAGACTATAACACCAGTTAGAAATTACTACCTCATTAACTACTGTGCCATAGTGGGACCTCTCTACACATTGGGACCTTGGAAACTGTCCTTTATATAGAGGTTGTCCTTAATTCAGAGGTAATATACAGTGGAACCTCTCTATAGAGGACACAAGGACCTTGGAAACTGTCCTTTATATAGAGGTTGTTCTTAATTCAGAGGTAATATACAGTGGAACCTCTCTATAAAGGACACATTGGGACTACCATGTCTGTTCCTGCTACTGAATGTCAGGGAGGTATCATGTGTTAGAGGTTGTCCTTAATTCATAGGTAAAAAATATGTACAGCCTCATCCTTTATAACTAACTCAGCTCTTAAAATTTGCTATCCATGATGTAGTGAAGCAGCCCTCATTTACTCTTTTGATGTTAACCACTTCCCTGTGTTTGTTATTACTGTCCATCTAACTGCTACACACTGCACCATTATAGATTACACACTTACCAACATGTTTCCTACTCCAGTCTATTTTACCTTTGTAGACTACAATGGAACTTCTCAACTTGGAACATATTAAGCTGTCTTGATTAGAGGGATGGACTTATTTCAGGGGGTTATGTTCTATTAATGTTGATACACAAAGGTGTCCTTAATAAAGAGCTGTTCTTATTTGGAGGGGATGGGGAATTAGAATAGAGGGGTTCCAATGTAGTTCCTTTATTCAAAACCTCTCCTCATTTGTACAATCTTTTTCTATAAAGTTTTTTCTCAAATTTACAAAGTATTTTTATTCTGGAATGCTTTTTCCATGATAACAGTATGAAAATTTCTCAAGTTTTATTATGGCTTTTAATGGCAAGTCACTGGCCCTCAATAAGTTTAATTAATTGATGATATCCTGTTGTCAATATGGCTAGATCCTTCAGGCTGTGGTGGCCAACATTAGACCCATAAAAATAAATAATAAAATTTTGCATGGATCCATCATTAATTAAGGCATTGTATACTATACAGAGTATGCCCCTGAAAAAATGGACACCTCCTTTAAAAATCAATTTAACTACCCCTGAAATGAAGACACCTCATTAATAAAGACACTACATACCTTCCCAGCTACATAGAGATGTGTATAAACTACCCCTGAAATAAGGACATCTCCTTAATGAGGACACTGCACACCTTCCCAGCTACATAGAGATGTGTATAAACTACCCCTGAAATAAGGACACCTCCTTAATGAGGACACTGCACGCCTTCTCAGCTACATAGAGATGTGTATAAACTACCCCTGAAATAAGGACACCTCCTTAATGAGGACAATGCACACCTTCCCAGCTACATAGAGATGTGTATAAACTACCCCTGAAATAAGGACATCTCCTTAATGAGGACACTGCATACCTTCCCAGCCACATAGAGATGTGTATAAACTACCCCTGAAATAAGGACACCTCCTTAATGAGGACACTGCATACCTTCCCAGCTACATAGAAAAGCTATTCCTAAAATAAAGACACCTCCTAAGTCCACAATGGAGACATTGCACACCTTCCAAGAGACATAACAACAGTAATTCCTACCCTACCCCATAAATACCTGAAAAATTTAGCAGGCAAGAGTCTTAATAACATTGTGGTATAAAATTTCACCCTCAGGGCAATTAGCTTCTTTAGGGACTTCTAATCCAAATGAATTATTATCAAGGAAAATCAATTATAGCTAGATTTTACCTAGAAGAAAAGATTTATCTCACTGTTAAAGAGTTAATACAGTCTGATCAAGGACACTATGAAATAAGGACAACCTCACAGTTTACAAGGTCCCAATGTGTCCTTTATAGAGAGGTTCTACCGTATATTACCTCTGAATTAAGGAAAACCTCTACAGTTTCCAAGGTCCCAATGTGTCCTCTATAGAGAGGTTCCACTGTATATTACCTCTGAATTAAGGAAAACCTCTATATAAAGGACAGTTTCCAAGGTCGAGGTTTCACTGTATTTCAGCCTATTTATTCTTCCATTAATGTTTGTTGTTTTTTCCTACAAATTTTTTGCATCAGTTATAGTTTGAATATTGGATTTGTTGACCATTGTTAGGTCATTATTTAAATTTTATTATGTATAAAGTGGAATATACAGAGGTGTCCTCATTTCAGGGTGTTGTAATAGAGGAGTTCCACTGTATAAAGAGGTGTCCTCATTTCAGGGTGTTGGAATAGCTCTACTGTATACAGAGGTGTCCTCATTTCAAGTGGTTGAGGCTCTATAGTATTGTCAGAAATAGGAAAATTTATTTTAATAATGGCAATTTTCCTGGTTCCATGAAGTTAGAGGTATTATGACTCTGCACTAACTGATTCAATACGATAAACAGTTTTAATAATGGTTGTGTCTCACGACAACCACAAGAAACCATTATATATCATCAGCTAATTGTTTTTGAGAAATGTTGTAAGAAGCCAGTGGAACCTTTTCTTCCAACCCTTTGAAATGAGGACACCTCTTTATACAGTGGAACCCCTCTATTCCAACCCCCTGAAATGACGACACCTCTATATCTAGTGGAACCCCTCTATTCCAACACCCTGAAATGACGACATCTCTGTATACAGCTCCTCTATTCCAACCCCCTGAAATGAGGACACCTCTGGGAACTCCTCTATTCCAAACCCTGAAGAAACAATGACACATTTGGACATGTTCTAAAAATAACAGCTTATGTATTAACTACACTCCCTGAAATAATACCACTCCTCTAATCAGGACACTTAAATTTGTCCCTAGGTGTCTGGAAAAGAAAGGTTCCACTCTAATAGTCTACTGACTACTTCAAGGACTGTATATTGTAATTTAAGCAGACCATCTTTGACTTTGGTCCTGGCAACAATTTGCATTGTGGCCAGTGGTCACCTTTATATCCAATAGCATCTTCATAATAAGGATTTCAATATAAATATTGAGCCTATTTTAGGATAAGTTTAGAGGCAAATGTATTTTTCAAGACTAAACTACTAGTCTTTCTAAATTTGAGGGAAATTTTTACAATAACCTTAAATTTTTTTTTAAGAAAACGCATACCTTTACTTCTGAATTAATGACAACCTCTATATAAAGCAAGGTCCCAATGTGTCCTCTATAGAGAGGTTCCACTGTATATTACCTCTGAATTAAGGACAACCTCTATATAAAGGACAGTTTCCAAGGTCCCAATGTGTCCTTTATAGAGAGGTTCCACTGTATATTACCTCTGAATTAAGGACAACTTCTCTATAAAGAAGGTCCCAATGTGTTGTGCTACTAGCCTCAATATTTTCTCGGAGTGTCTGGGTGCCATTTATACTGTTAGACTAGAAGAGCAGCAGTTCCTAATCACCACTCACACAAGTAATGCTTGATACATTGTCTACATTTAACCTTACAAAATTTCACAGAGTATAACTTTACTTAATTGTGTATAGCTAGCTAGCCAGTTAGCCTGGGTAGGTACAACTATGATACACTGTTTTTAATACCTTTGTACACGAGAAAGGAATATTCTTACATTCACGATAAACAGCCTAACACGATCCAGTAAGTTTTCACCGCACCCAAACTTGTGCAGGTAGCTATATAGGAAGAGAAGCTCCGGCTGCAGAAATTGCGGGGAAAATGCGGTCTCCAGGTGAACCATGTTGGTGAGAATGAAATTCATTTGTGGCAAAATTGGCTCATGAAAAAAATAATAATTATTATTCCAGGAGACGAAATTGCTGTCTGAGTTTTGTGACATCTTCATTTCCTTGTCTGCAGCGTAATTTATTTACGGCTTGGCACCTGGTTAGTCTGCAGCCTTACAAAGACACCAGATTGGCACTAGGCCAGTTGAAGTTCTCCCAGTTTTCGCTGAACAAATGCAGGCCACTTCAGCTTTTATGTCACACTCTGCGCCAGAGCATTTGCGCGTGCCTGCAAGACCGACACACACACACCACGCATCCGTATCGTCATGACATAACCGGAAGTAGAATGATGTACTTTGAACCTCACACGCACCCTTATACCGGTAATGTATTATTATGAGTTCCTCAGTTTACCCAAAATAGTAACACATCTTAGAGAACACTACCAACCTACAGAAGGAGAGCTGGAAATGTGAAATAGTGTTAGCCACCTCCATGTAACTTGGGCTAATAAGATACTTCCTGAAATGGCTGTATCAAGAGTGTTTCCTGGTTCACTCCCTGAAATTAGAGCATCCCTTTCATCAGGGTACTTTAATTGGTTCCACTGCAGTCCTAAATACTGCAGTGGACACTCTGAAATAAGGACACTAGTCCTGTCCTCAACTAACGTTTTAGTAATATAAAGGACATTTGCGAATTATGAATTAAGGACCACCTCTATATAAAGGACAGTTTCCAAGGTCCCAATGTGTCCTTTAAGGTCCCAATGTGACCTTTATAGAGAGGTTCCACTGTATATTACCTCTGAATTAAGGACAACCTCTATATAAAGGACAGTTTCCAAGGTCCCAATGTGTCCTCTATAGATAAGATTCCACTAAACAACTGAACAACTTATTACAGGACAGTTTCCAAGGTCCCAATGTGTCCTCTATAGATAAGATTCCACTAAACAACTGAACAACTTATTACAGGACAGTTTCCAAGGTCCCAATGTGTCCTTTATAGAGAGGATCCACTGTATATTACCTCTGAATTAAGGACAACCTCTATATAAAGGACAGTTTCCCAATGTGTCCTCTATAGATAAGATTCCACTAAACCACTGAACAATTTATTACGATTACAGCTTTGCATTGCACACATGCCATTGAGCATGCATAATGAGTAATAATAACACTAGCTAACTAACTATAGCTATGTTGAAGGTCTTGCTGTGCTATTCAGGTCATTTGTTAGACAATTATGTGGCAGTTTAGAGTAGAGTTTATTTTTATTATACACTTAGCTATTAGGTGATGGACTGGTAAATTAGGATGTGTGATTATTAGCTAAAAGAAAACCTTTTTTTTTTATAATTGAACCAAGGTCATGGGCCATAGACTTCTGACACCTTCTGACACACAGTAGCTATGTCAGTCACAGTGTGGGGGGGGGGGGGGGGGGGGGTCTTAACTATCTTGACATGGGTGTGGTTGTGGGTGTGGTCATGGTGTGGTTATCACACTCTGTTCATAATAACTATCCTCTATAAATTCCTGCAAGGGAGTATCAGTAGCTACTATTTTAATGGCTGTAATTAGATGAGGAAGATAGCTAAATCAATAAGTAGGAGGGAAGAAGCATTGTTGTATGGGCACTCTAAAAATAGAAGCAAATCACCACTCTAAAGGCGGTTGCTGCTTAATGATGTAACTATCAATCCTCCAAGAACATATTGGAACTTGGAATAGAGGTTGTCCTTGATTCAGAGGTAATATACAGTGGAACCTCTCTATATAGGACACATTGGGACCTTGGAAACTGTCCTTTATATAGAGGTAGTCCTTAATTCAGAGGTAATATACAGTGGAACCTCTCTATAAAGTACACATTGGGACTTTGGAAACTGTCCTTTATATAGAGGTTGTCCTTAATTCAGAGGTAATATACAGTGGAGCCTCTCTATTGGTGGAAACTGTGTCTTTTATAAAGCTGTTGTCCTCCATCCTTAATTCAGAAGTAACATACAGTGAAACCTCTCTAGCTTTAAAGGACATGTCAGGACCTTGGAACCTTAATACAGAGCTAAATTTAGTGTCCTTTATCAGAATACCATTCCACTGCATTCACAATCTAAATCTTGAATCAGGACACTTTAATTTGTCTTAAGGTGCCCAGAATAGACCCACTGTGTTTATTCATGTAGTGTATAAAAGATGACAGCTAACACACTGTAATATTCTTTTCACTGGCTGTGTAAATGAGGTCTGTAGATAAAGAAACTTAGTTCCTTTAGAAAGTTAGCAAGTGGTTAGCTTGTATATACTTCATAGTGGAGAAAGAACTCTCTTGTCGGGCTACAGATGAACATATCTTTCTTTCAGTTAACCTTTTAGCACAGACATTCTAGTAGCTAATAACAGCTCATTGCTTTAACAATGATAGCTAGTTAGCTCAATACAATTTCTTTCAATGGAGCATGTTTCCAGTCTAAAGAAGTTGTGTTCGTAAGTTCTTTCATAATCCTTAACTTCAATAGAGAATGGTTTTCTCTTTCAGTAATAAATTTCTTTCAATAGTACAGAAGACAAGATACTTGTGTTAAAATGTCTCTTTGTCAATGGGGAACATGACTTAGTGGTGATGATATACTGGAAAGGTGTATGCTAACTAACATTAAAGTAGACATAGAAACAGCTGTGTTTCCAATTACAGCTGAGGTCATGAGCTGAAGGTGCATAATGTTGGCTTTGCTTCTATTTAAGTAGCCGATGGTCATCAATATGTAACTTATATAGTCATACTGTAATTATATATACTACTGATAATAATAATGTAGACCCTCTGATAAAGTGAACCTGATGTAATCCATATATAGGACACTTATCTTGCCCTAAGCTAATCTTTAGTGTATTTATTACCTCTGAATTAAGGACAACCTCTATATAAAGGACAGTTTCCAAGGTCCCAATGTGTCCTCTATAGAGAGGTTCCACTGTATATTACCTCTGAATTAAGGACAACCTCTATATAAAGGACAGTTTCCAAGGTCCCAATGTGTCCTCTACAGAGAGGTTCCACTGTATATTACCTCTGAATTAAGTACAAAGGACAGTTTCCAAGGTCCCAATGTGTCCCCTATAGAGTGGTTCCACTGTATATTACCTCTGAATTAAGGATAACCTCTATATAAAGGACAGTTTCCAAGCCCAGGTTCCCACTATGTAACTAGCATTATTAAAATAATGTATTCATTAATTTCACTGTTGCTGTGTATATTTTCATTAATAGCCACTTATCATCATGTGACTTCACATGGCAAATAATTTAGGATCATAGTAAAACTACTTATTACTAATATTAGTGGAAAAAATTGATAAAGCTAGTATTATTACAGTAGAGAAAGATTAGTTCTCTCTCAAGCTGTTTACAACTTAGCTAACAACAACAACAACAACAACATTATCATTTCATCAATCACCTTTGTCATCATATTAGTAGTTAGTGTCAGAGAGTTATTTGCATTTTATAAGTACTTTATTAGATTTCATTATACTCTGGACAACTTAGCATAGATAAAAGTGTCCTGATAGATGAGTGGTGGGCTCATTTCAGGGATTAATGTTAATACGCTAGCTCTGTTATTTGGAGATATCCAAGTGTCCTTAATACAGAGGTGTCCTAATTTCAGGGTGTTGGAATAAGGGGGTTCCACTGTATAGAGAGGTGTCCTCATTTCGGGGTGTTGGAATATTTCAGGGGATTGGGGTTCCACTGTATACAGAGGTGTCCTCATTTCAGGGTGTTGGAATATTTCAGGGGATTGGGGTTCCACTGTATACAGAGGTGTCCTCATTTCAGGGGGTTGGAATAGAGGGATTCCACCATCCCTCCATTTCCTGGCTGGGTTATAACCAAAAGTGTCATGTAGCATGTAGAATCACTGTACTGCTCATGCATTGGTTTTGATCCAAGAATGAACAGCTATAGCATATAACAGACATGATCAGTGTCCAGTAAGCAAACCACCTCTCGTGTATGGGGCGCCGTTTGTGTCAAAACTAAAAAAAAATAACGCACTCAGTATGTGTCTACTTTACATAAAGTAGGCTCATACTTTATAAAGTATACCTCTACTTTATAAATTAGGGCTTTTTTTGCTATTCATGCAAAAATCACATGATCAGATCACATGATCAGACCACATGCTGCTATTGTAGCTAGCTAGCTAGATCTTATCATGGCTGGCTCCAATTTAGTGCAGGCACTGAGCACCCTTGCAGGTGCCTTGACAGCTCAGCAGTCAAATACTAGCCTTACTCCCAGTTATAAATCAGCAATCATCTGTAAACAATATGTATTAACACATCTGTACACGTACTTAAAAGGGTGTAGCTAGCTACTGTGCATTCTACATGTGACTTTATTCATAAAGATCAGTGTCCTTATGTGTTAGATATCAGTTTCAGAATCATTGAATCATGACCATCAGACTATTATCTGCTATTACCTAAAATTCAACCTCCAAAGATTTTTTAAAATTGAGCGAGATTCAATCAGAATTAATTTTGGCTTGTATTCTGTGTGGAAGGTGCCTCCTGACAAGTTACCATAATCCTTTACATCTATATACTGCTCCTTCCACTCCCAACTAGCTACTTTTTGCCAGATACAGCCCTGGTAATGTCATAGTGAAAAATGAAAAGTGCTATTGAATATATTATGTAGGTTATCAAGACATCCGTCCTAAGTCCCTTCACTTCATTGGGAACTTGGTTGCTGTCTAATGCGTGCTACCCTTAAGCAGAGGCTCTCTGTGGCAGTGCAACACGGCAATTTGGCTGTTGTCCTTGGCACCATGGGCAACCCGGCTTCCATGTATGGACCCCTCTGACTTTCTTTCATGTTGGTTTTTGTTTTGTTTTGTTTTCTTTTACTTTCATAGTCATTGACTTACCTTTATTGTTCTTTTTTAGAACTATTGTTGTTTTGTTTTGTTTTCTAGAACTTTTGTCTTTTGTTCCTTAGTGCTTAGTGCTGGTCACTTTGCATGCTTTTGTTTTTAATTAATTAATTGTTGTTGTTGTTATTGTTATTATTGTTGTTGTTGTTATTGTTATTATTATTGTTGCTATTATTATCATTATTGTTTAATAATTATAGATATTATTATTGTTGTTGTTGTTGTTGTTGTTGTTGTTGTTGTTGTTGTTATTATTATTATTATTATTATTATTATTATTATTATTATTATTATTATTATTATTATTGTTATTATTATTATTATTATCATTATTATACAACTTCTTATAATCACTGTGGCTACTACAGCTCCTGGAAGTCATATTAGAGATGATTGCTGATTTATAACTGGGAGTAAGGTTAGTAGTATTTGACTGCTGAGCTGTCAAGGCACCTGCAAGGGTGACTCAGTGCCTGCACTAAATTGGAACCAGCGCTACAATTATTAGCTAGCAGCATGTGGTCTGACTGTGATTTTCACATGATCCCTACTTTATAAAGTAGAGGTATACTTTATAGTATGAGCCTACTTTATGTAAAGTAGACACGTACTGAGTGCGTATTAATTTTTTTTAGTTTTGATACAAACGGCACCCCATACAACTTCTGTATAACAGCCAACTGGTTGTGTCCCAAGGGTGACCTCTATATACAGGTTACACTGTATAAGCAGACCACCTCTGTATAACAGCCAACTGGTTGTGTCCCAAGGGTGACCACTATATACAGGTTACACTGTATAAGCAGACTACCTCTGTATAACAGCCAACTGGTTGTATCCACTATATACAGGTTCCACTCTATAAGCACACCACGTACCTCTGTATAACAGCCAACTGGTTGTGTCCCAAGGGTGACCACTATATACAGGTTCCACTGTATAAGCACACCACCTCTGTATAACAGCCAACTGGTAGTATTATATTGTTATAGTACCTTTTGAGTTCATGTAGACAAGTGAACTCTATAGAGTGCACCACTGTGTGTAGCTAACACCATTCATATTTATTACACAGTGGAACCTCTCTATAAAGGACACATTGGGACATTGGAAACTGTCCTTTATATAGAGATTATCCTTAATTCAGAGGTAATACTTGGGAACAGGACAATCGTCCTTTGTATAGATGTTGTTCTTATTTCAGAGTATCCTGTATCCTTTATCATAGGCTCCATTACTGCACTTTAGAATCACCATAACAATGGAAAGCCCAAGGGCAAAGATGAAATTTGAGAAGAGAAGCTGATTTTGGGTGTGATAATTAAGTTATGAGTAATAGCAGTGCAACATTGCAAAGAACTTTAATTATTAGCTGCAAGTGTTAATGTGTTTTGAGTAAACGAGTAGCAGGCTGCTTGCACACCATAATGTAATATTGAAGGAGTGTGCCATTCCATAGTGACCAATGCCTTTCCCTTAGCAACACTGGGACACATAACACCAAGAGTGTCTGCCAACTCTTTGCCTTGTCTAACAAATGGCTTAGTTAAAATTCCAAGGACAGCCAGGATAGAGAGGTTCCACTGTATAAACACCTGAAATAGGATAAGGGAAGTTTCCAAGGTAGCTAATCTGTCAGAAACAGAGAAGTTCCACTGTGATTAACCTCTTAACTATGACAAAGACAGTTTCTGAGACCCAAAATTATCAGGAATAGATCGGTTCCACTCTATTGACCTCTAAAATAAAGAATACTTCTATACTAAGGACAGTTTCCAAGGTGCCCAGTTAATTTCCAAGGTGCCTAGTTTCCAAGGTGCCCAGTGTCAGATTCCACTGTAAAAATACTTCAACACTTTCCAAGGTGCCCAGTGTCTGCAATAGTGTATTAACCGGATAAGAATAGTTTCCAAAGTCCAAAAATGTCTGAAATATAGAGATTTTGCTAACGTCTCAAATGCTGAAACAGCTGATATGATGCCAGATATCTGGAGATTTGAATACATCTCACCATAACTCTACACACACTCAGAGCCATATAAGGGTTAAACCCTTAATCTGAATGATAGTGTGTGTATGTAGTGCATTGATACTGTAATCGATAGTCCTCAATGAATAGAAAGATAGCTCCAGTTATGGCTAACATTCAGCATATTAGAAGATACTATACTCAATAATGTCTTCTTTAGAATGTTAGAGCATAGTACTAATAGTACTAGTACAAACAATAGTAAAATTTATTTTCTGTGCTTTTACTATGAACTGATGTTTTGCTGAGTGATCAAAACTACACACTTGTCACTGCTAAGATAAGTTTTTGTCACACACAGTCATACTATTAGCTAATTCATGTTCTACTAATGCGTATTCAGGGAGGTGTATTCATTTCAGGAGGTTAGAATAGAGAGGTTCCACTTTGTACAGAGATGTCCTCATTTCAGTAGAGGGGTTCCACTGTATATAGAGGTGTCTCATTTCAGGGTAGGAGTTCCACTGTATACAGATGTGTCCTCATTTCAATGAATTGGAATAGCTGTATACAGAGGTGTCCCAATTTCAGGGTGTTGGAATAGAGGAGTTCCACTGTGTCCTCATTTCAGGGTATTGGAATAGAGGAGTTCCACTGTATACAGAGGTGTCCTCATTTCAATGAATTGGAATAGCTGTATACAGAGGTGTCCCAATTTCAGGGTGTTGGAATAGAGGAGTTCCACTGTGTCCTCATTTCAGGGTGTTGGAATAGAGGAGTTCCACTGTATACAGAGGTGTCCTCATTTCAATGAATTGGAATAGCTGTATACAGAGGTGTCCCAATTTCAGGGTGTTGGAATAGAGGAGTTCCACTGTGTCCTCATTTCAGGGTGTTGGAATAGAGGAGTTCCACTGTATACAGAGGTGTCCTCATTTCAATGAATTGGAATAGCTGTATACAGAGGTGTCCCAATTTCAGGGTGTTGGAATAGAGGAGTTCCACTGTATACAGAGGTGTCCTCATTTCAGGGTGTTGGAATAAAGGAGTTCAATTGCCCAAATCCTGTCTACATTGTGAACTGTTTGAATATCTTACCTAACATATTGATGAGCAGGAGGACATAAATTGGTGATTCTTTGTAGGATTGGACTGATACCAAGATGATACAGAGCTACAATAGGAATAGGTATATACACTTTACATTGTTAAAGTGGAATATATCTCTCTTCCAGTCACCTTGAAACAAATCAAAGTGTCTTGATTAGAGGGGCGACTTCATTTTAAGGGATAAAGAGAACATATCCAAGGTTTTTTTTGTTTTTTTTTTCAATGGGATGTCCTTGTTTCAGGGAGTTGGAATAGAGGGATTCTAAACACTGTTAGATAATTAACTCACAGCAATGGAAAGAATGACAATTCCTAGAAAAATTCCAATGATCACTTTCTATAATAATAATAATAATAATTATTATTATTAATATTAATATTATTATTGAGTTAGAACTAGCCAATCCAGTCTCAGCCCAATGGTGATCACAATACACCACCACCACCACTACACCATGCCAGTAGCAGCATGCAGCAGCAGCAGCAACAGCAACAGCAGCAGCAGCAGCAGCAGCAGCAGCAGCAGCAGCAACAACAACAACAACAACAACAACAACAACAACAACAACAACAACAACAACAGTACAAGCTATAGGATAATGGATTATTCAGCACTTTTCAAAGCTGTTTCAGGGGAGACTGTAACTACAGTGGAACCTCTCTGCGTTGGGACCTTGGAAATTGTTCTTTATATAGAGGTTGTCCTTGTAATATACAGTGGAACCTCTCTATAAAGGACACATTGGGACCTTGGAAACTACTGTCCTTTATAAGAGGATGTCCTTAATGCCTTGTGCACACTTAGTTACTCCATTATAGTCTAGTTGAAAGTGCAGAGTTTCATGTGATGTTGCAGCAGTGAGCTATGATACTGGTAAGCTGTCAGCCTGTTATATAGCTAACTTAATCTCTCTCTAACAGTTAGTGATGTCTTACCACATTGCTCGATTTGTGCCATTCTCTGTAGATAGGATCATGTTCTACGCCTTCTGGAGACGCAAAAATTGGATCCGTTTCTGTGGTCATTTTAGGACCTCTACCGCCTCCTTTTCTTTGCAGATCCACAAAAAAATTGAATAATCTGATTAACGCATTAATTTTATTAACGCATTAATTTTATAATACCGATTAACGCATAACGCATTATTATAAGGTTCGTGCTATAAGGTCAGGTTCAGGGTGGGTGTGAATGTACGTCGCAAGGACAATTACGTCATTATCAGAAAATCGCGCACCCTCCCCTCTAGATCCCCAACTAGCTAGCTAGTTCTCTTGGATTTTTTTTTCGAGGTTTAAAAGATGAACGGTAAGTAATGAGTCTAGTGTAGTCCCAGTGCCTGTAGTCATGGAGGAGACATTAGTCATAGAGCATTAATATTTTTTTAGCAGAGATATCTCTGTCCTCTGATTGTAGTCAGTCATTGAACATAGCTAATAGCTACAGAGCATAGTCACATAGAGTGTAGTCACAAAGCCTAATAACTTACCTAACACATATCCAGCTTCTACTTACAGGGCATAGCCTTGCCTCCTGAAAGGAAGATAATGATATGACTTTTCATATTGTATGTAGCTATAGCTAATACAGTTCATAAGACTAGTCATGGTTACATAACCCACTCAGCTGATCTCTTCCTGCCATGTGTTTGACTTCAATTTTTCACAGGTGTGACGTAATGTTTTTTATTTTCTATAGAGAGTGACCAAAGAGGCACCATCAAGTGGATCCCTCATTGCAGATGAATCTCAGGCAACTATTGGTAATCACTATACATAGCCTATACTTTTATTTGTTGATTTTACATTCTTTCTATTTCTTAGTGAGAAAGAAGAAGAAACATTCAGGGTGTGATTGTGGCCAATACAAGTTTTGTAAGGATATGGTCAAATTTGGGGGTCCCGGGAAGAAAAAAGCAGCGATGATCCCAGAGGTAGTGTGTGTTGAAGGTGTCTTTTGCACAAGACAAGCATTTGAGAAGCCAATCAATGGCAAGTCACATGTCATAATGAAATCAGCTTACGTATGTATTAGAGTATTTATGGCAATAAGTGTAGACAACTTTTTAGGACTGGGGGAGCTAATTAGGTAAAGAGAAAAGAGCTGCAATTTGGCGCAAGGGGGAGAGTGTGGAAGGGAGATATGCCCCCTCCTGGGAGCAAAAAAATCAAAGAGGTGTAAGATAGCAAATTAGAGTAATATTCACTAAGCAACCATAAATGTTATTTTAATATGTACAGAAGGATAGGGTGGGCTCTATTTCATTTGAAGATAGTGGATTCTATGTTGAAACATCTTCAATATCACTTTCAAACTATATTTTAGAATACACTGATCGAAAAACCTAAATATTATTAGCTCACCAGTTCAGGCTGACAGCTGGCTAATTAGCTGGCTTTAAAGAACTCTCTTAGAAACTCAGACATGGTAGTTACTAGCTACAAGCAACTAGGCTATGAGTCAAGAAGCAGCTGCTATAATGTTACCATACTTACCTGTTAACCACTACTGTAGTGTCATGATTAAGTACTGTTTACCAAACCACTACAATGCACATCATATGCAGTTTACAATAATAATAATAATATGAGCTTATTCATTTTCTAAAAAAATCTGCCCCCCCCCTCCCACCTACACCCATGAGCTGTCATAAATGGTCTATACACACTTTGCCCTCTAGGGAACTAGCTAGCTGACTAACTTGTGATTAGGTCAAATATAGATAGGCACTAACCAACAACAGCCAGCTATAATATTATACACATAGATGAATGTAATGTTTTGTATGGTATGTAGGTGTGTGGAGACAAGGCCAATATGCCAAGTTGCAGTTAATGAGGAATCAATAGCAGCAACACAAAAGAAAAATTGTAACATATCAAACAATTAATTTTCTATATGCCAATGTAATATTATTATTATTATTATTATTATTATTATTAAATACCCCAAAAATAAGTGTACAAGAGAGAAATGGGCTAGGTGGTTGAGGCACTGTTGTATTAGTTAACTAAAACTAAAACTAAAATGGATAATAGTTCAGTAATTTCTTCACTACTAAAACTAAACTAAACTGTAGTTCACTTACTTGCCAAAACTATAACTAAACTATTTACATCATATTGCACCAAAAACTAAACTAAAACTAATGAGAGCAGAGGTTGAATCTAATATTAGTTGAGCACACCTCCAGCTGATAATTATTCTATTAATGTTTGTAGTTAACAAGCAGCATTCATCCCATGGAAGCAAAAAATTACATTTCCAACTAACTTAAACTATGATTGTATAAGTTGATTGCCCCAAAATAGCTACATACCATGGTCTTGTAACTAACTAGAACTAAACTAATGCTAGGCTCTTGTAACTAACTAAAACTAAACTAAACTAAAAGAAATGCCAGGCTCTTGTAACTAACTAAAACTAAACTAAAAGAAATACCAGGCTCTTGTAACTAACTAAAACTATACTAAAATGTTGTAAGATTCCAATAACTAACTGAAAACTAACTAATAGTCCAAAACTACTAACTAAACAACAGTAGGTTGAGGTGGACACAGAAATTACGACTGACTCAATCAAGTTTTTACTAAAATGTTTGTGCAAGTCTAAGAGCTCTGATAAGATAGGAACAAAAATTAAGTGCTGGTTAGAATAGTCCTTACAGAATTGTTTGCCAGACTTTAAATTGAGGCCTAGGTATGTAAAACAACAATTAGCAGAAGGACAAGTCTGAGAAGATTTGAAGAGAGCAGAAGAATGATGGAAAACAAGCTTGGCAGTGCAGTGTGCATTGAGCAACTCTCTAACACTTTATAGACAACACCAATATAAATTTGGTGCAGTCTTCTAATAATGACGTAATTGTCCTTGGACATTCATCCTGAACCTAGCAGAACCTTATTATAATACTGTTAACGCATTAATAGGTATTATTATACTAAAGAAGCCTGTTATTAATATTATTAAATAATACGTGAATTTTAAACTACTAGAAGTGGTCTAGTCTACTCATACAATATATTTGCCATACACAAACCATTGTTATTGCATTATCAGGTAAAAACAAGAATATCTGTGTTAATTGATTCAACAACAATGCATACTCCAATGAAGAAAATGGCCCAAAAGCAGCTCTTTGCCAATCTGTCTGTGTAGATGAAAAAGACCTGTATTTATAAAAGAGAATATTATGTCTGGAATCATGTGTTGGAATAGAGAGGTTCCACTGTATACAGAAGTAGAATAGAGAGGTTCCACTGTATACAGAAGTAGAATAGAGAGGTTCCACTGTATACAGAAGTAGAATAGAGAGGTTCCACTGTATACAGAAGTAGAATAGAGAGGTTCCACTGTATACAGAGGCAGAATAGAGAGGTTCCACTGTATACAGAGGCATCCTGTGGTCCACTAAATACAGAGGCAGAGGTGTGGAATAGAGAGCCTCATGTTGGAATAGTTAAGACTTCATTAACAAGTGTCTTCCAGATACCATTTCTGGAGGAGAGGGGGAGCCTAGGAATGAGGCTAGTTCTAGAATTATATAGGGATGTTCTTGTCAACAACAACAACAACAACAACAACAACAACAACAACAACAACTTCTAACCTCCATTGCATTTTGTAATACTTACCACAAATATTAAGACTTGAGCAATAGCTGTAAAATGATATAATATAATCCTCATAAATACACATACATTAAGGAGGTGTTCTTATTTCAGGGGTACACATCTCTGTAGCTGGGAAGGTGTGCAGTGTCCTCATTGAGAAGGTGTTCTTATTTCAGTGGTAGTTTATAAACATCTCTATGTAGCTGGGAAGGTATGCAGTGTCCTCATTAAGGAGGTGTCCTTATTTCAGTGGTAGTTTATACACATCTCTATGTAGCTGGGAAGGTGTGTAGTGTCCTCATTAAGGAGGTGTTCTTATTTCAGGGGTACACATCTCTGTAGCTGGGAAGGTGTGCAGTGTCCTCATTAAGGAGGTGTCCTTATTTCAGTGGTAGTTTATACACATCTCTATGTAGCTGGGAAGGTGTGCAGTGTCCTCATTGAGAAGGTGTTCTTATTTCAGTGGTAGTTTATAAACATCTCTATGTAGCTGGGAAGGTATGCAGTGTCCTCATTAAGGAGGTGTCCTTATTTCAGTGGTAGTTTATACACATCTCTATGTAGCTGGGAAGGTGTGCAGTGTCCTCATTGAGAAGGTGTTCTCATTTCAGGGGGTAGTTTATACATATCTCTATGTAGCTGGGAAGGTGTGCAGTGTCCTCATTGAGAAGGTGTTCTTATTTCAGTGGTAGTTTATACACATCTCTATGTAGCTGGGAAGGTGTGCAGTGTCCTCATTGAGAAGGTGTTCTCATTTCAGGGGGTAGTTTATACATATCTCTATGTAGCTGGGAAGGTGTGCAGTGTCCTCATTGAGAAGGTGTTCTCATTTCAGGGGTAGTTTATACACATCTCTATGTAGCTGGGAAGGTGTGCAGTGTCCTCATTAAGGAGGTGTCCTTATTTCAGGGGTAGTTTATACACATCTCTATGTAGCTGGGAAGGTGTGCAGTGTCCTCATTGAGGAGGTGTTCTTATTTCAGTGGTAGTTTATAAACATCTCTATGTAGCTGGGAAGGTATGCAGTGTCCTCATTAAGGAGGTGTCCTTATTTCAGGGGTAGTTTATACACATCTCTATGTAGCTGGGAAGGTGTGTAGTGTCCTTATTAAGGAGGTGTTCTTATTTCAGTGGTAGTTTATACACATCTCTATGTAGCTGGGAAGGTGTGCAGTGTCCTCATTGAGAAGGTGTTCTTATTTCAGTGGTAGTTTATACACATCTCTATGTAGCTGGGAAGGTGTGCAGTGTCCTCATTGAGAAGGTGTTCTCATTTCAGGGGTAGTTTATACACATCTCTATGTAGCTGGGAAGGTATGCAGTGTCCTCATTAAGGAGGTGTCCTTATTTCAGTGGTAGTTTATACACATCTCTATGTAGCTGGGAAGGTGTGCAGTGTCCTCATTGAGAAGGTGTTCTTATTTCAGTGGTAGTTTATACACATCTCTATGTAGCTGGGAAGGTGTGCAGTGTCCTCATTGAGAAGGTGTTCTCATTTCAGGGGGTAGTTTATACATATCTCTATGTAGCTGGGAAGGTGTGCAGTGTCCTCATTGAGAAGGTGTTCTCATTTCAGGGGTAGTTTATACACATCTCTATGTAGCTGGGAAGGTGTGCAGTGTCCTCATTAAGGAGGCGTCCTTATTTCAGGGGTAGTTTTATACACATCTCTATGTAGCTGGGAAGATGTGCAGTGTACTCATTAAGGAGGTGTCCTTATTTCAGGGGTATATAGTTTATACACATCTCTATGTAGCTGGGAAGGTGTGCAGCGTCCGCATTAAGGAGGTGTCCTTATTTCAGGGGTACACATCTCTATGTAGCTGGGAAGGTATGCAGTGTCCTCATTAAGGAGGTGTCCTTATTTCAGTGGTAGTTTATACACATCTCTATGTAGCTGGGAAGGTGTGCAGTGTCCTCATTGAGAAGGTGTTCTCATTTCAGGGGGTAGTTTATACATATCTCTATGTAGCTGGGAAGGTGTGCAGTGTCCTCATTAAGGAGGTGTCCTTATTTCAGGGGTAGTTTATACACATCTCTATGTAGCTGGGAAGGTGTGCAGTGTCCTCATTGAGAAGGTGTTCTCATTTCAGGGGGTAGTTTATACATATCTCTATGTAGCTGGGAAGGTGTGCAGTGTCCTCATTGAGAAGGTGTTCTCATTTCAGGGGTAGTTTATACACATCTCTATGTAGCTGGGAAGGTGTGTAGTGTCCTTATTAAGGAGGTGTTCTTATTTCAGGGGTAGTTTATACACATCTCTATGTAGCTGGGAAGGTGTGCAGTGTCCTCATTGAGAAGGTGTTCTTATTTCAGTGGTAGTTTATACACATCTCTATGTAGCTGGGAAGGTGTGCAGTGTCCTCATTGAGAAGGTGTTCTCATTTCAGGGGGTAGTTTATACATATCTCTATGTAGCTGGGAAGGTGTGCAGTGTCCTCATTGAGAAGGTGTTCTCATTTCAGGGGTAGTTTATACACATCTCTATGTAGCTGGGAAGGTGTGCAGTGTCCTCATTAAGGAGGCGTCCTTATTTCAGGGGTAGTTTTATACACATCTCTATGTAGCTGGGAAGATGTGCAGTGTCCTCATTAAGGAGGTGTCCTTATTTCAGGGGTAGTTTTATACATATCTCTATGCAGCTGGGAAGGTGTGCAGTGTCCTCATTAAGGAGGTGTCCTTATTTCAGGGGTAGTTTATACACATCTCTATGTAGCTGGGAAAGTGTGCAGTGTCCTCATTAAGTGTCCAAGTATAAATGTTAATATTGGTCTACTCCTTACCTAACAAGTTCACTAGCAGTATAATGTACAGAGATGTAACTTTTGCTGCTCTGACAGTAGAAAAGATGAATGTTAACTGTGTAACAATAAATGATAATGTTAATCATGTAAGTTATAATAATAATTATGCAAATCCCTGAAATGATGTATACAGTGGAACTCCTCTATTCTAACCCCCTGAAATGAGGACACGTACCTCTGTATACAGTGGAACTCCTCTATTCTAACCCCCTGAAATGAGAACACCTCTGTATACAGTGGAACTCCTCTATTTCAACACCCTGAAATGAGGACACCTCTGTATACAGTGGAACCCCTCTATTCCAACACCCTGAAATGAGGACACCTCTGTATACAGTGGAACCCCTCTATTCCAACACCCTGAAATGAGGACACCTTGGTATACAGTGGAACTCCTCTATTCCAACACCCTGAAATGAAGACACCTCTGTATGCAGTGGAACTCCTCTATTCCAACTCCCTGAAATGTATACAGTGGAACTCCTCTACTCCAACATCCTGAAATGAGGACACCTCTGTATACAGTGGAACTCCTCTACTCCAATACCCTGACATGAGACCATCCATCTAATCAGGACACTATAATTTGTCTCAAACTGGGGTAGATGTTTCACTGGTAATGATCTCATAGGGAGAACAATATTCTGAAGTTTGGCAAAACTTACTGCAACAAAGAATGCTACTATTCCCAGGAAGGCTCCAAGGACAATTTTCTGTTAAATAAATATATTATATAAATAAACAAATATAAATATATAAATAAACAAAAAATGTCTAGCTATATAGCAGGTTGTTAAGGTACATGCCATGAAGTGGTAGCTATAAGCTCTTTCTCCATGTAGCAGATTATTCAGAATACATCATTGTCAATTGTACTATTGCTATGGGCTAGGGGTAGGACTAGGGCTAGGGGTAGGGCTAGGGGTAGGGGTAGATACAGTACAATAACAATAGTACACAATTGACAATGATGTAATCTGAATGATGTAATCTCTACTGTTACATATAATTATATATACACATGAATATGGAGAAATAGCCTAATTAATATATTTAAGCTATATTTAGTGCTGAGTCTGTCAGTAGTGACATTACCACAGTGTGTCTTATTTAGCTACTTAAAACTACATAAGATACAAATGCAAAACAGTGGTTGAAAGTTTGTCTAACCTTTCATTGAATGAACAAACGACAAACTGCTTACTTTGACTAAGTAGCTAAATAGTTACCGTATTATTCCGTCTTATGAATTCCTGGTAAATGGGCTTGTCTTCTCTATTTTCATAGTGGCTGGGTGGAAAGAAAGGAGTAGTTTCGTCCATGCTTACACAGTGAATAATTAATTAGCGATAAACTAAAGGACAGATAAAATATTTCGCGCGCAAATAATATTATAAAAGACTGGATAGGGGGCGTGGCAATTAATCTTCCAGCATCAGCAGCGAGAGGGCGTGCGGAGTGTGGGACATAAGCAGAAGCTAGCTGGCTAGAGGTAAACACTGAGAAGAGAGTATTTATGTCTGGGACAAAGCCAAGAGCTGGGCCGGAAAGGCCAGAAGAGACGAAAGACGAGCCACCAGCGCTGTATTCGAAGCCAGGTTTCCTGAACCAGAACCAGCCATTGGCGGTAAAGATGTAATTTATAGCTGATTGTGGCTAGCTAACCGAACGTGAGCTTTCACGCTTTCACCTTGCCATGCAATGACAAGTTAAAATGGAGAGGAATCCATATTTAGCACATGGCATAGTTATATATATTTATATTGTGTCTGGGTGCAAGATAGTTTGCCCTTTGAAGACTGACCAACACACTGTGGTACTGGTGTGGTTAGGTCAGAGCATGACTAATTCATCTTGTCTTGTTGTCTATTGTATTGAATCTGGACAAGCAGTTGTGAAAGAATGTTTTTTTAAATAGTACTTCAGATCACATGATCATGTGTGAACTCATCAATGAAGAGCTAGAGATGTGTGATTGATGTAGCTTCACCCTTTAGTAATAGCAACCATTATTATGACTTCTCTCTCTTCCCTCTCCCTTTCCTTTTGTCCCCCCTTCCCCCTTGTTCTCTTCCCTCCTAATAATCTTCTCTCTTCTCCAGAAAATCCTGATTGCATCAGCCATTGGTGTCATAGCACTGATGATATTGGTAAGGCATTGCCTATATATTGTTAATAATGTATACAGTGTGTGTGTGTGTGACAATACATAGTGCAGATCAGCTAAGGGGTTCCACTCTATACAGAGGTGTTCTCATTTCAGGGAGTTGGAATAGAGGGGTTCCACTCTATACAGAGGTGTTCTCATTTCAGGGAGTTGGAATAGAGGGGTTCCACTCTATACAGAGGTGTTCTCATTTCAGGGTGTTGGAATAGAGGAGTTCCACTCTATATAGAGGTGTTCTCATTTCAGGGAGTTGGAATAGAGGAGTTCCACGGTATACAGAGGTGTTCTCATTTCAGGGAGTTGGAATAGAGGAGTTCCACTGTATACAGAGGTGTCCTCACTTCATGGTGTTGGAATAGTTCCACTGTATACAGAGGTGTCCTCATTTCAGGGGGTTGGTATGGAGTAGTTCTGTTCCACTGTAGTGTATGTATACATTTTGGGGTGTTGGAATAGAGGTGTCTGTCGTCAGTAGCCACAACACACAATGGTGTATCATGCAACACCAGGTGGATTGAACACTACCATGTAAATTGTAGCTGAAGGTCACTCAATTGCTGAATGTGTTCACTTTGTGTTGTACTATACAATGATTATTTGTACAATTGATCCTTCCACCTTACTACAGTGCCTTGAAATGAGGACACCTCTTTATACAGTGGAACCCCTCTATTTCAACCCCCTGAAATGAGGACACCTCTGTATACAGTGGAACTCCTCTATTCCAACCCTCTGAAATGAGGACACCTCTGTATACAGTGGAACTCCTCTATTCCAACCCTCTGAAATGAGGACACCTCTGTATACAGTGGAACTCCTCTATTCCAACCCTCTGAAATGAGGACACCTCTGTATACAGTGGAACCCCTCTATTCCAACACCCTGAAATGAGAACACCTCTGTATACAGTGGAACCCCTCTATTCCAACCCTCTGAAATGAGGACACCTCTGTATACAGTGGAACCCCTCTATTCCAACACCCTGAAATGAGAACACCTCTGTATACAGTGGAACCCCTCTATTCCAACCCTCTGAAATGAGGACACCTCTGTATACAGTGGAACCCCTCTATTCCAACACCCTGAAATGAGGACACCTCTGTATACAGTGGAACTCCTCTATTCCAACCCTCTGAAATGAGGACACCTCTGTATACAGTGGAACTCCTCTATTCCAACCCTCTGAAATGAGGACACCTCTGTATACAGTGGAACTCCTCTATTCCAACCCTCTGAAATGAGGACACCTCTGTATACAGTGGAACCCCTCTATTCCAACACCCTGAAATGAGGACACCTCTGTATACAGTGGAACCCCTCTATTCCAACACCCTGAAATGAGAACACCTCTGTATACAGTGGAACCCCTCTATTCCAACCCTCTGAAATGAGGACACCTCTGTATACAGTGGAACCCCTCTATTCCAACCCCCTGAAATGAGGACACCTCTGTATACAGTAGAACCCCTCTAGTCCAACACCCTGAAATGAGGACACCTCTGTATACAGTGGAACTCCTCTATTCCACCACCCTGAAATGAGGACACCTCTGTATACAGTGGAACCCCTCTATTCCAACCCCCTGAAATGAGGACACCTCTGTATACAGTGGAACTCCTCTAGTCCAACACCCTGAAATGAGGACACCTCTGTATACAGTGGAACCCCTCTATTCCAACACCCTGAAATGAGGACACTTCTGTATACAGTGGAACTCCTCTATTCCAACACCCTGAAATGAGGACAACAGTGGAACTCCTCTATTCCAACTCCCTGAAATGAGGACACCTCTGTATACAGTGGAACTCCTCTACTCCAACATCCTGAAATGAGGACACCTCTGTATACAGTGGAACTCCTCTATTCCAACCCCCTGAAATGAGGACACCTCTGTATACAGTGGAACTCCTCTATTCCAACCCCCTGAAATGAGGACACCTCTGTATACAGTGAACACCTCCCTTAAATGACCTTAACATCACTACACGTGATTAAAAACCTCTGGACTAGTGAAAGTTGTTTTATGAAAATGACCTATTCATGAAAGTTGAGCTCCTTCAAAATAAAGTGACTTAACTTAATCGTGTGACCATTCATATCACGACACCTTTCATCATGTGTAGTGATGTTAAGGTACTTTATAGATCAGTACTTGTGAATGTGTTGCTACTCCAAGCAGTTAGTTCATTTGTCCATAGCAACAGCAATTAGTTTACTGAGCATATTATAGTGTATGATAGTATAACAAGAATTTACTGGATTATCAATATAATCAAGTGTAGTGTATGGGTCATGTTTGTTTGTTTATTTTGTTTGTTTATTTTGTTTGTTTATTTTGTTTGTTTATTTTGTTTGTTTAGTTTGTTTGTTTATTTAGTTTGTTTATCTAGTTGGTTTATCTAGTTGGTTTATCTCTTTGTATACAGGTTGCCCTTATCATCTGTCTGGTAGGAGGAGTCAGGAACCACCAACCACGATATTTTCTTCTCATTATTAACTTGATATGTAAGCTCCAGGCTTCAGACTCTCCTAGATACCAGTCTTAAAGCTTATATTAGGGACATTCTGTCTCTGTACAAAGAAGCTAGTGGAGCCCTCTATTCTGAACATCTTGGGGGGGGAGGGTTGTCCTTATTTCGAGAGGTGTGCTCATTTCAGGAGTGAAGTTCTAATGTATGAGCTGTTATTTGGGAGTGTCGAGGTGTCCTCATTTCAGGGGGGTTGGAATAGATATATACAGAGGTGTCCTATTTCAGGGGGTTGGAATAGAGGGGATCAGTAGAAGAATTCTAAATAAGTTGCCATGGTAAATCAGAGCCAACCCTTCCCCAAAGTCTGAAAAGTTGGTAAACGATCATCAGTATTAAAGACTCACACAGTGTGGATTAAAGAAATGCTTTTTTAATTGATGACCCTTTACCATAAATTCCAAAACTGCTTTATTATTATTATTAACTAATCTTCATAGTAATTACCAGTGATCTGTGACAACTCTTGCATCATAGGATATTAGGATATAAACAATGGAACTCACTGTAACTAGACACATCCTTATTTAATGAGGACACTGCATACCTTCCCAGCTACATAGAGATGTCATGAAATAAGGACACCTCCTTAATGAGGACACTGCATACCTTCCCAGCTACATAGAGATGTCATGAAATAAGGACACCTCCTTAATGAGGACACTGCATACCTTCCCAGCTACATAGAGATGTCATGAAATAAGGACACCTCCTTAATGAGGACACTGCATACCTTCCCAGCTACATAGAGATGTCATGAAATAAGGACACCTCCTTAATGAGGACACTGCATACTTTCCCAGCTACATAGAGATGTCATGAAATAAGGACACCTCCTTAATGAGGACACTGCATACCTTCCCAGCTACATAGAGATGTCATGAAATAAGGACACCTCCTTAATGAGGACACTGCATACCTTCCCAGCTACATAGAGATGTGTCATGAAATAAGGACACCTCCTTAATGAGGACACTGCATACTTTCCCAGCTACATAGAGATGTGTCATGAAATAAGGACACCTCCTTAATGAGGACACTGCACACCTTCCCAGCTACATAGAGATGTGTAGCTATAAACTACCCCTGAAATAAGGACACTTCTAAAATTCCTTGAAAATAACGAAATGAGCTTCATAGAGGGCTAGCTTAGCCACTTCTATGCCTAGAAAGGTCAAAGTATCAAAATGTATTCAGATCTCCCTGTGTTAACAAATGACCAATATCTATTAAACTGCATCTTGACTCAATATATACCTTTATCCCCTTACTTAAAATGAAGCCACCTCAAGAACACTTTAAGCTGTCCCTTAGTGTCCTGAATATAGTATACAGTATGTTGTTGTTATTGTTGTTGTTGTTATTTTCTTGTTTTCTCTCTTTTCTGTAGTGAGTGCTACTATCACTGGTTTACTGGTGAGTTCATCTTACTAATAGTGTAACCTGTATATAGTGGTCACCCTTGAGACACAACCAGTTGGCTGTTATACAGAGGTGGTCTGCTTATACAGTGTAACCTGTATATAGTGGTCACCCTTGTGACACAACCAGTTGGCTGTTATACAGAGGTGGCCTGCTTATACAGTGGAACCTGTATATAGTGGTCACCCTTGGGACACAACCAGTTGGCTGTTATACAGAGGTGGTCTGCTTACACAGTGGAACCTGTATATAGTGGTCACCCTTGAGACACAACCAGTTGGCTGTTATATAGAGGTGGCCTGCTTATACAGTGTAACCTGTATATAGTGGTCACTCTTGAGACACAACCAGTTGGCTGTTATACAGAGGTGACCTGCTCATACAGTGAAACCTGTCACCCTTGAGACACAACCAGTTGGCTGTTATACAGAGGTGGTCTGCTTATACAGTGAAACCTGTATATAGTGGTCACTCTTGAGACACAACCAGTTGGCTGTTATACAGAGGTGGTCTGCTTATACAGTGAAACCTGTAATAGTGGTAACCTTTGGGAAACCATTGAACATAAAATCTTTTAGTCCAGGAAACTAGATTAGGATAAAGTTTCTAACATAACATTATGGATGAAATGTGTCATTCCCTTCTTAAAGATGAAAGGACATTTTTGTTTACATACATGTATTATATGCCCATGAAATGAGGAGACCTCTGTATACAGTGGAACTCCTCTATTCCAACTCCCTGAAATGAAGACACCTAATATACAGTGGAACCCCTCTATTCAAACACCCTGACATGAGGACACCTCTGTATACAGTGGAACCCCTCTATTCCAACACCCTGAAATGAGGACACCTCTGTATACAGTGGAACTCCTCTATTCCAACCCCCTGAAATGAGGTCACCTCTGTATACAGTGGAACACCTCTCCTGAAATGAGGACACTGTATACAGTGGAACTCCTCTATTCCAACCCCCTGAAATGAGGACACCTCTGTATACAGTGGAACTCCTCTATTCCAACCCCCTGAAATGAGGTCACCTCTGTATACAGTGGAACACCTCTCCTGAAATGAGGACACTGTATACAGTGGAACTCCTCTATTCCAACCCCCTGAAATGAGGACACCTCTGTATACAGTGGAACTCCTCTATTCCAACACCCTGAAATAAGGACACCTCTGTATACAGTGGAACCTGCTATTCCAACCCCCTGAAATGAGGATCTGTATACAGTGGAATCCCTCTATTTCAACACCCTGAAATGAGGACACCTCTATATACAGTGGAATTCCTCTATTCCAACCCCTTGAAATGAGGACACCTCTGTATACAGTGGAATCCCTCTATCCCAACACCCTGAAACGAGGTCATGTTTTGGTAACCAACCCTAACCCTAACCTATACATCGAGAAGCCATACTGCAGCTCCAGAATACCATTTTGTGCAATTAGCACTGGAAATAACATACATATAGCAGCCGGTTGTAATCTGTGGGCTTCCCAGCTGCTGACCACTCTAAGTCAACCGATAATTAAACATTGTGAGGGGATTTTAGCCAGCCTGAATTAAAGCCTTATATATTCCATTTGAGTGTTGTCAAGATGTTATGCAGTGAAGCCTTTCTATTCTGAACACTTTGGGACAGATTAAAGTGTCCTGATTAGAGGGGTGGGCTCATTTCAGGGGGTGAATTTTAATACACAAGCTACATATCCAAGTGTCAGAGGTGACCTCATTTCATGGGTTGGAATAGAGGAGTTCCACTGTATACAAAAATTTCAGGTGGTTGGAATAGAGGGGTTCCACTGTATACAGAGGTGTCCTCATTTCAGGGGGTTGGAATAGAGGAGTTCCACTGTATACAGAGGTGTCCTCATTTCAGGGTGTTGGAATAGAAGGGTTCCACTGTACACAGAGGTGTCCTCATTTCAGGGTGTTGGAATAGGGGAGTTCCATTGTATATAAAGGTGTCCTCATTTCAGGGGGTTGGAATAGAGAGGCTCCACTGTAACTGCCATATTCTATATTGATGAATCTCTAGTGATATGTGTACATAGCTGTATGTAATGGACATTGTATGGCTTAGAGGCCTGTCAGGGTGAGGGTCTGTCTGTTTATGAAAGGGTAATCTTTTGAGCTCTATGGTCAATTGCTCTTGATGGAGTTCAGTTACACATAATTAAGATGATCTAATTAAGTGAAACATAATGGGATTTAACCTTATGTATAGAGGGACTTGTAGAACCTGTATACATATTATTATAGTGGTCACCCTTGGGACACAACCAGTTGGCTGTTATACAGAGGTGGTCTGCTTGTACAGTGTAACCTGTATATAGTGGTCACCCTTGTGACACAACCAGTTGGCTGTTATACAGAGGTGGTCTGCTTGTACAGTGTAACCTGTATATAGTGGTCACCCTTGGGACACAACCAGTTGGCTGTTATACAGAGGTGGTCTGCTTATACAGTGTAACCTGTATATAGTGGTCACCCTTGGGACACAACCAGTTGGCTGTTATACAGAGGAGGTCTGCTTATACAGTGTAACCTGTATATAGTGGTCACCCTTGTGACACAACCAGTTGGCTGTTATACAGAGGTGGTCTGCTTATACAGTGTAACCTGTATATAGTGGTCACCCTTGTGACACAACCAGTTGGCTGTTATACAGAGGTGGTCTGCTTATACAGTGTAACCTGTATATAGTGGTCACCCTTGGGACACAACCAGTTGGCTGTTATACAGAGGTGGTCTGCTTATACAGTGTAACCTGTATATAGTGGTCACCCTTGGGACACAACCAGTTGGCTGTTATACAGAGGTGGTCTGCTTATACAGTGGAACCTGTATATAGTGGTCACCCTTGGGACACAACCAGTTGGCTGTTATACAGAGGTGGTCTGCTTATACAGTGGAACCTGTATATAGTGGTCACCCTTGGGACACAACCAGTTGGCTGTTATACAGAGGTGGTCTGCTTATACAGTGTAACCTGTATATAGTGGTCACCCTTGGGACACAACCAGTTGGCTGTTATACAGAGGAGGTCTGCTTATACAGTGTAACCTGTATATAGTGGTCACCCTTGTGACACAACCAGTTGGCTGTTATACAGAGGTGGTCTGCTTATACAGTGGAACCTGTATATAGTGGTCACCCTTGTGACACAACCAGTTGGCTGTTATACAGAGGTGGTCTGCTTATACAGTGTAACCTGTATATAGTGGTCACCCTTGGGACACAACCAGTTGGCTGTTATACAGAGGTGGTCTGCTTATACAGTGTAACCTGTATATAGTGGTCACCCTTGGGACACAACCAGTTGGCTGTTATACAGAGGTGGTCTGCTTATACAGTGTAACCTGTATATAGTGGTCACCCATGGTACACAACCAGTTTGCTGTTATACAGAGGAGGTCTGCTTATACAGTGGAACCTGTATATAGTGGTCACCCTTGGTACACAACCAGTTGGCTGTTATACAGAGGAGGTCTGCTTATACAGTGGAACCTGTATATAGTGGTCACCCTTGGGACACAACCAGTTGGCTGTTATACAGAGGAGGTCTGCTTATACAGTGTAACCTGTATATAGTGGTCACCCATGGTACACAACCAGTTTGCTGTTATACAGAGGAGGTCTGCTTATACAGTGGAACCTGTATATAGTGGTCACCCTTGGTACACAACCAGTTGGCTGTTATACAGAGGAGGTCTGCTTATACAGTGTAACCTGTATATAGTGGTCACCCTTGGGACACAACCAGTTGGCTGTTATACAGATGTGGTCTGTTTATACAGTGTAACCTGTATATAGTCATTAGTGGTCACCCTTGGGACACAGCCAGTTGGCTGTTATACAGAGGTGGTCTGCTTATACAGTGTAACCTGTATATAGTGGTCACCCTTGGGACACAACCAGTTGGCTGTTATACAGAGGTGGTCTGCTTATACAGTGTAACCTGTATATAGTGGTCACCCATGGTACACAACCAGTTGGCTGTTATACAGAGGAGGTCTGCTTATACAGTGGAACCTGTATATAGTGGTCACCCTTGGTACACAACCAGTTGGCTGTTATACAGAGGAGGTCTGCTTATACAGTGGAACCTGTATATAGTGGTCACCCTTGGGACACAACCAGTTGGCTGTTATACAGATGTGGTCTGTTTATACAGTGTAACCTGTATATAGTCATTAGTGGTCACCCTTGGGACACAGCCAGTTGGCTGTTATACAGAGGTGGTCTGCTTATACAGTGTAACCTGTATATAGTGGTCACCCTTGTGACACAACCAGTTGGCTGTTATACAGAGGAGGTCTGCTTATACAGTGTAACCTGTATATAGTGGTCACCCTTGGGACACAACCAGTTGGCTGTTATACAGAGGAGGTCTGCTTATACAGTGTAACCTGTATATAGTGGTCACCCTTGGTACACAACCAGTTGGCTGTTATACAGATGTGGTCTGCTTATACAGTGTAACCTGTATATAGTGGTCATCCTTGGAACACAACCAGTTGGCTGTTATACAGAGGAGGTCTGCTTATACAGTGTAACCTGTATATAGTGGTCACCCTTGGTACACAACCAGTTGGCTGTTATACAGAGGAGGTCTGCTTATACAGTGGAACCTGTATATAGTGGTCATCTTTGAGACACAACCAGTTGGCAGATGACCTGCTTACACAGTGGAACCTGTATATCACCTCTGTATAGCAACCAACTTGGTTGTATCCAAGGGTAACTATATATAAGCTGTTACTAGGGAAAATGTTTTGGTTATGAGTGAATGTTTTTAATATCTTAATCAAAGCATTTTCAACATTTTCCGTGTAACCACATCAAATAAGGTATGCCAGCTATGGGAGTTGGTAGCTAGACATCAAAAGCAGGGGACTTTCTCCTAATGAAAACCCCTTAGTAATACAAACACTAATATCATATTGGGAAAATATTAGCTTTGACTAATGTTATTTTGAGTAATATGGAGTCTCTCAAGTTGTAGTTGTAGTAATGGAGTTTGTACAATCCCCTTAGGCATCTCACTGTATCTCAGTGTAGTCTTGTGGGGGAATGTTCTATATAATGTCCATTATGTTCTTAATTAAGCATTGCCCCCCCCCCCCTCCCAAATTATGTCTTTTGCTCCATTATTCTTAATAATCAAACAGCTGTGGGGGCTTAACAGATCCACCTGGCCACGTGTGAATCATGTGATCTTTACTACAAGTGAATCATGTGATTTTATTACAAGTAGAATCATGTGATCTTTGCAGTGAATCATGTGATCTTTACTACGTGTGAATCGTGATCTTTACTACTGTGAATCATGTGATTTTATTACAAGTAGAATCATGTGATCTTTGCAGTGAATCATGTGATCTTTAAGGCGTAAGAAGTTGTTTTTGATTAGTGGGTCTCTGGCACTTCACAAAGCTTTCTAGGGGGTCATTGGGGCATGGTCTAAGATGAATTCTGGCACAATCTGGAGAAAATGTCAGTTAAAAAATGAGTGTACTGTCATGTGGCACGGAAAAAGTACTTGAGGTAAACTGAAAAACTGGGGGGGGGGGGGGGGGCTCCAGCCCCAGAGCCCCCCTGTTTCCTACACCTATGATAAGTAACATATTTGTTTAGCTACATTTAACCTGACTAACTGCCTATTGTATTCAAATTCATTTTGCTCCAGTTATCACCTTTTTTTATGCAGGAATGTTTCCTTCAAATAATGCAGGTTCCACTGATGGGTATACAGTGTTCCAACACCCTGAAATGTGGACACCTCTGTATACAGTGGAACTCCTCTATTCCAACCCCCTGAAATGAGGACATCTCTGTATACAGTGGAACCCCTCTATTCCAACACCCTGAAATGAGGACACCTCTGCTCTGTATCCCTCTATTCCAAACCCCTTGAATAGAGGGATTCCACTGTATGCAGAGATGTCCTCATTTAAAAGGTATTCACCTGATGTAGCCCTACCTATGAGAACTATGTGATAATACCCAAGATTGTCCACATGAGTAAGATCTCTGGCACTCTTGGGGGATTCTCTATGAGATGGCAATGAGAATCACTTTTCTTCCAATAGTATAGTTTTTCTGTTGTCTCTGTAGTGGTTACCACGGGGATATACATAGAGATCTTCTATAAGGAAGGCTTCTTTTAATTTTAAGGAAATGAAAATAAATTCTTTCCCCTCTCAAGTTAGTTCTGTGTGATTCTAGAGACATTTATAATGTTCAGTCTCTATCCTCCATAGGGATTCTTGTTAGCTAAAGTTCATTTGAGTTCACTCTGAGCCCTGGAAGCTGGTTTGTGGGCCTTCATTTGGTTCCTCTGTTCCATTTGAGTTCACTCTAAGCCCTGGAAGCTGGTTTGTGGACCTTCATTTGGTTCCTCTGTTCCATTTGAGTTCACTCTGAGCCCTGGAAGCTGGTTTGTGGGCCTTCATTTGGTTCCTCAGTTCTATTTGAGAGCCCTAGAAGCTGGTGTCCTGTTCCTCTGTTCACTCTGAACCCCAGTGTTTGTAGTTTGGGAATTAATTTCTTTCACACTTTTCTGAGGCTCCAAGTGAAGATACTCTAGCTGTATACAGTCAGCAAAGTACTATAAAGAAAGTTGTTGTAAATTCAGGTGAGTGTCAGAGTGGCACCAAATAGGTGTAATGTAATCTTTAGGGACCCTTTAAGATTTCCTTTAAACACTTATTTAAACTTTCCACTTCCAAAAAAACTTTACTATCTGCTAACTGCCCCAGGGAAATACTCATGGTACTGATTTCATGTATAGCAGCCAACTGGTTGTGTCTCAAGAGTGACCACTATATACAGGTTACACTGTATAAGCAGGCCACCTCTGTATAACAGCCAACTGGTTGTGTCCCAAGGGTGACCACTATATACAGGTTACACTGTATAAGCAGACCACCTCTGTATAACAGCCAACTGGTTGTGTCTCAAGGGTGACCACTATATACAGGTTACACTGTATAAGCAGGCCACCTCTGTATAACAGCCAACTGGTTGTGTCTCAAGAGTGACCACTATATACAGGTTACACTGTATAAGCAGGCCACCTCTGTATAACAGCCAACTGGTTGTGTCCCAAGGGTGACCACTATATACAGGTTACACTGTATAAGCAGTTCTATCTTTACAGCTGTTCTGGTACTTCCGAGGAACTCTGGCATCGGGAATGCTCTGGTACATATTTGTACAGTGTGCATTCCTTTTTTTCCAATGTGTAACAACAGACATCTTTGCCTTCTACGAGACTGATGTTGTCCACTACCAGTATACCACACCAGGACCGATTTTGCAGAACTGCAGCAATATTACAAACAACCATGCATGCAACTCTAACTCCACAGACTTCTTTAGCTCAAGCTGAAGCAGCTAAAGGACTCTTTGACAGAGTCAATAAAATATATTTTTTCCTTCATAATTAAAATAACGTATTATTATCTATTAGAGTGGACTTTTATATAGAATAGTCTCTATAGTACTCCAATCTGTTCTGAAAAATATTTTGTGTTGTTGTTGTTGTTGTTGTTGTTGTTGTTGTTGTTGTTGTTGTGTGTGTGTGTGAAAATAATTTTATTCCTCAATAATGGTTTAGTTGTTGATTTTGTGAAACATCTAATTAAGGGCATAAAGACAGCCTCCATACAAATGACACTTGTCCAGTCCCCAACTAATGCTACTATATATAGGACAGTTTCCAAGGTCCCAATGTGTCCTCTATAGAGAGGTTCCACTGTATATTACCTCTGAATTAAGGACAACCTCTATATAAAGGATAGTTTCCAAGGTCCCAATGTGTCCTCTATAGAGAGGTTCCACTGTATATTACATCTGAATTAAGGACAACCTCTATATAAAGGACAGTTTCGAAGGTCCCAATGTGTCCTCTATAGAGAGGTTCCACTGTATATTACCTCTGAATTAAGAACAACCTCTATATAAAGGACAGTTTCGAAGGTCCCAATGTGTCCTCTATATAGAGGTTGTTCTTAATTCAGAGGTAATATACAGTGGAACCTCTCTATAGAGGACACATTGGGACCTTGGAAACTGTCCTTTATATAGAGGTTGTCCTTAATTCAGAGGTAATATACAGTGGAACCTTGGAAACTGTCCTTTATATAGAGGTTGTCCTTAATTCCGGAGAGTCAATGTTCTAAAAATATTATTTGTAAGATCTTAAACAGTTCTTTGTCGTTATTCAAATTTCTCACACAGTTATAGTCTTTACAAATGTTATGAGGTGAAAACTAAGTTACAAAAAATATATAAAATTATATATAAAGTATACATAATTAAAATGAGCTTATTTCACTGATTGTATCAACCAGCTTGTAAAAATACTTGTCTATTCCACAGAGAGATAACATAAAATGAAGCTTTATTTGACACTGTGACATGGACATTCAATAATACAATTAAAAACATTCTTTTTATTTCTACATTCTACTGCAATATTTCATGTGTTCAAACCATGGATCGAAACCCCCTTGGTTACTCGCAAAGGCCTTTTTGCAGTTCGGACACGAGAATATCTGCTTCCTTCCTGATAGCTGGTGTACCCCAAAACCTGTACTGCCAGTATTAAGTGATAAAAATTTGGGCCTTGTTAAAGTTTGTCCAATGTTCTGCTTTCTTATATCGTTCTGCGAAAGAGATTTCGTATCATGGGACGGTAAGTTGCTACTGTATTCTGTTTCAGAGCTCAAGTAAGTAGCCAAGCTGCTCTTTGAACGGAGAGGGTATGGGGCATGGTTGTAGGAGGGGCTTGCAAAAGAGAGGTCTGTTATGCTTTGATCATTTGAAGCATATCCCAGACTAGAAAGAATTGCACTGTTATGTGGAATGGAAATACTGGATTGTGACAATGAACTTGTGGTACTTGGATAATTGGATCCAGAATGGGAAATCTGGTTATTGGAATGGAACTTCACCTGATTAGAGTGTCGTGTTGGTACCAGAATAGAATTTGGATCCATTACAACAAATTCTTGGCTTAAATTACTATCAAATTTTGATGGGCCAATTCCATTTGTGTTAGTGATCATGTGATCTGTCATGTGACTGTCTGGAATGGAATGGTACAAGGTTGGTTCAGTTGGCCACGAAAGATAGCTACTATCTCTAGAGTCTGGATGCAGAATTCCGTTTGAAGGATGTCGTTTGTTTTTTGGTACCAAATCTTGGTCCTTTTCCATGTGTGCACCCTTAAAGTCACCTCTGGCTATCAGACCCTAAAGGGATAAGGAGGAGGAGTTATAGCTAAAATGCAAGAACAGCCAACTGGTTGTGTCCTAGGGGTGACCACTATAACTGTATAAGCAGGCCACCTCTGTATAACCGCCAACTGGTTGTGTCCCAAGGGTGACCACTATATACAGGTTACACTGTATAAGCAGACCACCTCTGTATAACAGCCAACTGGTTGTGTCCCGAGGGTGACATACAGGTTCCACTGTATAAGCAGACCACCTCTGTATAACAGCAAACTGGTTGTGTCTCGGGGGTGACCACTATATACAGGTTCCACTGTATGAGCAGACCACCTCTATATAACAGCCAACTGATTGTGTCTCAAGGGTGACCACTATATACAGGTTACACTGTATGAGCAGACCACCTCTGTATAACAGCCAACTGATTGTGTCTCAAGGGTGACCACTATTATAGAGGTTACACTGTATAAGCAGACGTTTAACAACCATTACATAGTAAGACAACTTACAGGAGGTGTTGGAGGATTGTTTTCTGTTGTATGACTCTGGTAAATATTGTGACTGCAGGACTGAAGGGGGAAAGAATAATATCCTCCAGATAGGGGTCGTGTAGACATACTGGGTTGTGTAGAGGTGCCAGTGGAAACAGTATTAGTCATGTGGTGAGGTTGTGTGTTTGCACCAGGAAAGAACTTTAGGAAGGCCTGTCTCAGCTTCTCGATCTAAGAAGAAAACAAAGAGAAGATGTAACCTCTGAATAAAGTACACATTGGGATCAGGTCTACTGTCCCTTATAGGGAGGCTGTCCTTATCTCAGAGGTTAATTTACACTAAGATAAACCAGATGATACATTTTAGTTGTCCTTTGCATAGAGATTGTCTATATTTCAGAGGGTCCTTTATCAGAGGTGAAACTATTATTACGGTAGGGAAATTCAGTATACACTCAATTAAGACAGTTGAATAAGTGGTTTCCCCTCTAATATAATGAAATTAGGTTCTAAATTACAAAGCTATCTCAAAAGGCAACTTTAATTAGTACTGCAAGTGGTCAACATAAACAAAGAAAAAAAGGTGACCTTTGAAGCCGACCACATACAATAAGACAGGCTTCCTAATACCCCTCAAAACCACATTTCCTTGTTTCAATGGTGAAGCTTCTCGATTCTGGACAACTTTGGACAAATTGAAGTGTCCTTGGTTAGTGGGGTGGGCTCATTTCAGGGTGTTGGAATAGAGGAGTTCCACTGTATACAGAGGTGACCTCATTTCAGGGTGTTGGAATAGAGGAGTTCCACTGTATACAGAGGTGTCCTCATTTCAGGGTGTTGGAATAGAGGAGTTCCACTGTATACAGAGGTGTCCTCATTTCAGGGTGTTGGAATAGAGGAGTTCCACTGTATACAGAGGTGTCCTCATTTCAGGGTGTTAGAATAGAGGAGCTTCACTGTATACAGAGGTATCCTTATTTCAGAGGGTTGGAATAGAGGAGTTCCACTGTATACAGAGGTATCCTTATTTCAGAGGGTTGGAATAGAGGAGTTCCAATGTGTTGGAATAGTTTTACTGTAATCACTGCATATCTAATGGATGATCTAATAGTCCTGAGGAAGAAAGGGAGTTGGGAAGGATTAATATGGTGTGGTGAAATCATCTACATGTATACAGAGACAGTTTGACTGGGTCCATGTGTACATGGAATATGAGATCACACTTCAGTGATTATTGATAGATAATAAGAAAATGAGGTCACTAGTATCTGGTGTGCTGAGATAACTATTCATCTAGTATAATATTACAGTGAAGCCTCTCTATTCCAACACCCTGAAATGAGGACACTTCTGTATACAGTGGAACTAATCTATTCCCACACCCTTAAGTGAGGACACCTCTGTATACAGTGGAACTCCTCTATACCAAACCCCTGAAATGAGGACACCCCTTTAATTAATCTGTCCCAAGTTGTCTGCCAGTAGACATGTGACTGGTGACGTGATCATTACAATATTAATAATGAATTTAATTGAGTCTGCAGTCTGAGTGGCTAGTGGAAATAGAGTGGGAGTAAATAATAACAACTTTCACTTTCATTTTTATTAGTGAAGTAGTGCCACTCTTAAATTAATATAGCTACCTTCTTAATACTTATATAGGACAGTTTACAAGGTCCCAATGTGTCCTCTATAGAGAGGTTCCACTGTATATTACCTCTGAATTAAGGACAACCTCTATGGGACAGTTTCATACTGTTGTGATGATTATAGATAATCACCTGTTTTTGCAGTTCCATTTTTTCACACATTGCTTCTTGATATAACTTTGTCTTTTGCTGCAAAGATCTCTGCATTTTCCTGTAATCTTGTTTCATACTTAGAGTTTGCTGCAAATCACCTATTTCTTGAATCTGTAGTAAAAGACATAACAAAAAAAAATTAGATGCTTGTTCTAGTTTCATACCAATACAGTGGAACCTTACCACTGTTCGAGGACACCCTCTATATCCAGGACACTTGATCTAGTTTCATACCAATACAGTGGAACCTTATCACTGTTCGAGGGCACCCTCTATATCCAGGACACTTGATCTAGTTTCATACCAATACAGTGGAACCTTATCACTGTTTGAGGACACAAAAGCAGAGAACCTCAAAAGTTCCAACACAATGAAATCATCTATTCTGGATTCCCCTTCTCTCTCAACACACCCTCACATTGGCTCCCACCACTAATAAGGGAAAAACACCTTTGATAACATATTTCCCACCTTATACTGCTAGCACATTATCTCATCAAAGTAGAGAGTTTGTGTGCCAATAATTAGGATTCTCGTACTGTTATGTCAACTAGGCTTCTGGTAACAAATTATGTTACTGTCCTTTCATAGAGAGTTATTGAATGACTGTTATTTCCATCTGGGGAAATCCAGTTGTACAAGAACACACACAAGTTTGATAATAATTTAGTTATTGGAGAGTGACAAGGTTCCGCTGTATAACAGCCAACTGGTTGTGTCTCAAGGGTGACCACTATATACAGGTTCCACTGTATAAGCAGACCACCTCTGTATAACAGCCAACTAGTTGTGTCCCAAGGGTGACCACTATATACAGGTTCCTCTGTATAAGCAGACCACCTCTAGGTTCTACACATATTTATCCATTTCATTCTAGACAAACCTGTATTCGTAAGGTATGAAACTCATTCTCAAGACTCTGTAACTCTCGCTGCTTCTGATTAGATCTCTCTTTATATTCCTTAATGTCCTCCTGAAGCCCTACTCTAACAGCTTGTAGCTCTTCGATCTCTTGGTTCTTGATGTCTAATTGTGACTTATAGATATGACAATGAACGCAAGAAGGATCAGACATAAAGTGAGTAGGTGGATGATTTGAGGAGGTAGTGGATGATGAATGGGTGGAGGATGAAGTAGCTGTACTGTGAAGTCCTGTTGTTGTCTCACTGTGAAAACCTGTCGCATTAGTTATTTGCTTGGCAAGAGTGTCGTAGTCCAATGCCCACTGCTCGTTCACGTGACATACCTGATACAAAATGCATTTATGTCAGTATATACCAGCCTTAAGTTGTGAAGTAAATTAGTGTTTTAATTACACTGGAGCCTAGAACAACACTCTAAAATGAAGACAGCTCTGTATACAGTGGAATTCCTCTATTCCAAACCCCTGAAATGAGGACACCTCTGTATACAGTGGAACACCTCTATTCCAGCACCCTGAAATGAGGACACCTCTGTATACAGTGGAACTCCTCTATTCCAACCTGCTGAAACGAGGACACCTCTGTATGCAGTGGCTCCTTTAATCAAGAGGCTTTCTTCTCAAAGTTGGAATGAAGAGGTCTTGTAATAACAGTTATTGCAAGATTAATATACATTGCTATTCCCTCATGAATAACAATAAAAACTTCCCTCCAAACCCACTACACAGTCCCTCTGCATACCAAACTCAATACAACTCAGGGTTATTTTCATTGCTTCTTCCAAATACAGCCAGTCACAAGATATTATGTAAATACAGTTATTCAGTGAGTTTGGACAGTTTAACTATTGGCTATCGTGGTTATGAAAAATATACTCTTTGTGGTTAAAGAGATGCTAATTATTATTATACTCTCTAAAGAATACATTGGGACTTTGAAAAATGGCCTTTATATAGAGGTTGTCCTTAATTCAGAGGTAATATACAGTGGAACCTCTCTATAGAGGACACATTGGGACCTTGGAAACTGTCCTTTATATAGAGGTCATCCTTAATTCAGAGGTAATATACAGTGGAACCTCTCTATAGAGGACACATTGGGACCTTGGAAACTGTCCTTTATATAGAGGTCATCCTTAATTCAGAGGTAATATACAGTGGAACCTCTCTATAAAGGACACATTAGGACCTTGTAAACTGTCCTTTATATAGAGGTTGTCCTTAATTCAGAGTGGAACCTCTCTATAAAGGATACATTGGGACCTTGGAAATGCTTAGTCCTCCACAAATGAATACATACCTCATTATAGGATAGCTTTAACTTTCGACACTGTTCTGAAAGAGAATCGACACTCTGCTTAAGTTCATCACATGTTCTGCATTGGCTTATTTCCTTTTCATCCTTGATTTTCTGCTCCAAATCAGAATTCTTTTCCTTCAGCAAGACTATGTGATCTTCATACAGTTTCTTAGCCCTCTCATTCTCCTTGAGATCCCTCCATAATAAGAAAAAATTCAACAGAAGAAATACAATCACTGAATTCAGATTTGAAAGCTTCATTGAGTAGAAATGCATTGAGAGTATCTCATTTAGATTCTTTTGAGCTTCTTCACTGTTTGAAATCTTTATCAGACCACTCCTGCTATTATGTGGCACAGTTGTAGCAAAATACGATGCAGTAGCTTGCAGGATACTTAATATATTCTCATGGTCCACTGTTCCTTGGTATCTTGCTGTTGCCATATCAATGGTAATTCCAACTTCACTGCTTGGTGAAGAGAGCTCAGTTATCTTCTTGTTAGTAGTTTCTTCAAATTCTTTATCCATTTTGTTGGTTTTCAAAATGCTGGAATAAGGGGAAATATTAAATTGAAGATTACAAATAGAAAAATTGAAAGTATAAAGATTTTTAACTGCTAAATTTCAGTTTTGCAATATCAAAATGAATCAGTTTTTCTACTTATATACAGCTCACTATAGCAGATTTGGTGTTTACATAAAAAGCTTATTTACATCTATAAATATGGTTAAAGCATCAGTGGTATTCCCCAGTCAGTAGCTTTTGCAAATAAGTTTGCTTAATGATGGTCAAATAAATTACTCTGAGGCTTCTAGCTGTAAGCAGTGTGCATAGAGGTAATGTGCTTCTTCTTTAAGCAGTAGCTAGATATAGTCAATATTGTCTGGCTATTTCGCTACAATTTTACTACGCATTATAGCGAATTGTAATGCTTTGCTACAAACTAGCTATTAGCTCCAGCAATAATAAGTCTGTTATTTGACACACATTAGGCCTAACACTACTAACCTCTTGATCTTATCTCCTGCACTGGGTAGGCTGACAATCAGCGACCCACAAGCATGTTTATATAATAATCGTAAGTTTGGAAACTCCCCTCATCAGCCATATTATTTTTGTGCATGTGCGCGCGCATGCATGTTATGACGTCACGCACGCATGACGTCGCGTCATCTGACGACACATGCATGCCATACACTAAGCAGCTAGTTTGTAATGTTATTATCTAGAGGTATCTTACTGGTTGGGCGTATATCTGGGCCTTGGGGTGGTACCGTTACTCTTTCCAGTCGAGTAGTAGCCTCAAAGCTGCACCAATGTTCGACTTCCCAACCTGTTTCACGCAGTCTGTTTACTCGTAGCAACAGAGCTACTGGAGCAGGTGAAAACGTTTCTGGAAGGGTCTGGAGAAATGGTCCTTGTTCAAAAATATACCCAACTTCTTTTCAAAAAGGTATAGCTGTTTATCATGGTTCTTTCTTGTGGTACATGGAATTTATAGTTACAACTAGCTATTTTTCGCGCAAATTAATTAATTCATCAGGTCACAGTACACTGGCAAGCTAATGATGACATCATAGTGGTGATTTCATAGCTTTGGGGTCCAGTGCAGAGTAACTCTGGTGTCCTTTTAGGGGGGTGAGGATGTCTTCATATGGACCAATAGCCTCTGAACTATAAAATTCCCTGTAATGATGACATCTGACATTGGACCGTCCCCCAAATGAGAGCCTCTGTATGCCAGTATAGCCAACACCCTGAAATGAGGACACCTCTGTATACAGTGGAACTCCTCTATTCCAACCTCCTGAAATGAAGACATCCCTATATATAGCAGAATCCCACACCCTGAAATGAGAACACCTCCCTATACAGTGGAATGTATACTCTCTACTGAAAGCAAAGTAGAATCATAAAACTTATGGTTGTCATTTAAAATTTGAAAAGATAATAATTGAGGGTGGAGTTTCAAACTACATCAGAGCATTTAAGCCCCACCCACTTCTACATCAATGGGGGAAATGTCCATTGAAGTGTTGTAAACTACTATCCTGGGAGAACACTGGATTAATGTGGAGTTGATATTTTTACTTATTCTGGATTTCATTCCAGTTCTCTGGATTTCATTCCAGTTCTCTCTTAATCTCAGTCCGTTCCATGTTCATCCAAGTCCAGGACACGCCTAATCCCAACAGTCTCAAGTTCATTCCTGGTGTTTTGGTTCTTGAATCTGGTACTATGGATTTCCCTACTCCAATCTCAGCTCGTGGTTCTCCTTTAGCACGACAGTTATTCAGAATAGAAGGAGTTAAAGGAGTATTCTTTGGAAGAGATTTTATAACAGTAACAAAGGTATAGATCAGAAACATCATATGAGGGTGAAGTTCTCTATGGTTCTAGCTAACCTAGGCTTGCCCAAGGTACTTTATTAGTGTGATGTCCCCTAAGGAAGACAGTAAATTAATGTTGTGGCCCCTAAGGAAGCTTGTATTAGCATGTGTCCCTTAAGGAAGCTAGCAAAGATTACTATATTCCCTTAAGGAAGCTAGTAAGGATACTTTATTAATGAGGTGTCTCATAATTGGAAGGTAGTGGGTATTCATAATAATAAGAAGGTACTGTAATTAGGGTGGTTTCCCCTTAATGAAGGAAAGTATTTAGTGAGGTTACCTCACTAAGGTGTTCCAGGTGTAGTAAGGAAGGTAGTGTGGTGTTAATCAAGGAAGGTAGTGTGGTGTGTGATATTCCCTTAACTAAGGAAGGTAGCTATTGAAGAATCTAGGTGTTGGCCTCCCATTAAGAGTCCCCTTGATTAAGGAGGTAGCGTAGAGTGGTTTCCCTAACACTAGACTTGAGAGGTATTATGTCTGACTTTTAAACTTTTACGCTGGCTTTCTAATTAGATCCAATTTGTTTTGTAGTTCTAGAATTTTCTAATTAGATTGGTTTCAATGGTTTGACTTGTTACCCTTATAAGGTGGTAAGATTGATAGGCTGTGGGTGTAGAGTGGATTCCACCCACATTTCTAGCTTTATCTAGAAGGCTGTGTGATGTGGTTATTCCCCCTAACTCCACCCCCCCCCACCCTTTGCATAAACAGCTAGCATGACTTCATGTCACAGAATTGTAGGGTAGTATGGAGTGGAACGGTGTAATATAATATTATCTGGACATGAGGTGTTATCCTGCCTACTTATATAGTGTAATAACCTCTGGATGACCTTACAGTGTATATAGTGGTCACCCTTGGGACACAACCAGTTGGCTATTATACAGAGGTGGTGTGCTTATACAGTGGAACCTGTATATAGTGGTCACCCTTGAGACATGGCTAGAGGTTACCCTAGCTATTTTGCTATTAGTATATCCTTATCCAATTTCACTATCCTCTTCTCCTTCACTGATAGACATGCTCTGTGTCCATGTAGATTGATGACGACAGTATTGACTGGCAAGTGCTGAAGCCAGAAATATTTGCCACTGTAATGGATTTCTTTGCGAGTGGGTTGCCAGTGGTAACTGAAGACCCCACTTCCAATGATACAGGTTGGTCTATGTGCCATCCTAATGACTTCTCCACCATTAAGATCGAAACCCACTGTTGTGAGAGGAGCCCTTGTGATTAGCTCTATTCCACCATTATGAGGGAGACCCTCCCATTATGAGAGAGACCCTTGTGATTAGCTCTATTCCACCATTATGAGGGAGACCCTCCCATTATGAGAGAGACCCTTGTGATTAGCTCTATTCCACCATTATGAGAGAGACCCTTGTGATTAGCTCTATTCCACCATTATGAGGGAGACCCTCCCATTACGAGGGAGACCCTTGTGATTAGCTCTATTCCACCATTATGAGGGAGACTAATTAATTATTTTTAGTTATGCCCCTAGAGATTCTGTGTAATATTCCCTAATATTTAGGTAAATACACTCATAGAATTGCCCTCCTTGAGCCCATATAAACAACGATATGCTCCATCAACAATATTCATATATTCATGGATGAATTACTGGGATTTTATTAATGAATATCCTATTGTTTTCCCCTTTGTGGACTCATTACTTAATAATTAGTTGGTTTAGGATTAAATTACATTTTACAAAGCTCTTGGGATATCCCTTTATTGTATATTACGCCTCTGGAATCCCAATCCCACGCCTCTGGAATCCCAATCCCCTAAATATTACGCCTCTGGAATCCCAATCCCCTAAATTGAGGACACCTCTGTATACAGTGGAACCCCTCTATTCCAACACCCTGAAATGAGGACACCTCTGTATACAGTGGAACAAGCTCTATCATACTTACTATTATATGCTGTAGAAGTAACAGAGGAAGATGATGAAACTGTTATCTTGATCAAGGAATTATTAGACACTAGAATAAGGTAACTTGACTAGTTTGACATCAAAGGCTACATCAAAGATATGTGTCATTTGAACAGGACACGAGAACCATATGCAATAATCCCCTTTGAAAGTAACTCAGATATAATTGTCTGGTGTGTTGGGGTACAAACATGCTTGTTGCTTAATGTCCTCTAATGTTGTAATCAAAGGGAATGTTCCTTGCTAATTAATTTTAGTGAGGTCTCCATTTCACACAAATTAATTTATTTTAGTGGGATCTCTATTCCACACAAAAATTAATCTATTTTAGTGGGGGTCTCTATTTCACAGAAATTAATCTATTTTAGTGGGGTCTCCATTACACACAAATTAATTTATTTTAGTGGGATCTCTATTCCACACAAAAATTAATCTATTTTAGTGGTGGCCTCTATTTCACAGAAATTAATCTATTTTAGTGGGGTCTCCATTACACACAGAAATTAATTCGTTGTCTCCATTTCACTTAGAAATTAATCTATTTTAGTGGGGGTCTCTATTTCACACAGAAATTAATTTTTAGTGGGGTAGCTATTTCACATAGAATTTTAATTTTTATGAAGCCCCCCCCCCCCCCCCCCCCCCTGAGTAACCTGGAGGGCCGTATCAGCAATAACTTAATTTTCCCATTTACCAGAACGGCACTACACCTAAAAGCAACACAGCTGGCTATATTGCTTATGGAGGCCTACATTTTGATCTATGTTACCTGACCTCAGGTGGGCCAGGCCGGGACAGCCAACTGGCTGGCAAGCCCATGCTTGTAAAATGCCCAAGTCTGGTTTACATGGGTCCCTTGTCTATACCTGTAGCCTCAAATTGTGTTTACTCCATATTATGTGAATCCCTAAATGTTCTTAGAAGTGTTCCACCCTGTGTGAACCACCGCATCTGTGTCTAGTAAAGCAGGAGTTTCTGATGCACACTGGGACTTTCCAGAAACATTTCAAGGGCTACCTGCATAAGTAGATCTTGACTTCATTAAAAATGATTCCTTATGTGGAAAAGTTGATATATACAGTGAAACTCCTCCATTCCAAAACCCTCGACATGAGGAAACCTCTGTATACAGTGGAACCCTCCCCTGAAATGGGGACACCTCTGTATACAGTGGAACCTCTCTATTCCAACCCCCTGAAATGAGGACACCTCTGTATACAGTGGAACCCTCCCCTGAAATGGGGACACTTCTGTATACAGTGGAACCTCTCTATTCCAATCCCCTGAAATGAGGACACATCTGTATACAGTGGAACTCCTCTATTCCAACACCCTGAAATGAGGACACCTTGGAACCCTCCCCTGAAATGGGGACACCTCTGTATACAGTGGAACCTCTCTATTCCAACACCCTGAAATGAGGACACCTCTGTATACAGTGGAACCCCTCTATTCCAACCCTCTGAAATGAGGACACCTATATACTATTCTGACCCAATGTGTCCAGAGTTCCCATTCTAGGTGACTAATGGAGTGGATTCTCCTGAGTGTGTGGTATTCCAATTAACAAGGAAACTGATATCCCCTGGGAGAACAATGGAGTTATTGTTTGTATTATTAGATAATGATACAGGGTCTTGTTATGAAGAAGGAATGTTTGGCATAATGGACTAGCTTGTCTGAAAATGATTAGTGATCAAACTTATACAGAAATCAATCCAGTAATAGTATTTTACATGTACATGTGTTACATCCCAACTGTTATACAGACAGAGGTGGTCTGCTTGTACAGTGTAACCTGTACATAGTGTTTACCCTTGGGACACAACCAGTTGGCTGTTATACAGAGGTGGTCTGCTTATACAGTGTAACCTGTATATAGTGGTCACCCTTGGGACACAACCAGTTGGCTGTTATACAGAAATGGTCTGCTTATACAGTGTAACCTGTATATAGTGGTCACCCTTGGGACACAACCAGTTGGCTGTTATACAGAGGAGGTCTGCTTATACAGTGTAACCTGTATATAGTGGACACCCTTGAGACACAACCAGTTGCATTTTCGTCAGGAATAAATCATGTAATTTCTATGCAGACCTACTGTGCAAGAGGATGGAGGAGATATAGTATACAAGGTTAGTATACTAATCAGCTATAGTATACTAAACTATGATCTAACTATACATATCTAAAAGGAGGACATCCTCTATTTTAAGTGCATTATTTAACCTCAGTTCCAAGGTACCAATGTATTCTTCATAGAGAGATTCCATGGTGAATTAAGGACAACCTCTATATAAAGGACAGTTTCCAAGGTCCCAATGTGTGAGGTTCCACTGTATATTACCTCTGAATTAAGGACAACCTCTATATAAAGGACAGTTTCCAAGGTCCCAATGTGTCCTCTATAGAGAGGTTCCACTGTATATTACCTCTGAATTAAGGACAACCTCTATATAAAGGACAGTTTCCAATGTCTCAATGTGTCCTCTATAGAAAGGTTCCACTGTATATTACCTCTGAATTAAGGACAACCTCTATATAAAGGACAGTTTCCAAGGTCCCAATGTGTCCTCTATAGAGAGGTTCCACTGCATATTACCTCTGAATTAAGGACAACCTCTATATAAAGGACAGTTTACAAGGTCCCAATGTGTCCTATATAGAGAGGTTCCACTGTATATTACCTCTGAATTAAGGACAACCTCTATATAAAGGACAGTTTCCAATGTCTTGGTTCCACTCCAATGATTTATAAGAACCTCTATTTTTCAAGGGCCAGATGGTTCCATTGTATAGTGAGTCTATCCACACCCCTAATTTCAGCTACATGCACTAACCTTGTATCATTCACAGCTGTAGTTTGAAATCTAGAACAGCTTACTATCATTGCCATGGTTACCAAGTGCTGTTAGTGACGTCACTGAGGTGTTAGTGTTATAATAATTATTACGTCACAATTTTTGGATGTTTGTCTATTGAGTTATATGCAAACATTACTGACATGGTGAAGTGAAACCAGACAACAGTTATTATAAATTAATGGTTACCATGGAGAAGTGTAGGTATGGATTGAGAATGGATATTTAGATAGGATATAAGGTATAAAATATATTACTATCTCCTTTATTGGGATAGTTAAAGAGTTTATATTTAAATGTTGTGGGGAGAGAACCTACTCATGTGTCTTGTCAGAACTTACTCTTGAAAGTATATATAGCTGCCTCTGTTGTAGGCAGAGGTGTCCTCATTTAAGGAGGTTTGTATAGAGGAGTTGCCATTGTACACAGAGGTGTCCTTATTTCAGGATGTTGGAATAGAGGGGTTCCACTGTATACAGAGGTGTCCTTGAGTTGGATAGAGGGGTTCCACTATATAGAGAGGTGTCCTCATGTCATGGGAGTTGGATAGAGGGGTTCCACTATATAGAGAGGTGTCCTCATGTCATGGGAGTTGGATAGAGGGGTTCCACTATATAGAGAGGTGTCCTCATGTCCTGGGAGTTGGAATAGAGGGGTTCCACTATATAGAGAGGTGTCCTCATGTCCTGGGAGTTGGAATAGAGGGGTTTCACTATATAGAGAGGTGTCCTCATGTCCTGGGAGTTGGAATAGAGGGGTTCCACTATATAGAGAGGTGTCCTCATGTCCTGGGAGTTGGAATAGAGGGGTTCCACTATATAGAGAGGTGTCCTCATGTCCTGGGAGTTGGAATAGAGGGGTTCCACTATATAGAGAGGTGTCCTCATGTCCTGGGAGTTGGATAGAGGGGTTCCACTATATAGAGAGGTGTCCTCATGTCCTGGGAGTTGGAATAGAGGGGTTCCACTATATAGAGAGGTGTCCTCATGTCCTGGGAGTTGGAATAGAGGGGTTCCACTATATAGAGAGGTGTCCTCATGTCCTGGGAGTTGGAATAGAGGGGTTCCACTATATAGAGAGGTGTCCTCATGTCCTGGGAGTTGGAATAGAGGGGTTCCACTATATAGAGAGGTGTCCTCATGTCCTGGGAGTTGGAATAGAGGGGTTCACTATATAGAGAGGTGTCCTCATGTCCTGGGAGTTGGAATAGAGGGGTTCCACTATATAGAGAGGTGTCCTCATGTCCTGGGAGTTGGAATAGAGGGGTTCCACTATATAGAGAGGTGTCCTCATGTCCTGGGAGTTGGAATAGAGGGGTTCCACTATATAGAGAGGTGTCCTCATGTCCTGGGAGTTGGAATAGAGGGGTTCCACTATATAGAGAGGTGTCCTCATGTCCTGGGAGTTGGAATAGAGGGGTTCACTATATAGAGAGGTGTCCTCATGTCCTGGGAGTTGGAATAGAGGGGTTCCACTATATAGAGAGGTGTCCTCATGTCCTGGGAGTTGGAATAGAGGGGTTCCACTATATAGAGAGGTGTCCTCATGTCCTGGGAGTTGGAATAGAGGGGTTCCACTATATAGAGAGGTGTCCTCATGTCCTGGGAGTTGGAATAGAGGGGTTCCACTATATAGAGAGGTGTCCTCATGTCCTGGGAGTTGGAATAGAGGGGTTCCACTATATAGAGAGGTGTCCTCATGTCCTGGTTCCACTGTAAATTGTGCAAGTATTTTTTCCCATTATTGACCTACTAAATATCGTAAAAGAAAGTTGTTTCAAATTCAAGAAAAATATTGATCAACTTATATCAACATAATCCAATTTTGGGAATCCCATTTTTTAGATTACATACTTATGATCCTGTAAATCTGTAACAAGTTTTGTCTATTTCCATAAATGGCAAATTCTGAGGGAGTGAGTCCTAGAAATTGCCCCTTCATTACAGAATAGTATTGGGACCAACTCATGATGCTATTATCTGATTCATTATGCTTTATAGTCATAACCAAGGAGGTGTCCTTATTTCAGGGGTAGTTTATACACATCTCTATGTAGCTGGGAAGGTGTGCAGTGTCCTCATTAAGGAGGTATCCTTATTTCAGGGGTAGTTTATACACATCTCTATGTAGCTGGGAAGGTGTGCAGTGTCCTCATTAAGGAGGTGTCCTTATTTCAGGGGTAGTTTATACACATCTCTATGTAGCTGGGAAGGTGTGCAGTGTCCTCATTAAGGAGGTGTCCTTATTTCAGGGGTAGTCTATACACATCTCTATGTAGCTGGGAAGGTGTGCAGTGTCCTCATTAAGGAGGTGTCCTTATTTCAGGGGTAGTTTATACACATCTCTATGTAGCTGGGAAGGTGTGCAGTGTCCTCATTAAGGAGGTGTCCTTATTTCAGGGGTAGTTTATACACATCTCTATGTAGCTGGGAAGGTGTGCAGTGTCCTCATTAAGGAGGTGTCCTTATTTCAGGGGTAGTTTATACACATCTCTATGTAGCTACATTAAAGGAGATATCTTTAGATAATAATATGTAAGTACTATTATTGGCCCTAGTTATTGGCCTTAATATTTATGGAAACTGGTATTTCAAAGGTACTTTTATTTTTTCTTGTTTACTATGGAAGGTTATTGTTATTTTTTTGTAGGGTTTTGAAGATGGTGTTGTTAAGCTGAAGCTGCAGGTTTGTCTCCTCACTTGGTAATAAAATTGTGGGAGTGTACAATGTATTAAACAAAAATGGCACCCATTTAGGGAGAAATTGGAATAGTGGGGATTCCACTGTTTACAGAGGTGACCTCATTTCAGGGTGTTCGAATAGTGTATACAGAGGTATCCTCATTTCAGGGTGTTCGAATAGTGTATACAGAGGTGTCCTCATTTCAGGGGATTGGAATAGAGGGGTTCCACTGTATACAGAGGTGTTCTCATTTCAGGGTGTTGGAATAGTGTATACAGAGGTGTCCTCATTTCAGGGTATTGGAATAGAGGAGTTCACTGTATACAGAGGTGTCCTCATTTCAGGGGATTGGAATAGAGGAGTTCACTGTATACAGAGGTGTCTTCACTTCAGGGTGTTGTAATAGAGGGGTTCCACTGTATACAGAGGTGTCTTCACTTCATGGTGTTGTAATAGAGGGGTTCCACTGTATACAGAGGTGTCTTCACTTCAGGGTGTTGTAATAGAGGGGTTCCACTGTATACAGAGGTGTCTTCACTTCATGGTGTTGTAATAGAGGGTATATTCATTGAGGTATTGGAATAGAGTGTTTCCACTAAGCATTTTGTTGTTTTGTGAAATGGTTTGATGGCTGTTTACTAGGAATATTGAGATTTAATAACTTTTTTTCAATATTTAGTCAATGTTTAGTTGTTTAAACATGATGTTATGAGATTTCAAGTAGTGGGTGTTACCATAACTGGAAGATTTCAAAATTTTCGGAGATCCAGCTGTGGGTGGATGAGGTAGGGGGTGTGGGGGTAGAGGGGAAGGAGTTGAGGTAGGGGGTGTGGGGTAGAGGGTGAAGGAGTTGAGGTGGGGGTTGTGGGGGTAGAGGGTGAAGGAGTTGAGGTGGGGGTTGTGGGGGTAGAGGGTGAAGGAGTTGAGGTGGGGGGTGTGGGGTAGAGGGTGAAGGAGTTGAGATGGGGGTGTGGGGGTAGAGGGAAGGAGGTGGATGTAAAGGGTGAAGGAGTTGAGATAGAGGGTGAAGTGGTGTAGGTAGAGGGTGTGTGAGAATAGTGGGAGGGAAGATGATAATGAATTAGAGAAGATAGTTTGTCTGATATAAACCCTCTCTCATGTCCTAACAGCTGGCGGCAGCAGGCGGTAGTTAAAAGATAATTTCCCCAGTTCAACTCTCTCTTTAGACATACATAAATCACTTGTAAAGTTTTGCTGATATTTTCATAGTGTAGTAGTAACTGGTTGTGTGGTGGAGACCACTATGCAGAGAAATATAGTGATGATGAGTGATATAGTGTCCTTATACGGTCAGTGCACTTACTGGCTTCTCTTCAGCTGGACAGATTTTTTTCTAAATAAAAAAAAAATTAACTGTATATAGTAGTATGTAGTGATTGTGCTGAGTCAGTATTTCCTTGAAGTGGTGCTCAGTCTTCTCATTTCATTCCTGAGTCAGCAGATTTGACCTGGTATAATAATTTGTCCACTTTGTCTCCTGCAGGGCTCTTGCTCCAGCTGTCCTAGCTCTGTGGTGACACTGAGGATGGGAGTTCAGAACATGATACAGTTCTATATTCCAGAGGTCAAGGAAGTCATTCAGGTCAGGTGGTTGGAACAGCTATAGGATTTACTGAACAGCTATAGGATTTACTGAAAAGCTATAGGATTTATTGAATAGCTGTTGGATTTACTGAACAGCTGTAGGATTTACTGAACAACTATAGGATTTACTGAATAGCTGTTGGATTTACTGAACAGCTGTAGGATTTACTGAACAACTGTAGGATTTGCTGAACAGCTGTAAGATTTACTGAACAGCTGTGAATAGCTGTAGGATTTACTGAATAATAGCTATCAGATTCACTGAACCACAGTAGGTTTTAGAGGGAGGGAGGTGGACAGAGATTCCTGCATGTCACAGATGTTTTACACATGGGAATAATGGTGTCCTTGTGAGGCACTACCTTACATGTAGATTCATCTAGGGTACAAAACACTCTTGAAGGTGAAAGTGTTCAATCATTATTATTAAGTTTGAGAGTAATGGGGAATTATTACTACTGACATCCTTTATATATGGAACCCCTCTATTCCAACACCCTAAAATGAGGACACCTCTGTATACAGTGGAACCCCTCTATTCCAACACCCTGAAGTGAGGACACCTCTGTATACAGTGGAACCCCTCTATTCCAACACCCTGAAATGAGGACACCTCTGTATACAGTGGAACTCCTCTATTCCAACACCATGAAATGAGGACACCTCTGTATACAGTGGAACTCCTCTATTCCAACACCCTGAAATGAGGACACCTCTGTATACAGTGGAACCCCTCTATTCCAACACCCTGAAATGAGGACACCTCCGTATACAGTGGAACCCCTCTATTCCAACACCCTGAAATGAGGACACCTCTGTATACAGTAGAACACCTCTATTCCAACACCATGAAATGAGGACACCTCTGTATGCAGTGGAACTCCTCTATTCCAACACCCTGAAATGAGGACACCTCTGTATACAGTGGAACCCCTCTATTCCAACACCCTGAAATGAGGACACCTCTGTATACAGTGGAACTCCTACCCCCTGAAATAAGGACACCTCTGTATACAGTGGTAAAGGACATATTGGCTAAATTGGACAGGACAAGTGTCTAGACATTGTCCTTACTTCTGAATGTCCCTTATCAGAGGAATTTATTTTTCAGGTTGAAGATGAGGAGGATGAAGTGGGCATAAGGACTCTATCAGAACTAGAAGAAAGACTAGATGATAAATAAGAACTCTATTACTGCAATATTAACTGCACTCATACAGAGAAATAATATTATTAACTGCACTCATACACACCAATGTCTGAATGTAGGCTCATTTTGAGAGAGATTCCTCTAGTGGTCCCACTGTGAGAGATGCCTTCAGGTCTGAATATAAATTCCATTGTAAGAGATGGTGATTTTGTTGGTTCAGAAACATGACTGTTACATTGACAGTAAATAAATGAGCAAATAAATAAAAATTCCTGCTAATACTTGCATCCTTCTAGCCCAACCCTCTGAAGTGAGGACACCTCTGTATTATACTCCTCTAGCCCAACCCCCTGAAGTGAGGACACCTCTGTATTATACTCCTCTAGCCCAACCCCCTGAAGTGAGGACACCTCTGTATTATACTCCTCTAGCCCAACCCCCTGAAGTGAGGACACCTCTGTATTATACTCCTCTAGCCCAACCCCCTGAAGTGAGGACACCTCTGTATATACTGTGAAACTCCTCTAGTCCAACCCTCTGAAGTGAGGACACCTCTGTAACTATATACAATGGACCTCCTCTATTCAACCTCCCTGTTAGGCCATTCCTGCTCCTGCTAAAAATTAATTGCACAAAGAAAAAAAATGAGATGGATGAATTGAACCAATAAAACAAAAAACAACAAAAAAAAAGAACATTGAAATGACTGCAAAAAATCTAAACTAAAACTAGTAATCTGTCAGTATTCTAAGTCTGTTCTAGTAATCTAACTAGTAATCCAAACAAATCTACACACATGCTATGTTGTGGTGAACTGATCTGATCTGGAGTCCTCTGCAGTGATGGGGCTAAAGGTCATGTAGACTGGGTCATGAATGTGGATCTGTTTTGAATTCGTTCTCTCCACTGAAGTCCCTACAATAAGAATTGTTAACAATGAAGAAATTGAAGTGTCCTGATTAGAGGGGTAGCCTCATTTCAGGGAGGGAAGTTCTATTAACACACAAGCAATACAGAGGTGCCATCATTTCAGGGTGTTGGAACAGAGGAGTTCCAGGTGCCTTCATTTCAGGAGGTTGGAATAGAGGAGTCCTATACAGTATACAGAGGTGTCCTCATTTCAGGGGATTGGAATAGAGGAGTTTCACTGTATACAGAGGTGTCCTAATTTCAGGGGGTTGGAATAAAGTGATTACCCACTGAAAACTATCATACCCTTTTCTCTGCAGAGAGCATTTTCCTTTCCTCTTGTGAACGTGCCCTGTGCATTGCAAGTCCCCGAAGGCTTTCCTGGCGAGCTGCAGCTGCTTTTGCCAATTCAGCATTTTCTCGAAGTATCTTCTGGTGAAGTTCTTGCTCAGCCTTTTCTGCTTGTAATGTTACTGCCTGAAAGTATGGTAGAGAGAATTCAGCTCTATAAATGTTGTTTATCATCGACCGCCCTTTACCAATTAAAGGCTGCTGCGATATGATTTTTTACTATTGATTTCCCTTTACCATATGTAATGTTATACCTTGAGGTGACGTTTATTTTGCCTCTTGAGGAAGTCAAGATCTTCTTGCATTTTTAGCAGTTCTTGGTTATGTTTCTTTCTCTGTGCCTCAGCTAGTCTGGCTCTGGAATACATGTTCTGTTCCAGATGGTCAAAGTGGGTCACTGCTCGCTGCACAAAGTTATAAAAGGTTATTTCCTCTCAACGAAACCTTCCTTCACTCCACCCCTCACACTCATTCTCCTCACTCTTCTCCCACTTACTGAGAGTTGATTTATTCTGTCTTCATGGACTCTCTTTCGTGAGAGGTTCTCCATGCACGCGTAACTCTTTTCCCAATCCTTTAACTCCAATGCATTCTTCTCCTCCTTCTGTCGCTGTAGGACCTCATTGTGGGCACGCCTCCTTGACTCAATCCGCTGAGAAAAAAAGAAAGGTTCAGTGGAACCTCTGAATAAAGGACATTTTGGGGTGTCCTTATATATGCATGTATAAGTGTCCTCATTTTAGGGTGTTTTCCATTGTATACAGAGGTGTCCTCATTTCAGAGGGTTGGAATAGAGGAGTTCCACTGTATACAGAAGTGTTCTCGTTTCAGGGGGTTGGAATAGAGGAGTTCCACTGTATACAGAGGTGTTTTCATTTCAGGGTGTTGGGGTTCCACTATATACAGTGGTGTCCTCATTTCAGGGGATTGAAATACACTGTATACCTCATTTCAGGGTGTTGGAATAGAGGAGTATACAGAGGTGTCCTCATTTCAGGGGGTTAAAATAGAGGGGTTCCACTGTATACAGAGGTGTCCTCATTTCAGGGGGTTGGAATAGAGGAGTTCCACTGTATACAGAGGTGTCCTCATTTCAGGGTGTTGGAATAGAGGAGTTCCACTGTATACAGAGGTGTCCTCATTTCAGGGGGTTAAAATAGAGGGGTTCCACTGTATACAGATGTGTCCTCGTTGGAATAGAGGAGTTCCACTGTATACAGAGGTGTCCTCATTCCAGGGGGTTGGAATAGAGGAGTTCCACTGTATACAGAGGTGTCCTCATTTCAGGGAGTTGGAATAGAGGAGTTCCACTGTATACGAGGTGTCCTCATTTCAGGGTGTTGGAATAGAGGTGTTCCACTGTATACAGAGGTGTCCTGATTTCAGGGTGTTGGAATAGAGGTGTTCCACTGTATATCTCATTTCAGGGGGTTGGAATGGAGAGGTTCCAGTGACAATAGACAATTAATTACCTGTGACTTGTTCACCATTTCCTGCTCAGCTATATCCATCTTAACCTGCTCCATCTCTCCAGCTATCATCTGTTGCGTCTCTGCATTGTGATGGAGACGTGTACGCACATCCGTCAAGTTACGATCACCTTTAGATCAATCATAGGAATGAACACCCTTCACTATATACACCTCCTATACCCTTCACACCTCTACACCATATACACCTCCTATACCCTTCACACCTCTACACCATATACACCTCCTATACCCTTCATACCTCTACACCATATACACCTCACTTCACACCTCTACACCATATACACCCCCTATACCCTTCACCACATACACCTCCTATACCCTTCACCACATACACCTCCTATACCCTTCACCCTCTATACCTACTTATATATTACTCCCATGATTATGTACACACCACCCTGTGATACATACTCCATCCCATACCACCTCAATCCAGTCATTCTAATACCATCAAATAACCTTTATCCTCCACCTCAGATACCATCATTACTATAGACTCACTTTGCCTCTGTCTAGCAGCCATGAGGTCTTTCTTTTCCCTGAGAGAATGCTGCAGATTTCTTTTGGCATTCTCATATCTAGTACCTGCCATGACCTTTGACCTCTCCTCCATTTTCATATTTTCCTCTTGAATAAGAGACCCCTATAATAACAACAAAACAACAACAACAAACAAACAATTTAATTCTGGAGGCAATATTGTGTATAACAGCCAACTGGTTGTGTCCCAAGGGTGACCACTATACGTATACAGGTTCCACTGTATAAGCAGACCACCTCTGTATAACAGCCAACTGGTTGTGTCCCAAGGGTGACCACTATATACAGGTTCCACGTATAAGCAGACCACCTCTGTATAACAGCAAACTGGTTGTGTCCCAAGGGTGACCACTATATACAGGTTCCACTGTATAAGCAGGCTACCTCTGTATAACAGCCAACTGGTTGTGTCCCAAGGGTGGGCTCTTTCTCCATGTAACAGAATCCAGATTACATTATTTTGCCCTAGTCCTAGTCTTAGCTAGCTAGCTATTCAGACTATTGTACATTGACAGTGATGTAATCTGGATTCTGAGAAAGAGCTGGAGCTTTAGATTAGAATTTAAGGATGGTCTCTGATAAGATGTGGGATGGGTATTTTAAAGGTTTCAGCATACTTGGAGTTCTTTCTTGGCCTTTTGAGCAAGTTGCTTCTTGTTGTTGGCCTCTTCTTGCCTTATTTTATGAGCCTCCATGTTGAGGGTGATGGCCAACTCTGCCAACTCCTTCTTCAGTTGAAGCTGCTCTTCCTGGAGATATGCATGTGAGGAAGAAAAGTGTGGAGGGATGTGGAGGGGGATATATGGGAGGGATGTGGAGGGGGATATATGGGAGGGATGTGGAGGGGGATATATGGGAGGGAGGTGGAGGGGGATATATGGGAGAGAGGTGGAGGGGGATATATGGGAGAGAGGTGGAGGGAGATATATGGGAGGGAGGTGGAGGGGGGTGAGGGAGGTGGAGGGGGATGAGGGAGGTGGAGGGGGATATATGGGAGGGAAGTGGAGGGGGGATGGGAGGGAGGTGGAGGGGGATATATGGGAGGGAGGTGGAGGAGAGGGAAGGAGAGGTATTAATGGTGTATGATGTGTGTTTGAAGGGGTATGGGACAAACTGTGCATTATTATAAATAGAACCACATACCTCTTTAAGCCGAATCCTTTCCTGGAAGTCTTTGCTGAGCATTTCAACCTCTCCTCTCTTACGCTCAAGAGTTCCTAGCAAATTCCGATAACGCCAACTTAACTCATTGCTAGAACAGTAAATAATTGTATTATCAGCTCAAAGTCCAGCTACATTTATAATAACTATACAGTGGATTCCAGACACCTAGGGGAAAATCAAAGTGTTCTGATTAGAGGGGTGGCCTCATTTCAGGGGGTAAAATTCTGTCATAGCTTTTCCAGAGTGGTTCCACTGTATACAGAGGTATTCTCATTTCAGGGTGTTGGAATAGAGGAGCTCCACTGTACACAGAGGTGTCCTGATTTCAGGATGCTGGAATAGAAGAATTCCACTGTATACAGAGGTGTCCTCATGTCAGGGTGTTAGAATAGAGGGATTCCACTAAATACTAACTCTCTTTTCATCTTCTTTTTGGTTATCTCGTTGAGTTTCTGCCTACCGACCAGCGCTACCTGTGTTCGGTTTTTCCCATTGTCTTTTTGTCGGTGCAGGTCCTGCTGTTTGTACTTTTCCAAGTCCGTCTCCTTACTCTGAATGACCTGCTCTTCTTCTGACAGCTGTTGTGTGATCTCTAATGGAGATAGAAGGGTAGAGGGATAGAGAAGTAGTGAGAGAGAAGGGAGAAGTGGGAGTGGTGAAAGGGAGGGGTAGAGGGGAGGGGAAGAGGGAGGGAAGAGGGAGGGGAGAAAAGGGAGGGGTGGAATTTATTATACCCACTTACTCATTTCATATTCTTTCATTGTCCTCTGAAGTTGCTTTTTCTGGTTTAGCAGGTCCATCTCTGACCTTTTCAAGTCCCTTTCCTCTTGTCTTTGATGCCACATGTGATCCTGTACAATGTTATAGGGGACTAGCCTCATTTCAGGGTGTTGGAATAGAGGGTATCCACTTTATACAGAGGTGTCCTCATTCAGGGTGTTGGAATAGAGGGATTCCACTGTATACAGAGGTGTCCTCATTTCAGGGTGTTGAAATAGAGGAGTTCTGCTGTATATACTGAGGTGTCCTCATTTCAGGGGGTTTGAATAGAGGGGTTCTCGTTTTAGAGTGTTGGAATAGAGGAGCTCTACTATATACAGAGGTGTCCATATTTCATGAGGTTGAGTTGAATACTATCTTAAGGAAATAACTATGTCTAATGATACAGACCTCAATGGCCTTAAGTCTTTTTGTGCTTTCTTCCAAACTCTTATTAGCTTGTTTTCTTATAGAGTTGGCAGAAAGAGGGCGTGGCCTAGCCATTCGGCTTGTCTTCATGTGCGAGTCAGTATCCATATTAGGAAGACACTGTCGTGCATGTTCTCTGGAGGAATCATATAATACGACCCTCTAGTCTCTACCCGTTACCATAGTAGGTTTCTCTATAAATGAGCTCACCTCAGAAAGTCTGCATAGGAAGTGTCTGGCACTATAGACCCTTCAGCCTGCGCTCTGGAGGGGAAGTAGTTATAGCTGGCCTGCAGCTTCTTGTACCGTTCTGCGCCCTGAGGTGCTGCCATTTTTCTTTTGCCTCCTCGTTACCAGGGTAACGGAATAGTTCCATTCCCGTTCCGGCTTTTAGGTAACGGTCGTCAGTTTAGCTTTCTGGCAATGCAGGAGAGAGGCAGGCATATCATGTCATGGCAAACTTCGCGCGAGCAATTATTAAAATTTAATTTTTCTGTAATGTAGTCTCTGTTCAAGGATTTGTGGGTATAGCATAATAGCTATGGCTAGCTACACCCTAAATACCTACCAACAATCATAGGTGTAGGAAGATGATTTTCTATGGGGTGGCCAGCCCAGTGTTGAATATGAGTAACATGTAACGCATGGCCATAAGGCCGTGGTGAGAGAAAGGGTGTGGGAGGGGGATGGATGTGCCCTCTCCCGCATATAAGAAAATTTATCTGTCATATGCAAGAAGTCAACACAGGTGCTAGTTGACATTTCTTACTCCTGTTTAAAAGGTCAAAGCTCATCACATGTAACAACACAAAAAAACAACAACAAAATAATTAGCTAATGCTTTCCAAAAATTAGCTCAGACGTGAATTAACAAGTTTTTGCTATAGTTTTTAAATCGAGTTCATCAGTTGAATAATTATATTATAAGTCTGCAGTCAGACATAAATAAGTCTTTATCTATGGAGGGAAGAAAAGGATCTTTCAGAAGTCAGAAGTGGCAGGAAAAGTGAAATAAAATTAATCTTCAAAAGTTTGTCAATTTCACTTAGCATGCCTCTAAATAATAGCTAGGGTTTGCATTTAGTACATCAGCAATAGTCCTAACATTTGTCACTTTGACAGGTGGCACAAAAGATTTTGTACCTAGATGTATAAACAGAAATCCAGGGATAGAGTTGTTGGTACCAGCTTGTTCTTGAGTGCCTATATGTATACTCATGGATGTCATCCACTTCAACATCATTCTGAGATTGAACCTCAGGACTGCTATCTGAATCATTATCTAATTCTAAATCATCAGTGACAGGCCCAGCTGCAGCAGATTCAGCACCTAGTATATAGGGTTGTTTGAAGCTAGTTAACAGCACTAGTAGCTAGCTAGCTATGTGTTCACTAACCTTAAGAAGACAATTTAGGGGGGGGGGAATGCTCAGTCTTTTCTGTCTTATGTGATATTATTGCATCTGCAAGAAGCTACATGTGGCAGGTCTGATCAGCTGAGCTAGCTATGATTTAACAAGCCTGGCAGCATTCCAGTCAAGGCTCTAAACCCACAGCTTTATTCATTGCTTGTGTGCTTGTACATACAAGTGAACTTAGTTGCAAGCCAGAATTTGGCTAAGGCCAAAACTTAGGGTGGCCTGGCCACCCTGCTTCCTACGCCTATGAAAAAAAAAATTTTTTTGCCTCTACTTCAACTCATTTCAGCTCACTTGTATCAGTTTTAATTAAGGCCTAACTGCTAGCACTAATTTGTAGCTGAATTTTAAGGACAACCTCTATAGAAAGGCCTCAATGTGTCCTTTACACACCAGTAACAATACATTGTGGGATTAATTTCTATTAAGCTTGAAATTCCTAGATAAAAGTATATTCGTGTATTCCTAGCTTAATGTGATTCAGCCATACCAGGCCCATACCAGCAACATCACCTGATTCTAATGTATCCACTGCCCATTTTCACACTATAGCTAATAATTAACCATAATGCAGATTAAAAACTTGCAGTGTCCTCATTATATTATAAGACAAGATATACAAACAGGTATAGCTCAGTCATGAATGCCTGTGCAATGAATCAATACAAGCCTTGAGCTCTTTCTTGAACTTTATTTCAACTAAAGCACAGTGTGCATGTATGAGTTCATGCATGCATGTGTGAGTGTGTAGAGAAAAGGGTATATATACATCTCTGAATGTTTATTGAGCCAACAATAATCAAACTTGTTTACAATGTTAGCTAGTTAGTCTAACAGTTCGGTCCATCATTTGGCTGGGTCAACTGGACGGCTTAGTTGTAGGGCGTAGTCATTGCACATGTCACAGAAAGCAATGTAGTTGACGTCATTCCTACCTCCAACCTTCATTTCAAACTTGCTGGTGAGGATACCAAACTCGTAAGTATTCACCAACCAAGCTAATTCCAGTTCACTAAGCACTCGATGAAACTACACCAGAAAAATGATTAGAAAAATTATTATTAGAACATTATAACCAAAATAATAATAATAATAATAATAATAATTAATTATTAATCATTATTAATCATTTTTACTCAGTGTCTAATAATCATATTCAGTATCTAGTGTCTATTTCAGTGTCTAATAATATTCAATTTTAGTGTCTATTTTTAGTGTCTATTTTCAGTGTCTATTTTCAGTGTCTAATAATTCATTTTTAGTGCCTATTTTTAGTGTCTATTTTCAGTGTCTATTTTCAGTGTCTAATAATTCATTTTTAGTGCCTATTTTTAGTGTCTATTTTCAGTGTCTATTTTCAGTGTCTAATAATTCATTTTTAGTGTCTATTTTTAGAGTCTATTTTTAGTGTCTAATATAATTACAGTAGAACCTCCCTTATACAGGCAGTCTGGTTTTAGGGGGTGCCCGTAACTCTGATTTGCCTGTATTTCAGAATAAAGGAAGATGTAATGTCAAAAAAAATATGATAATTTGGTTTGTTTCTTAGTCTCCATTCTTTTCCTTTTGCTTGCCATAGTAGTATGCCATGCACATGCTCAGTATGGACATTGAACCACGCCCACATGTTATTACATATAAGGTCAAAGTTCCAGATATAGCTGCCCGGTTGAAGGAGCTGCCCGCATCTTGGGAGTCCGGATAATGGAGGTTCTACTGTATTATTCATTTTTAGTGTCTATTTATAGTGTCTATTTTTAGTGTCTATTTTTAGTGTTTATTTTAATATTCATTTTAGTCTATTTTTAGTGTCTAACAATTTTTGTATAATTTATTTTCATGTGAAAATTTTTTTGTGGTTATAAAAGTGCTGATGACAAAAAAGATGCTGAACTGACCTGAGATTTGGTGACACTGCCAATGTGTACTCTATCAAAGTCCTCAAACAGAGGGAAAAGCTGAATACGTCGTGCACGGACCTGGAGAGAAGAAAAAATTATATTCCAGTACCTCCCTGAAGTGTCTACTAGTAAAATATTTCAGAAGCCAGACTCATTCCAAAATCAAATAAACCTACCCTACTAATTAACTGATACCTAAATTTTGTTGAATAATAAAAACTTGAAATAATAATTATTTCAACCTGGAATTATGATAGTATTTAGTTATAATGAAGATGGCATAGGAGCATGCAAGATATTATCAGAGTGGTAACAGACAGGTATAGCTCAGTCATGAATGCCTGTGCAATGAATCAATGCAAGCTTTGAGCTCTTTCTCGATATTTCAACTAAAGCACAGTGTGTGTGCATGTGTAGGGAAAAGGGTAGAATTAATTAAAGCTTGAAACTCCTAGATAAAAGTATAGTCGTGTATTCCTAGCTCAATGTGGTTGGGCCATGCCCATACCCAGCAACATCACTTACTCCAGCCTGATTCTAATGTACTCACTGCCCATATTATTTACACACTACAATTAAACTCAGATGAGAAACTTGCAGTGTCCTCATTATATAAGTATATAAGACAGTGGCTCATCTCAATTGTCATATATAGTTTAAAGTCAAGAGATAGCTAGCTACTAACTTTCATACCCTTTCAGCAATTCTATGCATTGTATCCTGAAAGATCTGCTCTTCCTCATCACTAACGGGATGAAGGCCGATCTCTACAGGGGGCACAAATTGCTCTATCTCAGCTGTGGGGGCCTTTTCTAGACCCTTGGTTGTGAAGATGCTTTCAACATCATCTGAGAAGGACATGTAATCAACAAAGTCAGGATGTGTGCAGCACAGGTACCTAAAGAATTCAAACAAATCATCAGTAAGGAGGTGGAGTTAGGAAAGAAGTGGAGTCAGGAAAGAGGTGGAGTTAGGAAAGAGGTGGAGTTAGGAAAGAGGTGGAGTTAGGAAGGAGGTAGAGTTAGGAAGGAGGTGAAGTTTGGAAGGAGGTGGAGTTAGGAAGGAGGTGGAGTTTGGAAGGAGGTGGAGTTAGGAAGGAGGTGGGGTTAAGAAGGAGGTGGAGTTAGACTGGAATCTGTATGATCATTAGCTAATTGTACATTATGTGAATAGAATCATTCATTGGCTTCTATTATTATTAATGCTGACCTATTCTTCAGGACATAGACTTCTTCAGGACTGAGTTCAAAGCCACACAGGTCTAGTGCACGAGAGAATGCAGTGACATGGACACGCCCACACCTCAATTTATCGTAATCCTTCATAAACTCATAAATTCGCATTCGCTCCTTACATACCTAAATAATAGAAATACCATGTGTGTATAAAATAGAAGAAAGGGACATGTATGTATCCAATGAGTGTACAAAATAGAACATGTATATATCCAATGAGTGTACAAAATAGAAGAAAGGAACATATGTATCCAATAAGTGTACAATATAGAAGAAAGGGACATATGTATCCAATAAGTGTACAATATAGAAGAAAGGGACATATGAGTGTACAAAATAGAAGAAAGGGACATATGTATCCAATGAGTGTACAAAATAGAAGAAAGGGACATATGTATCCAATGAGTGTACAAAATAGAAGAAAGGGACATATGTATCCAATGAGTGTACAAAATAGAAGAAAGGGACATATGTATCCAATGAGTGTACAAAATAGAAGAAAGGGACATATGTATCCAATGAGGGTACAAAATAGAAGAAAGGGACATGTATGCATCATAATAGAATAAGAATAACAGTTACACATTAAATCAAGGAAGTGAAGATTATTAGTTTGCAGTGACCTCTATTAAAATAATTATAGCTAATATATCCCTAACATCTATGCTACAGCTCTAACATCTGCTACATTTAGTACCTTTGCCTTCACTTTGTTCAGTACCATCTCGAGAGTCAAAGAGTCAGTGGAAAGTGGAGCATTTGCAAGCTACAATATAATAGTAAAGTGTAACAGTGAACATGTGGTGACCTAACTGTACAGCTGGAGATAATCATCAATGCTCTAAGTGACAAAATAATAGTAGAGCTATGAACAGTTTGAACTTTGAACTTTAGACAAAACTACCATAATAATGACATAGAATGAAGCCAATGAATACTATTATATGGAATCTATCATATTTATAATACCCTTTTCCTTTTTTCAATGACTTCTGTCACTCTGAACTTGTAAGTATCCACAAGCTTCTCTCCGGGATCTATCTCCTTCAACAACTGAAGATAGTTAAATCCTTTTGCATCAGTGAAGCACATTTCCATGATGCTCAGCTCCTGATCAGACGCCTCTAGTCCCAGGTAAAACAGACACTGTCTGAATTGAGTCTTTGTCACATAGCCAACATGGTGTCTAGTGGTGAAGAGGGTATAGGGGAGAAGTGAAGAGGGGATACGAGAAGTATGAAGAGAGTGTGAAGATGGGACAGGAGAGGTGTGAAGATAATGTGAATGAAGAGGGATAGGGGAGGAGTGAAGAGAGAATAGGGGAGGAGTGAAGAGAGAATAGGGGAGGGGTGAATAGGGGATAGGGGAGGAGTGAAGAGAGAATAGGGGAGGGGTGAATAGGACATAGTAGAAGGGTAAATAGGGGAAAGGGATGAACAGAAGAGCAGATAGGAAACCGAAGGTAACAGGGAGAGAAGGAAAACAAAGTGGTTGGGGAGGGGGATAAAGTCTAGTACATGGAACCCATGTATGTTCCATGTGCATACTTGTCAACCTTACAGATTTATTCTTCAGGGACAGATTTATTCTTCACAGGGACAAAATAATTATTCAGGGACTTGGAGACACTCATCTCATTTCAGGGACTGTCCCTGACAATTAGTACATGTATGCCTATGTCACAGGGACAGTAAAAACATTTACATGCAACATCTTCTCAAGAGGCCATCTAAGATCAAGGTAACTAGTTCAAGAGACACTCTCAGATTACAATAAGTTGCATGAGTTGCTACAACTAGCTAGCTCTTTCTCGATGATTGTTTACCTGTCAAAGTCTTGGAAGACTGGTTTAGCCATGATTCTCCGTTGCTGAATCTTTCCCTTCAAGCGGTAGAGGACTGCTTCTAGACATTTTTGCTCTTCATCCAAGGCCTCATTAGCAAAGTCCACAGCTCCAGGACGGAAGGGAGGTGGTGGTAATGGTATAGGAACACTCACTGCCGAGGCCAATTCTGTAAACAAATAAAAAAAATAAAAAAATGGATTTGCTACATCTTTTACTTTTACAAATAGAGAAGCTTGTGTATTGACTAATCACAACATAATTTGTCGCAAAGTGTCCTGAATAGAAAAGTCCCATTATATCTCTGAAGGCTACTCATGATATCCATCTACCTACCAGGATCATCCATCTGGCTGACAAACTTTTTCCACAAAATGTGCCCCTTGCGTTTGGGATCTGGGTAGAGTGCACATAATGCTTGAAATTCAACATTAGTCAAATTTGGCTTTCCCATAGAACTCAATCCCTGAAAACAAACAAACAAACAAACAAACAAACAAACAAACAAACAAACAAACAAACAAACAAACAAACAAACAAACAAACAAACAAACAAACAAACAAACAAACAGGAAGAAAAGCACAAAAGCTGAAATTTATTCATAGAGACCTTAAATAAGGTGCTTAGTGTTTACCCTTTACCAACCTGTCTGAATCTAGAAGCTGTAATGGAGCCAGATCTTAGTGGGTCACAGTCTTGAAAATGCTCTGTCACTCTGATCCTATTTTCGTGCACATGCTCCCTCAGACGAGACACCAGGAGCTCCACCCTTTCATGGGGGAGGGGCTGAGGTGGTGCTCTATTGGCAGCAGAATCACTGTAAATAGTCAATGAATGTCATTAAAATTAAAACTAAAATTATTAATATTAAAATTATATACAGTCCTCTATTCCAACACCCTGAAGTGAGGACACCTCTGTATACAGTGGAACCCCTCTATTCCAACACCCTGAAATGAGGACACCTCTGTATACAGTGGAACCCCTCTATTCCAACACCCTGTAATGAGAACACCTCTGTATACAGTAGAACCCCTCTATTCCAACACCCTGTAATGAGAACACCTCTGTATACAGTGGAACTCCTCTATTCCAACACCCTGAAATGAGGACACCTCTGTATACAGTAGAACCCCTCTATTCCAACACCCTGTAATGAGAACACCTCTGTATACAGTGGAACTCCTCTATTCCAACACCCTGTAATGAGAACACCTCTGTATACAGTAGAACCCCTCTATTCCAACACCCTGTAATGAGGACACCTCTGTATACAATGTAACTCCTCTATTCCAACACCCTGAAGTGAGGACACCTCTGTATACAGTGGAACCCCTCTATTCCAACACCCTGTAATGAGAACACCTCTGTATACAGTAGAACCCCTCTATTCCAACACCCTGTAATGAGAACACCTCTGTATACAGTGGAACTCCTCTATTCCAACACCCTGAAATGAGGACACCTCTGTATACAGTAGAACCCCTCTATTCCAACACCCTGTAATGAGAACACCTCTGTATACAGTGGAACTCCTCTATTCCAACACCCTGTAATGAGAACACCTCTGTATACAGTAGAACCCCTCTATTCCAACACCCTGTAATGAGGACACCTCTGTATACAATGTAACTCCTCTATTCCAACACCCTGAAATGAGGACACCTCTGTATACAGTGGAACTCCTCTATTCCAACACCCTGTAATGAGAACACCTCTGTATACAGTGGAACTCCTCTATTCCAACACCCTGTAATGAGAACACCTCTGTATACAGTAGAACCCCTCTATTCCAACACCCTGAAATGAGGACACCTCTGTATACAATGTAACTCCTCTATTCCAACACCCTGAAATGAGGACACCTCTGTATACAGTGGAACTCCTCTATTCCAACACCCTGTAATGAGAACACCTCTGTATACAGTAGAACCCCTCTATTCCAACACCCTGTAATGAGAACACCTCTGTATACAGTGGAACTCCTCTATTCCAACACCCTGAAATGAGGACACCTCTGTATACAGTAGAACCCCTCTATTCCAACACCCTGTAATGAGAACACCTCTGTATACAGTAGAACCCCTCTATTCCAACACCCTGTAATGAGAACACCTCTGTATACAGTAGAACCCCTCTATTCCAACACCCTGTAATGAGGACACCTCTGTATACAGTAGAACCCCTCTATTCCAACACCCTGAAATGAGGACACCTCTGTATACAGTGGAACCCCTCTATTCCAACACCCTGAAATGAGGACACCTCTGTATACAATGTAACTCCTCTATTCCAACACCCTGAAATGAGGACACCTCTGTATACAGTGGAACTCCTCTATTCCAACACCCTGAAATGAGGACACCACTGTATACAGTGGAACCTCTCTATTCCAACACCCTGAAATGAGGACACCTCTGTATACAATGTAACTCCTCTATTCCAACACCCTGAAATGAGGACACCTCTGTATACAGTGGAACTCCTCTATTCCAACACCCTGTAATGAGAACACCTCTGTATACAGTAGAACCCCTCTATTCCAACACCCTGTAATGAGAACACCTCTGTATACAGTGGAACTCCTCTATTCCAACACCCTGAAATGAGGACACCTCTGTATACAGTGGAACTCCTCTATTCCAACACCCTGAAATGAGGACACCACTGTATACAGTGGAACCTCTCTATTCCAACACCCTGAAATGAGGACACCTCTGTATACAATGTAACTCCTCTATTCCAACACCCTGAAATGAGGACACCTCTGTATACAGTGGAACTCCTCTATTCCAACACCCTGTAATGAGAACACCTCTGTATACAGTAGAACCCCTCTATTCCAACACCCTGTAATGAGAACACCTCTGTATACAGTGGAACTCCTCTATTCCAACACCCTGTAATGAGAACACCTCTGTATACAGTAGAACCCCTCTATTCCAACACCCTGTAATGAGAACACCTCTGTATACAGTGGAACTCCTCTATTCCAACACCCTGAAATGAGGACACCTCTGTATACAGTGGAACCCCTCTATTCCAACACCCTGAAATGAGGACACCTCTGTATACAATGTAACTCCTCTATTCCAACACCCTGAAATGAGGACACCTCTGTATACAGTGGAACTCCTCTATTCCAACACCCTGTAATGAGAACACCTCTGTATACAGTAGAACCCCTCTATTCCAACACCCTGTAATGAGAACACCTCTGTATACAGTGGAACTCCTCTATTCCAACACCCTGTAATGAGAACACCTCTGTATACAGTAGAACCCCTCTATTCCAACACCCTGTAATGAGAACACCTCTGTATACAGTGGAACTCCTCTATTCCAACACCCTGAAATGAGGACACCTCTGTATACAGTGGAACCCCTCTATTCCAACACCCTGTAATGAGAACACCTCTGTATACAGTAGAACCCCTCTATTCCAACACCCTGTAATGAGAACACCTCTGTATACAGTGGAACTCCTCTATTCCAACACCCTGAAATGAGGACACCTCTGTATACAGTGGAACTCCTCTATTCCAACACCCTGAAATGAGGACACCTCTGTATACAGTGGAACCCCTCTATTCCAACACCCTGTAATGAGAACACCTCTGTATACAGTAGAACCCCTCTATTCCAACACCCTGTAATGAGAACACCTCTGTATACAGTGGAACTCCTCTATTCCAACACCCTGTAATGAGAACACCTCTGTATACAGTAGAACCCCTCTATTCCAACACCCTGTAATGAGAACACCTCTGTATACAGTGGAACTCCTCTATTCCAACACCCTGAAATGAGGACACCTCTGTATACAGTGGAACCCCTCTATTCCAACACCCTGTAATGAGAACACCTCTGTATACAGTAGAACCCCTCTATTCCAACACCCTGTAATGAGAACACCTCTGTATACAGTGGAACTCCTCTATTCCAACACCCTGAAATGAGGACACCTCTGTATACAGTGGAACCCCTCTATTCCAACACCCTGAAATGAGGACACCTCTGTATACAGTGGAACTCCTCTATTCCAACACCCTGAAATGGGGACACCTCTGTATACAGTGGAACTCCTCTATTCCAACACCCTGAAATGAGGACACTGTGGTATACTGAGACAACTGAGCATGCTCACTCACTACCTAGAATAATTATTATGTCATTAGTTTGTGCACTTTAATAGTTGGCCAGTTTTATGTTCAGCCAGAGTGCAGTGTATCAGAATATCATTGTGTGTGTAGTAAAATATTTTCTCTAAAGTTCTATAAAGGTTAGCGTGCAGGACAGCTAGTTAGCTGCCGTTTAGTTGACAACCCTACCGCTTGGCTCTCGGGAGGCAGTTTGTCACAGTGGCGACGGGAGACGGGATAAGTTAAGATGGGAGACTCACCTCAGACCGTTTATGCTCAAGTTTTTGGCCGGTTGGAAGCGTTTGAGCCGGAAGGAGAAAATATCACTACCTATTTGGAGCGTGTGGAACTCTATTTTGCAGCTAACAACATAGCTGACGACAAGCAAACTTCGGTACTCTTGACCGTGATTGGCACTAAGAATTATGGTATTATTAAAAGTCTGGTTGCTCCTGTCCAGCCCAAAGACAAGACTTACACTGAACTAGAAGCTGTTCTGAAGGCTCACTTTCAGCCTAAACCTCTTCTCATTGCCAAGAGATTTCGATTTTACCAGCGTAACCAAGCAGCTGGCGAATCTGTTTTGGACTATGTAGCTGAACTGCGAAGATTGGCTATTTCATGTGATTTCGGTGAATTTCTGGATCAGGCCTTGCGTGACAGGTTTGTGTGTGGACTAAGAACTGAGTCTACTCAGAAGAGGCTACTTACGGAGAGAGACCTGACCCTAGCTAAGGCTGTGGAGCTAGCTAGTGGCATGGAGACTGCTGCAGCTGATGCCAGGGAACTTAAACGTCCTGGTAATAATGTTACGAACAATCATGTTTATCACACACCTATTACTAAGACTTATCACACACCAGTTACAAAGGATTGTCATACAGCAGCTGTAACTAAGAATTGTCATCGTTGTGGCAGAAGTGACCATGATGGGAGTGTCTGCCGATTCAAGCAAGTAAAGTGTCACAGATGTGGTAAGACAGGCCACATAGCACCTGTCTGTAGGAGTGGTTCTAAGGGCCACCCACCATTCAACAAAGGTTTCCACAAAGGTTCCTACAACAACAAGAGTTCCCATAAGTCTAAATTAACACACCATGTTGACACCAGTGAACAAGAGTCAAAGAAGGAAATAGAGCTGCCAATTTACACCTATACTGTGAATAACCTACCCACCAAGCCAATTAGAGTGGATGTGAAGGTGGCTGGTAAATTATTATCTATGGAGGTGGACACAGGGGCTGCAGTGTCCATACTATCTGAGTCTGAGTTCAGGAAGAAGTTTCCTAGGGGAAAGCTGAAACCATCTTCCATGTTACTATCAACCTACACAAAAGAGCCAATGAAGGTTATAGGAAAGTTCTCAGCTGAAGTTTACTATCAGAAACAGGGACCATTTAACCTTGATCTTATCATCGTTTCTGGAGATGGACCAAAACGTGGAATACCTCCACTTGCTGCTGCTCGGTTGCAACGATGGGCTCTAATCCTAGCAGCCTACAATTACAATATTGAATATCGACCTACTGGAGCACATGCAAATGCCGATAGTCTCTCCAGACTACCCTTGAAGTCCGAAAGAAGCCGTGTCACTTTGGATGAACCTGCTGTTTTCAATGTCTCTCAGCTGGAGAGCTTGCCAGTCACAGCTAAACAGTTGCAGGCAGCTACCCGAACAGATCCGACTCTTAGTAAGGTTTTACGCTGTATGAGAGAAGGCTGGCCCAAGCAGAGCAGCAAGGAATTGCATCCATACTGGTCCCGTAGGTTGGAGTTAACGGTGGAGGGAGGATGTATATTGTGGGGGATACGAGCCATAGTGCCACAGAAACTCAGAGAGAGACTGTTAAAGGAACTACACAGGGATCACCCAGGAATCAGCCGTATGAAGATGGTGGCAAGAAGCTACATTTGGTGGCCAGGACTTGACCAAGCCATAGAAGATCTGGTAAAAAGTTGTGTGTCATGTCAGTCAGTGAAACATGCACCTTCAGTAGCCCCACTACAGCCATGGATTTGGCCTAACCAGCCCTGGAAGCGTGTACACCTTGACTTTGCAGGGCCATTTCAAGGAGCTATGTTTCTCTTAGCAGTGGATGCCCATTCTAAATGGCCTGAGGTCCACATTATGAAAGATACTACCACTACCAAAACTATAGATGTCCTACGTAATATATTCTCTTCATATGGGATACCTGAACAGCTAGTGACCGACAACGGTCCACAGTTCATCTCTGATGACTTTGCAATGTTTGTTCGAATGAACGGGATTAAGCACATCCGTTGTGCTCCATATCATCCTGCCACTAATGGGTTAGTGGAACGTTTTGTTCAGTCGTTGAAGGCTGCCCTCAAAGCAAGTTTAAATTCTGGATTACCTCTACATCGTCGTGTATTAAACTTTCTATTTACCTACCGTAGTACACCACATACTACTACGGGTGTCTCTCCTTCTTCATTATTTCTACATCGTAGGATCAGGACCAGGCTGGACTTACTTCACCCTAACAGTGAGTCTCAAGTGCTGGCTAAGCAAGCACAGCAGAAATCTCAGCATGATAGAAGAGCTCAACACCGAGAGTTCTTTGTTGGTCAAACTGTAATGGCTAGAAATTTACGCCCTGGACCTGACTGGGTACCTACAGTTGTAGTGGAACGACTTGGACCCCTTACCTACCTAGTGGAAACTTCAAACAAACTACTCTGGAAGAGACACATTGATCTCTTACGAGAGTTGAGTATGAGGAATTCAAATACCGAACCTCAGGAAGACACTAGTCCTAATGATTTGGAACCCGAGGTTTGCTCAACACCTACTGTTGCAATTCAGCCAGGAGAACCTGCAACTCAAGCTACGACACCTGGAAATGAACTTGCAACCACTGAAGAAACACCTGAATTACCCACTGTACCTAGCAGGATGTCCCAACCAATTCCTGTGGAAGCAGCTGGAACTGCTACAGAAGCTACTGCACCCACCGAACATCGGTACCCAACTAGAAATCGACAACCTCCAGACAGACTAGGTTGGTAGATGTGGATTTAGTGGGGAGGGGTGTGGTATACTGAGACAACTGAGCATGCTCACTCACTACCTAGAATAATTATTATGTCATTAGTTTGTGCACTTTAATAGTTGGCCAGTTTTATGTTCAGCCAGAGTGCAGTGTATCAGAATATCATTGTGTGTGTAGTAAAATATTTTCTCTAAAGTTCTATAAAGGTTAGCGTGCAGGACAGCTAGTTAGCTGCCGTTTAGTTGACAACCCTACCGCTTGGCTCTCGGGAGGCAGTTTGTCACAGACACCTCTGTATACAGTCGAACCTCTCTATTCCAACACCATGAAATGAGGACACCTCTGTATACAGTGGAACCCCTCTATTCCAACACCCTGAAGTGAGGACACCTCTGTATACAGTGGAACCCCTCTATTCCAACACCCTGAAATGGGGACACCTCTGTATATAGTGGAACTCCTCTATTCCAACACCCTGAAATGAGGACACCTCTGTATACAGTCGAATTACCTCTCTATTCCAACACCATGAAATGAGGACACCTCTGTATACAGTGGAACCCCTCTATTCCAACACCCTGAAGTGAGGACACCTCTGTATACAGTGGAACCCCTCTATTCCAACACCCTGAAATGGGGACACCTCTGTATATAGTGGAACTCCTCTATTCCAACACCCTGAAATGAGGACACCTCTGTATACAGTGGAACACCATCTCTCCCCTCCCCCCAAAACTGGACACCTCTGTATTAAGGATACTTATGTTCCAATTAACATTTTGTAATAGAACTTCACTCCCTGAAATGAGCCACTAATCAAGAAGTTCCACTGTACTTCCCAATTTCTAAGTGATGATGATTAGCTCCATACCTTTCATCAAGAGTTTTATTTCTTTCCATAACCTGTCCAACATATTCCTTATCTATAGCTTGTATAAAGGCTGTGTAGTTCATATCCACACCATTATCAGCTTCAAACTTTGATTGCAGCAACTGTATGTATGACATTGCACTTAATCATTGTCTGTCTGTCTGTCTGTCTGTCTGTCTGTCTGTCTGTCTGTCTGTCTGTGTATATTTACTCCATCCCTTTCTCCCTCCTGTCTGACCTTTGCTTCTTCTGAACTGATGTTTAAGGATAGGAAGTGTAAAATTCTCTCAAACTGAGGCTTAGTGACTCCTCTGGTGTAGCCTTTGCCCTATATAGAGTGCACAACAATTAAGTCCTCATTTCAGGGGATTGGGATATAGAGAGGTTCCACTATATACAGATGTGTCCTAATTTTAGGGGATTAGTATCCTTATTTCATGAGGTTGGAATAGAGACGTTCCACTGGTATGGCCATAAACTATGTAGCTATTGAGTCTAACTCTAGTTGAACTTCTCTTTGAATGGGATGAATTTATAAGCATGTCCTTAATACATATGTGGGTATCTGTGTTCACACTCCAATTAGCCATAAACATGTAACTCACTTTATCAAAATCTCTGAAGTAGGGATAAAGGAGAAGTCCACGTGTCTTGACCTCTGACCTCAGGCGCTGAAGGATATCAACTAACTTATCTTCATCAGTAGATTCCAGGGAGTTCAGTGGCTGCATATAGAAAGATAGGATATACATACGTGTGTGTACGCGGCTAATCTTACTAGCCAGACACTCTCTATAGAGTTTACAATATTATTATTAGCTACCTAAAAGGTCATGACACACAAACACTATTAAAAATTCAGCTATAATACAGTCAATATTTACTCTCAAAAGATGGCCCCGTAGAGGCCTGTAAACATTAGTCGTTGGTTTTTTCTCCAATCCTGGTTCATTGTAAGCTGCATAAGCATAGGAGACAGAGATAGAATTAGTAATTAGCTAGCTAACTAACTTCTGGGACAATAGTAATGTCTAATCACCAGAGGAGAAACGCAAAAAATTAATGCTGCTCTTAATATAAAAATGGAAATTGTCTTGGGTAGAGGAACCCTTGGGACTCCCTAAAGCACATAACAATAAGGTACCTATATAGCTACCATGTAGTCCCTCTATTCCTGAAAGGAACCCACCCCCCTGAAATGAGAACACTTCTGTATTGATAACCACATTGATAGAACTTCACCTCCCCTGAAATGTAGTAACCCTTCTAATCAGGACACTTTAATTTTGTGTCAGGAATAAAATGGTAAGATGAAAAATGATCCACAGGATGCAAAATATACACCTCCTGTATGTCTTAATTAAAAAGGACTTCACACAAAGGACACTTGTTCTGTCCCTAAGAATGCATTATGTAACCTCTGAATTAAGGACAACCTCTATATAAAGGAGAGTTTCCATGGTCCCAATGTGTCCTTTATAGAGAGGTTCCACTGTATTGTTTGACTAACCATTTTCCATGAGACTGCAAAACTCTGTATAACCAACACGTCCATCCTCAGTCTTATAGTGGTCGATTATCATCTGTATCTCCTCTCTACTCAAGTGAGCCAAATGCCCACAGCAGTTACATAGTCCACTGATAAACTGGAATATGGAATGTAGAGAGAAAGATCAAAAGGTACGGTGGAATTTCATGCCACATATCAAAGCCTTTTGTATCGATACCACCCTCATTACAAAGGAATTAGAGTACAGTGTTCTCTTTAAGGGAAGTATGAAGAGAGAATAGCAGACTGCCCACCTCTTATCAGCACAACCTAAATGTCCTGACTAGAGGGGTGGCCTCATTTTAGGAAGTGAAGTTCATGTTAAGGACACTTGGATATGTCCCTATTAACTTGAATAATACACACATTTCAGGGTGTTGGAATAGAGGAGTTCAACTAGGTGTCCTCATTTCAGGGGGTTGGAATAGAGGAGTTCCACGATGTGTCCTTATTTCAGGGGGTTGGGGAATAGAGGAGTTCCACTGTATACAGAGGTGTCCTCATTTCAGGTGGTTGGAATAGAGGAGTTCAACTGTATATAGAGGTGTTCTCATTTCAGGTGGTTATAGAGGACTGTATACAGAGGTGTCCTCATTTCAGGGTGTTGGAATAGAGGGGTTCCACTGTATACAGAGGTGTCCTCATTTCAGGGTGTTGGAGTAGAGGGGGTCCACTGTATACAGAGGTGTCCTCATTTCAGGGGGTTGGAATAGAGGGGTTCCACTGTATACAGAGGTGTCCTCATTTCAGGGGGTTGGAGTAGAGGGGGTCCACTGTATACAGAGGTGTCCTCATTTCAGGGGGTTGGAATAGAGGGGTTCCACTGTATACAGAGGTGTCCTCATTTCAGGGTGTTGGAATAGAGGGGTTCCACTGTATACAGAGGTGTCCTCATTTCAGGGGGTTAGAATAGAGGGGTTCCACTGTATACAGAGGTGTCCTCAATTCAGGGGGTTAGAATAGAGGGGTTCCACTGTATACAGAGGTGTCCTCATTTCAGGGTGTTGGAATAGAGAAGTTCCACTGTAGCTATATAGAGGTGTCCTCATTTCAAGGAATTGAATTCCACTATTATTATGAACCTACATGGAGGATATACAAAGTAACATATGCACATCTTTACCTGGTTTTCAGTTACAACACCACTCCTTAGCTTGTCACGATCACAAAAGAATTCAGTGGTTCTAATTCCATTCTTATACACCACATCTCTGATCCTTGCCAAGATGCTCTCTAAGCTAGATGGAGATGGATCCTAGAGGAGAGATATAGTAGTATATATAATGTAGCTACCATAATCCCATATACAGTAATTTAGAATATTAGAATATTTTTTGTGTCTAGCTAGTCAGGATATTTTTTACATCTAAAAATTTTAGTGTAACTTTATATTTTATTTAGGATGCTTTTGTGTAAAATTTTAGTGTAACTTTATTTTCGTGTGAAAATTTTCTCATGGTTAATGCTAGAGGCCCTACAAAAATTTACTAACAGCAAAAAATGATTAACAACCAGAAATATGTCTTGCTTGTTGTATGTATAAAGACCACACCCATTATTCTAGGTTAGGTGCTGTGGTTCTGGAGGTGTGGTTAGGGGAAGTTACTATTCAGGGTAGCTATATAATGAAGGGAATAGTGTACACAACGGGTACAGTTGGAATGTGACTAGTATAAACAATGCTTTCAAGTCAGAATTACTGATAGAAACATTTATTATAATAGCAGAACCTCTCTTATAATAATGGTTTCAGGTTGCCCTGATTATAGCTAACTACGGATTCCAAATTAATGATATCCATAGAACACTGCTTCCATTCAAAATGTATTGCTTCACATACTAGCTAGTGGATATTTAGACTCCTAGGTTCATATAACTGAGGTTCCACTGTATATAGTTAGCTAGCTAGCTAGCAATAATATTATTGTACATTGCTGTTCTGGCAATATACTTTTTCTTTTGGAGGAGGGTGTGGACCATATCGTTTCTTAGTTCCACCTGTTCCTATGCTAATGACATCGTCATGGAAATTGATGTAGTTGTGAAGACCAGTGGCAGGATCCCAGTAACGATTGGCCAGTATAGATATTTCATTAGGAGTAATATCTGATGGACCAGGAAAGCTACGATGGAACTAGATTGAAAGAATAAAAGAAAGGTAAATTGCTAGTTAGCTAGAAGCTGTTGTTGTCATTTTTGTCATTGTTGTTGTCGTCGTCGTCGTCGTCGTCGTTGTTGTTGTTGTTGTTGTCGTCATCGTCGTCGTCGTTGTCGTTGTTGTTGTCATTGTTGTTTGGTGGATGGATAAAAAACCCTTGGAAGTACCAGAAACCAGAAAGTGTTTAATGATGGTTTGACTGATTGGTCTCTAGCTAGCTATGATACGACACAAGATACACTATCTTATGAGCTCTCCTAAAGTACAGTATTTATTATAAAAACTGAGATAAGGAGTACCTCAGCTTGGCTACAGTGGAACCACTTTATAAAGGACATAGTGGGACCTTGGAAACTATTATTAATTCAGAGGAAATAGAGCTAATACAGTGACAAGTGGAGGCTGTCCTTATTTCAGAGTGTATCAGAGGTTCCACTTTAAACTGTACAGTAGCTACATTATATAGCTATGCTACCAAACATCTCTCTGTTATGAATGAATAGACTAATAGTCTATATGCCCCCCACAATGTTGTAAGGAATTAAGTGTGACTGGGAGGATAGAGACTGACTCCATTGTCTTCATGACTCGGTACTAGTCCTCTCATTGTGCTAACTGCCGTAATGGATACCTATAGATCTAGTGGGTAGAATGCTCCCAATGAGGTTAACAAGTGACAAGGAATTTCCCACTTCCTTATATTGTTCTTATAGCAGCTATCTATCTACATACTTGATTCTCTGTGACAAATCCCCGGTGACTTCGGTCAAAATCTCCATAGCAGCTCTTGACGGTGATGCCCCTACGCTGGAAGATAGAAGATGAGTTTAATAGTAAAATGTGTAGTTATAATAACATGCACATTCCAGAATGATATGTAGCTGAAGTCTGTCCAAGCTGACGAGAGCCTCACAAAAACATGCCTAACTCGGCTAAAAAAATTATGTGAATTTGGCATCATTTAGCAGCTCTTACTGAGGTGATTCTTACCAGATGCCCAGTTAGTCTGTTGTAGTGCCTCGTAGAGAGATAAATACAAATCCTATGGCTGTACTCTGGACCACAAAGAATGCAATTAGTGTTGTGCATAATAAAAAAATTATTGCGTGGAGAGTCAGCTGCTCTCTGGGCAAATGCACCGAGAATGTTGTTATTATAGCAAGATATCTATGAATAATATTAAAGTCATTATGTAGTACTTCCGGGCTGCTTCCGTGGCTCTCGTCAGCTTGGACAGACTTTAATACCATGACAGGAAATGCTGATCCTGAATACATGGTGATAAGGTAAGTGGAAGGCATTAGCTCTAGTAGTAAATTATAGGTATTATGTTTATATTATTAAGCCTTCTGTTTCCTTATGAACATTTAAAGATACTGTTTAGTTGGTTACACAGTTGGCTAATATTACTTTGTAATAGTCATGACATCGTCTCAGAATGTTATCTGTCAACTGCAGCTGTTCCTCGTCCAGGCTGTGTTTGAAAGGCGTGGCAGTGCTGCAAATATGATTGCTCATAGCATTATACAATACACCAATATACCACATACTGTAATCCCAGGAAATTTTCAAATTATTTCTTTTTATTTAGGAAACAGTACCATTAATTAGATTAATTAATCAGATAACTTAATTTTGGCTAAAATATTGCTTTTAAATTTTCCTGAATTATGGTAGTTGGTGGGTGTCAAATGATATTCCCATCAATTTGGAGACACAAAGTAAGCACATTGTTGAGTGTTGCTGTTAAATTAGATATAGAATTTGTTAAATCCTTAAATCCACAAATAAAAATTAGAAAAAACTGGATTTGGGACAGTTAGTTGCGTATCTGAACACCTAATTAACTATATACCTGGTGAAAGTTAGTATCTGGTTGCTTGGCCGAACATTCAGAAGATGAGGATTGAAAGCTATACAACAGAAAAAGAAAAAGAGGGAGGGGCTGTAATACTATTGATAAAGCGTTTAAGTATTCTTACTACCAGACACTTATATGATTAGATACTAAACGCTATTCTATTGCTTTATCCCTTTGTCCAGTTACAGTGGACTCTCTGGTAAAGGATACTCTGAAACAAGGATAACCTAGCTATATATGAGGACACACTTGTCATGTCTCTAACTAATACTTTAGTGTATTACCAAAAGAACAATATTATATATAAAGGGTTTACAAGGTCTCAATAGAGAGGCTCCACTGTATACTACCTAATTTATCAGTTTCCAAGGTCCCAATAGAGAGGTTCCACTATTACCTCTGAATTAAGGACAACCTCTATATAAAGGACAGTTTCCAAGGTCCCAATGTGTCCTCTATAGAGAGATTCCACTGTATATTACCTCTGAATTAAGGACAACCTCTATATAAAGGACAGTTTCCAAGGTCCCAATGTGTCCTCTATAGAGAGATTCCACTGTATATTACCTCTGAATTAAGGACAACCTCTATATAAAGGACAGTTTCCAAGGTCCCAATGTGTCCTTTATAACCAGAGAAGTTTCACTTTACCTCTGAATTAAGGGCAACCTCTTTATAAAGGACAATTTCCATGGTTACCAATGTGTCCTTTATAGAAAAGTTCCCCTCTGAATTAAATATAAAAAGGACAGTTCTTGATGTATCCTTTACAGAGAGGTTCCACTGTACTCCTAATGTCTACTGGCCCATAATTAAGTACTGTAATGAAATAGCTACCATTTTCCATGGAATCTTCAAAGGCTCTATAGTTGATCATTCCTTCTCGATCCTTGTCTTGTCCATATTTTCCTACCAGACATTCAAAATCACTGTCAGGTACATTCAAGGCCAAGTTTTCATCGAGACAACGACGGAATTGCTGATCTGGTAAAGAAAAATTAGTATGTAAAGGTTCTAAAATGAGCTAGGATACCTCCATATAGATTCCAACACCACTAAAATGAGGATATTTGATAATGGAACATCTCTCTATGTCATTAAAATGAGGCATGCACCCTGAAATATCTTTGCATGCAGTAGCTAGAACCTTTCTATAACCCTCTACTTAACCTCTAAACAGGAGACCTTGTAGTTATCCTGTCCCTTAACTGTCATTAGACCTCACTAGTAATATATCCTGATCGTAATGGGTCAAAATCTTTGAAAAACTCCGATACACGTATCATTTTTGTCTTCGTGATATGCCTCAGCTGGTTTTCAACCACATCCACAACCTGTTCTGGTACACTCTGTCTTAGATTCAAGTCTCCTTTACATTTCCAACTCCCCAAGGTTGACTTTGGAGAGGTATGAGTACCCACCACTGTTGTCTAGTATTAAAAAATTAACAGTAGTATACTAGAACCTGTGTATAGCTAATGTACAATAGAAACTGTAAAAGTTAACATTGGAAGATAAAGATAGCTAGCTAGCTAGCAGCTATTGTAGCATTCTTACCATTGCTTCGGTATCTCTGATCCGTTTTGTGTAGCTGATGAAAATACGTTTTTTGATTGTCTTGTCAACTTCCAAGCTTGGCAATTAATTTTTATTGTTAGTTAAGGTGTTGTTGCCATGACAACTCAAATTTTTAACCCTTCTGGTTTTAACCCGTTATCACCTCTATCTTTAAAATTTTGATGATAGTATTATAACAGAGTGAGTTTGACTATTTCTATTCAAACACTCCTTCTCTAACTCGTTTTACCATGCTTCGTATCTGCCATTGGGGTCCGCTTATAGCCATCTCTATAATCGCTACAGTGACCCTGAGCGCCACATACAGCGCGCTACAGCTGTGGAATTTACCAGTTGAGGTGGTTCGATATTTCAGGAAGACTCATTTCTGTCTCATGTATATTTGGCTTGTTCCAATATTTTGGAACTTCTTTAAAGCCATGAGGGGCCCTGGATATGTTCCTATAGGCTGGAAACCGGTGAGTGGATGAAGTTATCAAAATAGAACTGAGCTCATGTTTTTGATACTTTTTCCAATGTATCTTCTGAACATAACTCTTGTACCATTAATTAGCTTCTTAATGGGTTTTTCTGACCTCATGAGAAGGGTCCTAGTGCTTACCAAACACTGAAATGCTGCCATGTGGTACTCTAGAGCTCAACTGGGCATGAATAAGCTTTAATTAACAGTTAATTTGTATCTAATTTGTCTCTCAGAATTTCTAAACTACTTAATTTTGAGATGACTTCTCATCATCCTTGAGTTCTTTGAGGATGCTATATCATAATGGCTACACCAAAGCTATATCCCCCTCCTTCCCAAATATCAGAAGAGATTTCAGAGTCAGGAAGAGGGAGGGAGTTTTTGTGGTCATTTTTTTGTTTCAGTTTTGTTTTAGTAGTCCTATCAATAATGTTATTCCCTGGTTCATACTACCACAGTGCCTTTCAGGACTGGACTATAGTGGAGCCTCTCTATTCCAGACACCTTGGGACAGATTAAAGTGTACTGATTAGAAGGGTGATCTCATTTTAAGGGGTGAAGTTTTTACACAAGCTGTTACTTATTTGGGACCTATCTATGTGTCCTCAATACAGGGTTGTCATAGTTCTATGGTATATAAAGATGTCCTCATTTCAAGGAGGTTAGTTGGAATAGAGGGGTTCCACTATATACAGAAGTGTCCTCATTTCAAGGAGATTGGTTGGAGTAGAGGGGTTCCACTGTATACAGAGGTGTCTTCATTTCAAGGGTGTTGTAATAGAGGAGTTTGGTAAATAATAGATGTTGGCTTAGAGTAGATATACATGTGTAAATTAGCCACCATCTGTCTACCTGAGATGGTTACATTTACTTCTCCCTCTAAAACTGTTCTACATAAATTTAGAGTTTGAAAAGTTCATGAGTTTAGTGGGTAGAGAGACATTGTTGAATTAACATTAGTGAAGTTCTGTTATGTGGATTATTGACATGGAATTTACATTAGTTATATTACCCCTATGTAGATTACTGACATGGTTTTGTGTTAAATTCATGATAAGAACAATAATGTTTTATAGTCTTGAAGTTTTTTTTTTTCAGTTTTGAAGTATTCCAGTCCTCCAGTATAAATAATTTGTTAGTTGTGTGGCACAACATGTTTTGCCAATCTGATCCTAACCTTAGAGTGATAATTTCATGGCCTTATGTAGGAAGATCCTGCTGATGAGAAGTACCTTCAATATTGCCGGCTGTGTCAAGGATTCAAACCTCCTCGATCACATCATTGCAGGAAATGCAATAGGTATATAAATACCAGTGGTCCACGTTTAGGATGAAACTAGTCGGCTGTTATACAGAGGTGGTCTGCTTATATAGTGTAACCTGTATATAGTGGTCACCCTTGAGACACAACCAGTTGGCTGTTATATATAGAGGTGGTCTGTTTATACAGTGGAACCTGTACATTGTGGTCACCCTTGGGACACAACCAGTTGGCTGTTATACAGAGGTGGTCTGTTTATACAGTGGAACCTGTATATAGTGGTCACCCTTGTGACACAACCAGTTGGCTGTTATGCAGAGGTGGTCTGCTTATACAGTGTAACCTGTATATAGTGGTCACCCTTGGGACACAACCAGTTGGCTGTTATATAGAGGTGGTCTGCTTATACAGTGGAACCTGTATATAGTGGGACACAACCAGTTGTGTTTAGTGGTGGCCTACTAAGTATGCTAATGTGCAATTGTGCATCACTATGTACAGGAACCTTCATTCTCTACAGGTGTATTATGAAGATGGACCATCACTGCCCATGGATCAATTGCTGTGTCGGCCATGTAAACCATTCATACTTCATCTGGTTCCTTTTCTTTATTCCCTTTGGCTGCATCCATGGCATCATTGTCAACAGTAGTTTCTTGTATCACCTCCTGGGATATGTGAGTCAGTTTATTTTGTATCCTCATTTCAGGGAGTTGGTTCCGTATACAGAGGTGTACTCATTTTAGGGGATTTTAATAGAGGGGCTTTGCTGTATACAGAGGTATACTCATTTCAGGGGGTTGGAATCGAGGAGTTCCACTGTATACAGAGGTGTCCATTTCAGGGGAGTTAGTCATTTCAGAGGGTTGGAATAGAATATATATGTGCACACTTTGCAGAATTTTTCCTTCTATACTCCTTACCTGACACTCAACACCTACTGGATTCTGTTCACAGTGACTGGGATTAGTTTTGGAGCTGGTACATCTCTGGGTGTCTTGATCCTCCTACTAACTCAGGTATAATGCATGAGCACTAATAAGTTTTCACCAAGTCGGGTGTTGGAATAGAGGAGTTCCACTGTATACAGAGGTGTCCTCATTTCATGGGGTGTAATAGAGGGGTTCCACTGTATACAGAGGTGTCCTCATTTCAGGGAGTTGGAATAGAGGAGTTCCACTGTATACAGAGGTGTCCTCATTTCACAGGGTTGAAATAGAGGGGTTCCACTATATACAGAGGTGTCCTCGTTTCAGGGTGTTGGAATAGAGGAGTTTCACTATATACAGAGGTGTCCTCATTTCAGGGTGTTGGAATAGAGGTGTTCCACTGTATACAGAGGTGTCCTCATTTCAGGGTGTTGGAATAGAGGGATTCCACTGTATACAGAGGTGTCCTCATTTCACGGGGTTGGAATAGAGGGGTTCCACTGTATACAAAGGTATCCTCATTTCAAGGTGTTGGAATAGAGGAGTTCCACTGTATACAGAGGTGTCCTCATTTCATGGGGTTGGAATAGAGGGGTTCCACTGTATACAGAGGTGTCCTCGTTTCAGGGTGTTGGAATAGAGGTGTTCCACTGTATACAGAGGTGTCCTCATTTCAGGGTGTTGGAATAGAGGGATTCCACTGTATACAGAGGTGTCCTCATTTCACGGGGTTGAAATAGAGGGGTTCCACTGTATACAGAGGTGTCCTCATTTCAGGGTGTTGGAATAGAGGAGTTCCACTATATATAGAGGTGTCCTCATTTCAGTGAGTTGGAATAGAGGGATTCCACTGTATACAGAGGTGTCCTCATTTCATGGGGTTGGAATAGAGGAGTTCCACTGTATACAGAGGTGTCCTCATTTCATGGGGGTGGAATAGAGGAGTTCCACTGTATACAGAGGTGTCCTCATTTCAGGGTGTTGGAATAGAGGGGTTCCACTGTATACAAAGGTGTCCTCATTTCAAGGTGTTGGAATAGAGGAGTTCCACTGTATACAGAGGTGTCCTCATTTCATGGGGTTGGAATAGAGGGGTTCCACTGTATACAGAGGTGTCCTCATTTCAGGGTGTTGGAATAGAGGGGTTCCACTGTATACAGAGGTGTCCTCATTTCATGGGGTTGGAATAGAGGGGTTCCACTGTATACAGAGGTGTCCTCATTTCAGGGTGTTGGAATAGAGGGATTCCACTGTATACAGAGGTGTCCTCATTTCATGGGGGTGGAATAGAGGAGTTCCACTGTATACAGAGGTGTCCTCATTTCAGGGTGTTGGAATAGAGGGGTTCCACTGTATACAAAGGTGTCCTCATTTCAGGGTGTTGGAATAGAGGGGTTCCACTGTATACAGAGGTGTCCTCATTTCAGGGGGTTGGAATAGAGGAGTTCCACTGTATACAGAGGTGTCCTCATTTCATGGTGTTGGAATAGAGGGGTTCCACTGTATACAAAGGTGTCCTCATTTCATGGGGTTGGAATAGAGGGGTTCCACTGTATACAGAGGTGTCCTCATTTCAGGGTGTTGGAATAGAGGGGTTCCACTGTATACAGAGGTGTCCTCATTTCATGGGGTTGGAATAGAGGGGTTCCACTGTATACAGAGGTGTCCTCATTTCAGGGTGTTGGAATAGAGGGATTCCACGAGGTGTCCTCATTTCATGGGGTTGGAATAGAGGAGTTCCACTGTATACAGAGGTGTCCTCATTTCATGGGGGTGGAATAGAGGAGTTCCACTGTATACAGAGGTGTCCTCATTTCAGGGTGTTGGAATAGAGGGGTTCCACTGTATACAAAGGTGTCCTCATTTCAGGGTGTTGGAATAGAGGGGTTCCACTGTATACAGAGGTGTCCTCATTTCAGGGTGTTGGAATAGAGGAGTTCCACTGTATACAGAGGTGTCCTCATTTCATGGGGTTGGAATAGAGGGGTTCCACTGTATACAGAGGTGTCCTCATTTCAGGGTGTTGGAATAGAGGGGTTCCACTGTATACAGAGGTGTCCTCATTTCAGGGTGTTGGAATAGAGGGATTCCACTGTATACAGAGGTGTCCTCATTTCATGGGGTTGGAATAGAGGAGTTCCACTGTATACAGAGGTGTCCTCATTTCATGGGGGTGGAATAGAGGAGTTCCACTGTATACAGAGGTGTCCTCATTTCAGGGTGTTGGAATAGAGGGGTTCCACTGTATACAAAGGTGTCCTCATTTCATGGTGTTGGAATAGAGGGGTTCCACTGTATACAGAGGTGTCCTCATTTCAGGGTGTTGGAATAGAGGAGTTCCACTGTATACAGAGGTGTCCTCATTTCATGGTGTTGGAATAGAGGGGTTCCACTGTATACAAAGGTGTCCTCATTTCATGGGGTTGGAATAGAGGGGTTCCACTGTATACAGAGGTGTCCTCATTTCAGGGTGTTGGAATAGAGGGGTTCCACTGTATACAGAGGTGTCCTCATTTCATGGGGTTGGAATAGAGGGGTTCCACTGTATACAGAGGTGTCCTCATTTCAGGGTGTTGGAATAGAGGGATTCCACTGTATACAGAGGTGTCCTCATTTCATGGGGTTGGAATAGAGGAGTTCCACTGTATACAGAGGTGTCCTCATTTCATGGGGGTGGAATAGAGGAGTTCCACTGTATACAGAGGTGTCCTCATTTCAGGGTGTTGGAATAGAGGGGTTCCACTGTATACAAAGGTGTCCTCATTTCATGGTGTTGGAATAGAGGGGTTCCACTGTATACAGAGGTGTCCTCATTTCAGGGTGTTGGAATAGAGGAGTTCCACTGTATACAGAGGTGTCCTCATTTCATGGTGTTGGAATAGAGGGGTTCCACTGTATACAAAGGTGTCCTCATTTCATGGTGTTGGAATAGAGGGGTTCCACTGTATACAAAGGTGTCCTCATTTCATGGGGTTGGAATAGAGGAGTTCCACTGTATACAGAGGTGTCCTCATTTCATGGTGTTGGAATAGAGGGGTTCCACTGTATACAAAGGTGTCCTCATTTCATGGTGTTGGAATAGAGGGGTTTCACTGTATACAAAGGTGTCCTCATTTCATGGTGTTGGAATAGAGGGGTTCCACTGTATACAAAGGTGTCCTCATTTCATGGTGTTGGAATAGAGGGGTTCCACTGTATACAAAGGTGTCCTCATTTCATGGGGTTGGAATAGAGGGGTTCCACTGTATACAAAGGTGTCCTCATTTCATGGGGTTGGAATAGAGGGGTTCCACTGTATACAGAGGTGTCCTCATTTCATGGGGTTGGAATAGAGGAGTTCCACTGTATACAAAGGTGTCCTCATTTCATGGGGTTGGAATAGAGGAGTTCCACTGTATACAGAGGTGTCCTCATTTCAGGGTGTTGGAATAGAGGGGTTCCACTCTATACAGAGGTGTCCTCATTTCATGGGGTTGGAATAGAGGAGTTCCACTGTATACAGAGGTGTCCTCATTTCATGGGGTTGGAATAGAGGAGTTCCATTGTAGACTGGCTAATGTCCCCTATATTATTTTTTTTTGGTTATAGTGTTATATTTCATCTTTTCCAGTTAAAAAGTGTTATGTGTAACAGAACTCAAATAGAAGACTGGATTCTAGAAAAGGTAAAATTCCACCTCCCAACCTACTCTCCTCTCATATTCCCCCAATTTATATCCCTAACCCATACTACTCTCTCACACCTTCTCTTCCATCTAACACCTCTCTTTCCTCTCCTCCTTTTACCAACTTGTACAAAAACCCTCTGTCTAACACCTCTCCTTCCTCTCCTCTTACCAACTCATACAAAAACCTTCCGTCTAACACCTCTCCTTCCTTTCCTCTTCACTTCTCCTTCCTCTCCTCTTACCAACTCATACAAAAACCCTCCGTCTCATACCTCTCCTTCCTCTCCTCTTACCAACTCATACAAAAACCTTCCGTCTAACACCTCTCCTTCCTCTCCTCTTCACCTCTCCTTCCTCTCCTCTTACCAACTCATACAAAAATCCTCTGTCTCACCTCCTATCTCTTCTCCTCTCACCTTTTAACACCTTTCCTTCCTTCTTTCTCCTCCCCACTTACATTTTTTAACCCTGTCTCTCCCCATGGACCCATCCCTTAACCCTTTCACTCCCTCTTTTTTCCACAGATACACCCTTAACCCTATACATAGCATAACAGGTTATTCCCCCCCTTACAGGCCAAACATCGGAGGAAGTTGTCCAGGCACATCCATCCCTATACTTACCCCTATGATCTTGGTTGCTATAGAAATTTCTGTCAGGTCATCAACCTCTCTGGGAAGCCCAGGGGAAATGGCATCAATTGGCCTGTTAGAGAAGGTTGCAATAAGTACTCATTCACTGTAAGCATGTGTGTACCTATGGTTAGTGATTATCTTCCTCTGTCTCCTATGTAGTTGGAGCAACTGGCACAGAAAAAAATGAAGAAGGATAGATCTGTAAGAAATGTTTGTATAGTTGCTAGGGCATAACCAGCAGAGGTGGTCTGCTTATACAGTGGAACCTGTATATAGTGGTCACCCTTGGGATACACACAACCAGTTGGCTGTTATACAGAGGTGGTCTGCTTATGCAGTGGAGTTTGTATAATATAGTGGTTACCCTTAAGACACAACCAGTTGGCTGTTATACAGAGGTGGTCTGCTTATACAGTGGAACCTGTATATAGTGGTCACCCTTGTGACACAACCAGTTGGCTGTTATACAGAGGTGGTCTGCTTATACAGTGTAACCTGTATATAGTGGTCACCCTTGGGACACAACCAGTTGGCTGTTGTACAGAGGTGGTCTGCTTATACAGTGGAACCTGTACATTGTGGTCACCCTTGGGACACAACCAGTTGGCTGTTATACAGAGGTGGTCTGCTTATACAGTGGAACCTGTATATAGTGGTCACCCTTGAGACACAACCAGTTGGCTGTTATACAGAGGTGGTCTGCTTATACAGTGTAACCTGTATATAGTGGTCACCCTTGTGACACAACCAGTTGGCTGTTATACAGAGGAGGTCTGCTTATACAGTGGAACCTGTATATAGTGGTCACCCTTGGGACACAACCAGTTGGCTGTTATACAGAGGAGGTCTGTTTATACAGTGGAACCTGTATATAGTGGTCACCCTTGGGACACAACCAGTTGGCTGTTATACAGAGGTGGTCTGCTTATACAGTGTAACCTGTATATAGTGGTCACCCTTGAGACACAACCAGTTGGCTGTTATACAGAGGAGGTCTGTTTATACAGTGGAACCTGTATATAGTGGTCACCCTTGGGACACAACCAGTTGGCTGTTGTACAGAGGTGGTCTGTTTATACAGTGGAACCTGTATATAGTGGTCACCCTTGGGACACAACCAGTTGGCTGTTGTACAGAGGTGGTCTGCTTATACAGTGGAACCTGTACATTGTGGTCACCCTTGGGACACAACCAGTTGGCTGTTATACAGAGGTAGTCTGCTTATACAGTGTAACCTGTATATAGTGGTCACCCTTGAGACACAACCAGTTGGCTGTTATACAGAGGAGGTCTGTTTATACAGTGGAACCTGTATATAGTGGTCACCCTTGGGACACAACCAGTTGGCTGTTATACAGAGGAGGTCTGTTTATACAGTGGAACCTGTATATAGTGGTCACCCTTGGGACACAACCAGTTGGCTGTTATACAGAGGTGGTCTGCTTATACAGTGTAACCTGTATATAGTGGTCACCCTTGAGACACAACCAGTTGGCTGTTATACAGAGGTGGTCTGCTTATACAGTGTAACCTGTATATAGTGGTCACCCTTGTGACACAACCAGTTGGCTGTTATACAGAGGAGGTCTGCTTATACAGTGGAACCTGTATATAGTGGTCACCCTTGGGACACAACCAGTTGGCTGTTATACAGAGGAGGTCTGTTTATACAGTGGAACCTGTATATAGTGGTCACCCTTGGGACACAACCAGTTGGCTGTTATACAGAGGTGGTCTGCTTATACAGTGTAACCTGTATATAGTGGTCACCCTTGAGACACAACCAGTTGGCTGTTATACAGAGGAGGTCTGTTTATACAGTGGAACCTGTATATAGTGGTCACCCTTGGGACACAACCAGTTGGCTGTTGTACAGAGGTGGTCTGTTTATACAGTGGAACCTGTATATAGTGGTCACCCTTGGGACACAACCAGTTGGCTGTTGTACAGAGGTGGTCTGCTTATACAGTGGAACCTGTACATTGTGGTCACCCTTGGGACACAACCAGTTGGCTGTTATACAGAGGTAGTCTGCTTATACAGTGTAACCTGTATATAGTGGTCACCCTTGAGACACAACCAGTTGGCTGTTATACAGAGGAGGTCTGTTTATACAGTGGAACCTGTATATAGTGGTCACCCTTGGGACACAACCAGTTGGCTGTTATACAGAGGAGGTCTGTTTATACAGTGGAACCTGTATATAGTGGTCACCCTTGGGACACAACCAGTTGGCTGTTATACAGAGGTGGTCTGCTTATACAGTGTAACCTGTATATAGTGGTCACCCTTGAGACACAACCAGTTGGCTGTTATACAGAGGAGGTCTGTTTATACAGTGGAACCTGTATATAGTGGTCACCCTTGTGACACAACCAGTTGGCTGTTGTACAGAGGTGGTCTGTTTATACAGTGGAACCTGTATATAGTGGTCACCCTTGGGACACAACCAGTTGGCTGTTGTACAGAGGTGGTCTGTTTATACAGTGGAACCTGTATATAGTGGTCACCCTTGGGACACAACCAGTTGGCTGTTGTACAGAGGTGGTCTGCTTATACAGTGGAACCTGTACATTGTGGTCACCCTTGGGACACAACCAGTTGGCTGTTATACAGAGGTAGTCTGCTTATACAGTGTAACCTGTATATAGTGGTCACCCTTGAGACACAACCAGTTGGCTGTTATACAGAGGAGGTCTGTTTATACAGTGGAACCTGTATATAGTGGTCACCCTTGGGACACAACCAGTTGGCTGTTATACAGAGGAGGTCTGTTTATACAGTGGAACCTGTATATAGTGGTCACCCTTGGGACACAACCAGTTGGCTGTTATACAGAGGTGGTCTGCTTATACAGTGTAACCTGTATATAGTGGTCACCCTTGAGACACAACCAGTTGGCTGTTATACAGAGGAGGTCTGTTTATACAGTGGAACCTGTATATAGTGGTCACCCTTGTGACACAACCAGTTGGCTGTTGTACAGAGGTGGTCTGTTTATACAGTGGAACCTGTATATAGTGGTCACCCTTGGGACACAACCAGTTGGCTGTTGTACAGAGGTGGTCTGTTTATACAGTGGAACCTGTATATAGTGGTCACCCTTGGGACACAACCAGTTGGCTGTTGTACAGAGGTGGTCTGCTTATACAGTGGAACCTGTACATTGTGGTCACCCTTGGGACACAACCAGTTGGCTGTTATACAGAGGTAGTCTGCTTATACAGTGTAACCTGTATATAGTGGTCACCCTTGAGACACAACCAGTTGGCTGTTATACAGAGGAGGTCTGTTTATACAGTGGAACCTGTATATAGTGGTCACCCTTGGGACACAACCAGTTGGCTGTTATACAGAGGAGGTCTGTTTATACAGTGGAACCTGTATATAGTGGTCACCCTTGGGACACAACCAGTTGGCTGTTATACAGAGGTGGTCTGTTTATACAGTGTAACCTGTATATAGTGGTCACCCTTGAGACACAACCAGTTGGCTGTTATACAGAGGAGGTCTGTTTATACAGTGGAACCTGTATATAGTGGTCACCCTTGTGACACAACCAGTTGGCTGTTGTACAGAGGTGGTCTGTTTATACAGTGGAACCTGTATATAGTGGTCACCCTTGGGACACAACCAGTTGGCTGTTGTACAGAGGTGGTCTGCTTATACAGTGGAACCTGTACATTGTGGTCACCCTTGGGACACAACCAGTTGGCTGTTATACAGAGGTAGTCTGCTTATACAGTGTAACCTGTATATAGTGGTCACCCTTGAGACACAACCAGTTGGCTGTTATACAGAGGAGGTCTGTTTATACAGTGGAACCTGTATATAGTGGTCACCCTTGGGACACAACCAGTTGGCTGTTATACAGAGGAGGTCTGTTTATACAGTGGAACCTGTATATAGTGGTCACCCTTGGGACACAACCAGTTGGCTGTTATACAGAGGTGGTCTGTTTATACAGTGTAACCTGTATATAGTGGTCACCCTTGAGACACAACCAGTTGGCTGTTATACAGAGGAGGTCTGTTTATACAGTGGAACCTGTATATAGTGGTCACCCTTGTGACACAACCAGTTGGCTGTTGTACAGAGGTGGTCTGTTTATACAGTGGAACCTGTATATAGTGGTCACCCTTGGGACACAACCAGTTGGCTGTTGTACAGAGGTGGTCTGTTTATACAGTGGAACCTGTATATAGTGGTCACCCTTGGGACACAACCAGTTGGCTGTTGTACAGAGGTGGTCTGCTTATACAGTGGAACCTGTACATTGTGGTCACCCTTGGGACACAACCAGTTGGCTGTTATACAGAGGTAGTCTGCTTATACAGTGTAACCTGTATATAGTGGTCACCCTTGAGACACAACCAGTTGGCTGTTATACAGAGGAGGTCTGTTTATACAGTGGAACCTGTATATAGTGGTCACCCTTGGGACACAACCAGTTGGCTGTTATACAGAGGAGGTCTGTTTATACAGTGGAACCTGTATATAGTGGTCACCCTTGGGACACAACCAGTTGGCTGTTATACAGAGGTGGTCTGCTTATACAGTGTAACCTGTATATAGTGGTCACCCTTGAGACACAACCAGTTGGCTGTTATACAGAGGAGGTCTGTTTATACAGTGGAACCTGTATATAGTGGTCACCCTTGTGACACAACCAGTTGGCTGTTGTACAGAGGTGGTCTGTTTATACAGTGGAACCTGTATATAGTGGTCACCCTTGGGACACAACCAGTTGGCTGTTGTACAGAGGTGGTCTGCTTATACAGTGGAACCTGTACATTGTGGTCACCCTTGGGACACAACCAGTTGGCTGTTATACAGAGGTAGTCTGCTTATACAGTGTAACCTGTATATAGTGGTCACCCTTGAGACACAACCAGTTGGCTGTTATACAGAGGAGGTCTGTTTATACAGTGGAACCTGTATATAGTGGTCACCCTTGGGACACAACCAGTTGGCTGTTATACAGAGGAGGTCTGTTTATACAGTGGAACCTGTATATAGTGGTCACCCTTGGGACACAACCAGTTGGCTGTTATACAGAGGTGGTCTGCTTATACAGTGTAACCTGTATATAGTGGTCACCCTTGAGACACAACCAGTTGGCTGTTATACAGAGGAGGTCTGTTTATACAGTGGAACCTGTATATAGTGGTCACCCTTGTGACACAACCAGTTGGCTGTTGTACAGAGGTGGTCTGTTTATACAGTGGAACCTGTATATAGTGGTCACCCTTGGGACACAACCAGTTGGCTGTTGTACAGAGGTGGTCTGTTTATACAGTGGAACCTGTATATAGTGGTCACCCTTGGGACACAACCAGTTGGCTGTTGTACAGAGGTGGTCTGCTTATACAGTGGAACCTGTACATTGTGGTCACCCTTGGGACACAACCAGTTGGCTGTTATACAGAGGTAGTCTGCTTATACAGTGTAACCTGTATATAGTGGTCACCCTTGAGACACAACCAGTTGGCTGTTATACAGAGGAGGTCTGTTTATACAGTGGAACCTGTATATAGTGGTCACCCTTGGGACACAACCAGTTGGCTGTTATACAGAGGAGGTCTGTTTATACAGTGGAACCTGTATATAGTGGTCACCCTTGGGACACAACCAGTTGGCTGTTATACAGAGGTGGTCTGCTTATACAGTGTAACCTGTATATAGTGGTCACCCTTGAGACACAACCAGTTGGCTGTTATACAGAGGAGGTCTGTTTATACAGTGGAACCTGTATATAGTGGTCACCCTTGTGACACAACCAGTTGGCTGTTGTACAGAGGTGGTCTGTTTATACAGTGGAACCTGTATATAGTGGTCACCCTTGGGACACAACCAGTTGGCTGTTGTACAGAGGTGGTCTGCTTATACAGTGGAACCTGTACATTGTGGTCACCCTTGGGACACAACCAGTTGGCTGTTATACAGAGGTAGTCTGCTTATACAGTGTAACCTGTATATAGTGGTCACCCTTGAGACACAACCAGTTGGCTGTTATACAGAGGAGGTCTGTTTATACAGTGGAACCTGTATATAGTGGTCACCCTTGGGACACAACCAGTTGGCTGTTATACAGAGGAGGTCTGTTTATACAGTGGAACCTGTATATAGTGGTCACCCTTGGGACACAACCAGTTGGCTGTTATACAGAGGTGGTCTGCTTATACAGTGTAACCTGTATATAGTGGTCACCCTTGAGACACAACCAGTTGGCTGTTATACAGAGGAGGTCTGTTTATACAGTGGAACCTGTATATAGTGGTCACCCTTGTGACACAACCAGTTGGCTGTTGTACAGAGGTGGTCTGTTTATACAGTGGAACCTGTATATAGTGGTCACCCTTGGGACACAACCAGTTGGCTGTTGTACAGAGGTGGTCTGTTTATACAGTGGAACCTGTATATAGTGGTCACCCTTGGGACACAACCAGTTGGCTGTTGTACAGAGGTGGTCTGCTTATACAGTGGAACCTGTACATTGTGGTCACCCTTGGGACACAACCAGTTGGCTGTTATACAGAGGTAGTCTGCTTATACAGTGTAACCTGTATATAGTGGTCACCCTTGAGACACAACCAGTTGGCTGTTATACAGAGGAGGTCTGTTTATACAGTGGAACCTGTATATAGTGGTCACCCTTGGGACACAACCAGTTGGCTGTTATACAGAGGAGGTCTGTTTATACAGTGGAACCTGTATATAGTGGTCACCCTTGGGACACAACCAGTTGGCTGTTATACAGAGGTGGTCTGCTTATACAGTGTAACCTGTATATAGTGGTCACCCTTGAGACACAACCAGTTGGCTGTTATACAGAGGAGGTCTGTTTATACAGTGGAACCTGTATATAGTGGTCACCCTTGTGACACAACCAGTTGGCTGTTGTACAGAGGTGGTCTGTTTATACAGTGGAACCTGTATATAGTGGTCACCCTTGGGACACAACCAGTTGGCTGTTGTACAGAGGTGGTCTGCTTATACAGTGGAACCTGTACATTGTGGTCACCCTTGGGACACAACCAGTTGGCTGTTATACAGAGGTAGTCTGCTTATACAGTGTAACCTGTATATAGTGGTCACCCTTGAGACACAACCAGTTGGCTGTTATACAGAGGAGGTCTGTTTATACAGTGGAACCTGTATATAGTGGTCACCCTTGGGACACAACCAGTTGGCTGTTATACAGAGGAGGTCTGTTTATACAGTGTAACCTGTATATAGTGGTCACCCTTGGGACACAACCAGTTGGCTGTTATACAGAGGTGGTCTGCTTATACAGTGTAACCTGTATATAGTGGTCACCCTTGAGACACAACCAGTTGGCTGTTATACAGAGGAGGTCTGTTTATACAGTGGAACCTGTATATAGTGGTCACCCTTGGGACACAACCAGTTGGCTGTTGTACAGAGGTGGTCTGTTTATACAGTGGAACCTGTATATAGTGGTCACCCTTGTGACACAACCAGTTGGCTGTTGTACAGAGGTGGTCTGTTTATACAGTGGAACCTGTATATAGTGGTCACCCTTGGGACACAACCAGTTGGCTGTTGTACAGAGGTGGTCTGTTTATACAGTGGAACCTGTATATAGTGGTCACCCTTGGGACACAACCATTACACTATTTTTACTGGGCTACAACTTTGATAAATGGTCTGCTTTGAACAATAGACATATCTTAATCATTGCCCAGGTAACATGTCACATCAAGAAGAAATACAATGGAAGCAGATGTCCTGTCTTCAGTTTTGGTCTCATGACTTCCCTCTGCCTGCCATGTTGTGTTGAAGCAACAGTAAAAGTTCAAGAAGGGGACATGATGGTGATCACTAGGTGGCAGAGAAAGTGGGTGTATGGGAGCAAAGTTCTCCCTAAAGGTTGGTGCTGGATATCCTGTGGTAGAAATATAGCTGTTTCTGAAGACATGTAGGAGCTTGAAAAAATGGAGGCTGTCCTTATTTCTGAGGTTAATAATAAAATGGTACCTTTATTCCAGACACTTTGGAACCTTGGAAGGTGTCCTTATCATGGAGGTATCCTTATTTCAAGGGTTAATACAGTGGAACCTCTATATTCCAGACACTGTGGGACCTTAGAAACTGTCCTTATTATAGTATTATAGAGGTTTTCCTAATTCGAAAAGAAAAGTGGATGATCTCGTTAATGGGCATTTAGAGAGAGACCTTGAGAATTTAAAATAGCATTTATTCCATGGTGAGAGGATGTTTTTAGATAGATGAAGAAGATATCATGTTCAGAACCTTTTTAATAATAATTTTATTTATTACAAATTTCTTGACATTTTTTTAATAGCTGAAATGGAAATGGGAAAGCAGGTAAAGGGATGGTTCCCCCGGGCATGTATCCAGCAGCTCTACGATATGGACCTCCAGAATGACAGCCAGCTCTCAGATACTCAGGCATCTACTCATTCAGACAGCCAGTACTCTCAACTCTCCGACACAGACCAAGAAACCACGAACCAAAAAATCGCATCACCCAGGAGAAGTAGACGACATGTTTCCTTTAACTCAAAAGGTTGTTTAAAAGGAAGCATGATAAAAGAAAAATGTAACCATGAGGGTGTGTGTGCAGGATGTGGAGGAACCGAAGTGATAGACCCCGATAAAGAACATTCCTTGAACGTTAAGACACAAGTAAAAACTGATAGGCATAAGGTCACTGTCCCCACAGGTAGGAAACAAAAAGTGGAACACGCAGGAGAGACGGCAATAGGTAAAGGTAGAACACACTCACTGGACGGTCAGATAAAGGTGAAAATTGATAGACGTAAGATCACTGTCCCTGCAGGTAAAGTGGAGAATGTAGAACAAGATGGAGATCGAATGCATACACGTTCATTGGAGGACAGTCAGACCAAAATCAAAATTGATAAACGTACTCCAACAGGTAAGGGACAAAAGGTGGAACAAGAAGGAGGGGTGATAGGTGGAGCTAGGAAGAAATCAAAGAAGAAAACAGATTGATGCTGCTAAAATGTGTTCTGAAGGTGGTGTTAAACTTCACTGTATTTTATCATTAACTACATAATGCTCCTATAGTGTTTATTATTATTATTACTGGTTTCTCATTTTTAAGACTTTTTAATCTGTTTGGCATACCAGTTAACTGCCTATAATTCTTATTCTTAATCATTTTTGTGACCAAAACAACAACACATTATTATTATTATTATTATTATTATTATTATTATTATTATTATTATTATTAAAGATTATTATTAAAGATTATTGATTCATTCTTTATACAGTGGAACCTGAATTATCCGATAGATTAAAGTGTCCTGATTAGAGGAGTGGCCCTCATTTCAGGAGGTGAAGTTCTTAATACACAAGCTGTTATCTGGGACATACATGTACGTATTGCCAATAATAATGCCACCATCCAATGAGTAGTCTTCTAGACAACTAACAGAATAATAATAGTTTTCAAGATTGTTGCTATAAATGTTAGACACAATAAATTGACTATCTCCTGAACTGCTATGATTGTAACAGAAGAGTGAGATCATTTCAATGGAGATTGTAGCTATTATGACTAAGTTTAATGGTTGCTTGTGAGTGTATGATACGTAGCATGGATGTGCATCTCTAGATATCAATTAGGAAGTTAGTTTCGTGGTACAGCTTGGAACCAGCTTGCTGTATCTTGAGGGTTAAAGTTCTGTCATCTTCTACTAGCTCTGTTTCAATGTTGAATGTGACATGAGATTGGCCCACTTTGTTTTGTCGCCAAAATAGACCGAAGGGGATAGCCTGGAGGAATGATGTATTAGCTTCTATTAATTATTGTGGCATTGGGCACCATTAGAACAACCATAGCAGTGTAACCTGTATATAGTGGTCACCCTTGGGACACAGCCAGTTGGCTGTTATACAGAGGTGGTCTGCTTATACAGTGTAACCTGTATATAGTGGTCACCCTTGAGACACAACCAGTTGGCTGTTATACAGAGGTGGCCTGCTTATACAGTGTAACCTGTATATAGTGGTCACCCTTGTGACACAACCAGTTGGCTGTTATACAGAGGTGGTCTGCTTATACAGTGTAACCTGTATATAGTGGTCATCCTTGGGACACAACCAGTTGGCTGTTATACAGAGGTGGTCTGTTTATACAGTGGAACCTGTATATAGTGGTCACCTTAAGAACATGCCACCATTTAAATTTCTATGTATACTCTCTATGGTAATAACAAAATACCTTTGTTCCTAAGGGAATTGCGCAGTTTGAGTCATTGCTAAGGGTGATTTCCATATCCTTGCCATCTCCAAAACATAGAATAGGCATATTCCTCACCAGAGGAGTGTGGCCATGCAAACTAAGGCACTTGTTCAATGCCTAGAAAAGGAAAGGGAAAAAAATTGCTATTCAATTATAAAGGGCACATTGGGACCTTGGAAACTGTCCTTTATATAGAGGCTGTCCTTAATTCAGAGGTAATATACAGTGGAACCTCTCTATAGAGGACACATTGGGACCTTGGAAACTGTCCTTTATATAGAGGTTGTCCTTAATTCAGAGGTAATATACAGTGGAACCTCTCTATAAAGGACACATTGGGACCTTGGAAACTGTCCTTTATATAGAGGTTGTCCTTAATTCAGAGGTAATATACAGTGGAACCTCTCTATAGAGGACACATTGGGACCTTGGAAACTGTCCTTTATATAGAGGTTGTCCTTAATTCAGAGGTAATATACAGTGGAACCTCTCTATAGAGGACACATTGGGACCTTGGAAACTGTCCTTTATATAGAGGTTGTCCTTAATTCAGAGGTAATATACAGTAGAACCTCTCTATAGAGGACACACTGGGACCTTGTAAACTGTCCTTTATATAGAGGTTGTCCTTAATTCAGAGGTAATATACAGTGGAACCTCTCTATAGAGGACACATTGGGACCTTGGAAACTGTCCTTTATATAGAGGTTGTCCTTAATTCAGAGGTAATATACAGTGGAACCTCTCTATAGAGGACACATTGGGACCTTGGAAACTGTCCTTTATATAGAGGTTGTCCTTAATTCAGAGGTAATATACAGTGGAACCTCTCTATAAAGGACACATTGGGACCTTGTAAACTGTCCTTTATATAGAGGTTGTCCTTAATTCAGAGGTAATATACAGTAGAACCTCTCTATAGAGGACACACTGGGATCTTGGAAACTGTCCTTTATATAGAGGTCGTCCTTAATTCAGAGGTAATATACAGTGGAACCTCTCTATAAAGGACACATTGGGACCTTGTAAACTGTCCTTTATATAGAGGTCATCCTTAATTCAGAGGTAATATACAGTGGAACCTCTCTATAGAGGACACATTGGGACCTTGTAAACTGTCCTTTATATAGAGGTTGTCCTTAATTCAGAGGTAATATACAGTGGAACCTCTCTATAGAGGACACATTGGGACCTTGGAAACTGTCCTTTATATAGAGGTTGTCCTTAATTCAGAGGTAATATACAGTGGAACCTCTCTATAGAGGACACATTGGGACCTTGGAAACTGTCCTTTATATAGAGGTTGTCCTTAATTCAGAGGTAATATACAGTGGAACCTCTCTATAGAGGACACATTGGGACCTTGGAAACTGTCCTTTATATAGAGGTTGTCCTTAATTCAGAGGTAATATACAGTGGAACCTCTCTATAGAGGACACATTGGGACCTTGGAAACTGTCCTTTATATAGAGGTTATCCTTAATTCAGAGGTAATATACAGTGGAACCTCTCTATAGAGGACACATTGGGACCTTGGAAACCTTTATATAGAGGTTATCCTTAATTCAGAGGTAATATACAGTGGAACCTCTCTATAGAGGACACATTGGGACCTTGGAAACCTTTATATAGAGGTTATCCTTAATTCAGAGGTAATATACAGTGGAACCTCTCTATAGAGGACACATTGGGACCTTGGAAACCTTTATATAGAGGTTATCCTTAATTCAGAGGTAATATACAGTGGAACCTCTCTATAGAGGACACATTGGGACCTTGGAAACCTTTATATAGAGGTTGTCCTTAATTCAGAGGTAATATACAGTGGAACCTCTCTATAGAGGACACATTGGGACCTTGGAAACCTTTATATAGAGGTTGTCCTTAATTCAGAGGTAATATACAGTGGAACCTCTCTATAGAGGACACATTGGGACCTTGGAAACCTTTATATAGAGGTTGTCCTTAATTCAGAGGTAATATACAGTGGAACCTCTCTATAGAGGACACATTGGGACCTTGGAAACCTTTATATAGAGGTTGTCCTTAATTCAGAGGTAATATACAGTGGAACCTCTCTATAGAGGACACATTGGGACCTTGGAAACCTTTATATAGAGGTTATCCTTAATTCAGAGGTAATATACAGTGGAACCTCTCTATAGAGGACACATTGGGACCTTGGAAACCTTTATATAGAGGTTATCCTTAATTCAGAGGTAATATACAGTGGAACCTCTCTATAGAGGACACATTGGGACCTTGGAAACCTTTATATAGAGGTTGTCCTTAATTCAGAGGTAATATACAGTGGAACCTCTCTATAGAGGACACATTGGGACCTTGGAAACCTTTATATAGAGGTTGTCCTTAATTCAGAGGTAATATACAGTGGAACCTCTCTATAGAGGACACATTGGGACCTTGGAAACCTTTATATAGAGGTTGTCCTTAATTTAGAGGTAATATACAGTGGAACCTCTCTATAGAGGACACATTGGGACCTTGGAAACCTTTATATAGAGGTTGTCCTTAATTCAGAGGTAATATACAGTGGAACCTCTCTATAGAGGACACATTGGGACCTTGGAAACCTTTATATAGAGGTTGTCCTTAATTCAGAGGTAATATACAGTGGAACCTCTCTATAGAGGACACATTGGGACCTTGGAAACCTTTATATAGAGGTTGTCCTTAATTCAGAGGTAATATACAGTGGAACCTCTCTATAGAGGACACATTGGGACCTTGGAAACCTTTATATAGAGGTTATCCTTAATTCAGAGGTAATATACAGTGGAACCTCTCTATAGAGGACACATTGGGACCTTGGAAACCTTTATATAGAGGTTATCCTTAATTCAGAGGTAATATACAGTGGAACCTCTCTATAGAGGACACATTGGGACCTTGGAAACCTTTATATAGAGGTTGTCCTTAATTCAGAGGTAATATACAGTGGAACCTCTCTATAGAGGACACATTGGGACCTTGGAAACCTTTATATAGAGGTTATCCTTAATTCAGAGGTAATATACAGTGGAACCTCTCTATAGAGGACACATTGGGACCTTGGAAACCTTTATATAGAGGTTGTCCTTAATTCAGAGGTAATATACAGTGGAACCTCTCTATAGAGGACACATTGGGACCTTGGAAACCTTTATATAGAGGTTGTCCTTAATTCAGAGGTAATATACAGTGGAACCTCTCTATAGAGGACACATTGGGACCTTGGAAACCTTTATATAGAGGTTGTCCTTAATTCAGAGGTAATATACAGTGGAACCTCTCTATAGAGGACACATTGGGACCTTGGAAACCTTTATATAGAGGTTGTCCTTAATTCAGAGGTAATATACAGTGGAACCTCTCTATAGAGGACACATTGGGACCTTGGAAACCTTTATATAGAGGTTATCCTTAATTCAGAGGTAATATACAGTGGAACCTCTCTATAGAGGACACATTGGGACCTTGGAAACCTTTATATAGAGGTTATCCTTAATTCAGAGGTAATATACAGTGGAACCTCTCTATAGAGGACACATTGGGACCTTGGAAACCTTTATATAGAGGTTGTCCTTAATTCAGAGGTAATATACAGTGGAACCTCTCTATAGAGGACACATTGGGACCTTGGAAACCTTTATATAGAGGTTGTCCTTAATTCAGAGGTAATATACAGTGGAACCTCTCTATAGAGGACACATTGGGACCTTGGAAACCTTTATATAGAGGTTATCCTTAATTCAGAGGTAATATACAGTGGAACCTCTCTATAGAGGACACATTGGGACCTTGGAAACCTTTATATAGAGGTTATCCTTAATTCAGAGGTAATATACAGTGGAACCTCTCTATAGAGGACACATTGGGACCTTGGAAACCTTTATATAGAGGTTGTCCTTAATTCAGAGGTAATATACAGTGGAACCTCTCTATAGAGGACACATTGGGACCTTGGAAACCTTTATATAGAGGTTGTCCTTAATTCAGAGGTAATATACAGTGGAACCTCTCTATAGAGGACACATTGGGACCTTGGAAACCTTTATATAGAGGTTATCCTTAATTCAGAGGTAATATACAGTGGAACCTCTCTATAGAGGACACATTGGGACCTTGGAAACCTTTATATAGAGGTTGTCCTTAATTCAGAGGTAATATACAGTGGAACCTCTCTATAGAGGACACATTGGGACCTTGGAAACCTTTATATAGAGGTTGTCCTTAATTCAGAGGTAATATACAGTGGAACCTCTCTATAGAGGACACATTGGGACCTTGGAAACCTTTATATAGAGGTTATCCTTAATTCAGAGGTAATATACAGTGGAACCTCTCTATAGAGGACACATTGGGACCTTGGAAACCTTTATATAGAGGTTATCCTTAATTCAGAGGTAATATACAGTGGAACCTCTCTATAGAGGACACATTGGGACCTTGGAAACCTTTATATAGAGGTTGTCCTTAATTCAGAGGTAATATACAGTGGAACCTCTCTATAGAGGACACATTGGGACCTTGGAAACCTTTATATAGAGGTTGTCCTTAATTCAGAGGTAATATACAGTGGAACCTCTCTATAGAGGACACATTGGGACCTTGGAAACCTTTATATAGAGGTTATCCTTAATTCAGAGGTAATATACAGTGGAACCTCTCTATAGAGGACACATTGGGACCTTGGAAACCTTTATATAGAGGTTGTCCTTAATTCAGAGGTAATATACAGTGGAACCTCTCTATAGAGGACACATTGGGACCTTGGAAACCTTTATATAGAGGTTGTCCTTAATTCAGAGGTAATATACAGTGGAACCTCTCTATAGAGGACACATTGGGACCTTGGAAACCTTTATATAGAGGTTATCCTTAATTCAGAGGTAATATACAGTGGAACCTCTCTATAGAGGACACATTGGGACCTTGGAAACCTTTATATAGAGGTTATCCTTAATTCAGAGGTAATATACAGTGGAACCTCTCTATAGAGGACACATTGGGACCTTGGAAACCTTTATATAGAGGTTGTCCTTAATTCAGAGGTAATATACAGTGGAACCTCTCTATAGAGGACACATTGGGACCTTGGAAACCTTTATATAGAGGTTGTCCTTAATTCAGAGGTAATATACAGTGGAACCTCTCTATAGAGGACACATTGGGACCTTGGAAACCTTTATATAGAGGTTGTCCTTAATTCAGAGGTAATATACAGTGGAACCTCTCTATAGAGGACACATTGGGACCTTGGAAACCTTTATATAGAGGTTGTCCTTAATTCAGAGGTAATATACAGTGGAACCTCTCTATAGAGGACACATTGGGACCTTGGAAACCTTTATATAGAGGTTGTCCTTAATTCAGAGGTAATATACAGTGGAACCTCTCTATAGAGGACACATTGGGACCTTGGAAACCTTTATATAGAGGTTGTCCTTAATTCAGAGGTAATATACAGTGGAACCTCTCTATAGAGGACACATTGGGACCTTGGAAACCTTTATATAGAGGTTGTCCTTAATTCAGAGGTAATATACAGTGGAACCTCTCTATAGAGGACACATTGGGACCTTGGAAACCTTTATATAGAGGTTGTCCTTAATTCAGAGGTAATATACAGTGGAACCTCTCTATAGAGGACACATTGGGACCTTGGAAACCTTTATATAGAGGTTATCCTTAATTCAGAGGTAATATACAGTGGAACCTCTCTATAGAGGACACATTGGGACCTTGGAAACCTTTATATAGAGGTTATCCTTAATTCAGAGGTAATATACAGTGGAACCTCTCTATAGAGGACACATTGGGACCTTGGAAACCTTTATATAGAGGTTGTCCTTAATTCAGAGGTAATATACAGTGGAACCTCTCTATAGAGGACACATTGGGACCTTGGAAACCTTTATATAGAGGTTGTCCTTAATTCAGAGGTAATATACAGTGGAACCTCTCTATAGAGGACACATTGGGACCTTGGAAACCTTTATATAGAGGTTGTCCTTAATTCAGAGGTAATATACAGTGGAACCTCTCTATAGAGGACACATTGGGACCTTGGAAACCTTTATATAGAGGTTGTCCTTAATTCAGAGGTAATATACAGTGGAACCTCTCTATAGAGGACACATTGGGACCTTGGAAACCTTTATATAGAGGTTGTCCTTAATTCAGAGGTAATATACAGTGGAACCTCTCTATAGAGGACACATTGGGACCTTGGAAACCTTTATATAGAGGTTGTCCTTAATTCAGAGGTAATATACAGTGGAACCTCTCTATAGAGGACACATTGGGACCTTGGAAACCTTTATATAGAGGTTGTCCTTAATTCAGAGGTAATATACAGTGGAACCTCTCTATAGAGGACACATTGGGACCTTGGAAACCTTTATATAGAGGTTATCCTTAATTCAGAGGTAATATACAGTGGAACCTCTCTATCGAAAAAAAAAAAATAATAAAAAAAAAAAAAAAAAATAATAATATGAAATACATTTTCAAAAGTCCCAATGTGTCTGTAATAAATTTCAACTTGAAAGGTTCCAGCATTAATATTAATTATCATAGTGATCCTTCAAACTTACATTCGACTGGTCTTCTATAGCATTATTGGCAAAAATGTCAAACTGCACTGACTTGTGATGTGGATTTGTCTTTGAATATACAGAAGCTACCATCTTTTTGGCTGCATAAGTTCCATTACGAATAGGTCTTCCAACCTGAAGGAATTAGCAAAGTGTATAAAGTGTATAAGTGTAGTGTTTGCTGTTTGCTGTGGTGGAAGCCAATCACCTGAAATGAGGACACATCTGTATACAGTGGAACTCCTCTATTCCAACACCCTGAAACGAGGACACCTCTGTATACAGTGGAACTCCTCTATTCCAACTCCCTGAAACGAGGACACCTCTGTATACAGTGGAACTCCTCTATTCCAACTCCCTGAAACGAGGACACCTCTGTATACAGTAGAATTCCTCTATTCCAACACCCTGAAATGTGTCCACTTCTATTATAAGTGACACTTTGAATAACAGCCTGTGTTTTTGAACTTGTACCCCTGGAAACGAGTCCACCTCTCTAATCTTTTCCCAAGCAGAGAGCTTCCATTATCAGACTTACTAGTTTGAAGCATCCCAGTTGGCTAGTTTTCACCTGGACATAATCTATATGCATTTGATATGAAGACCTGTTCCGAAACTTGCTGTTACTTTTTTGTGGTACTTCCACCAAACCAATAGTATTCATAATCTCAGCCCAATCATCACCATCTTTATCTGAGGTTCTTCCGAGCATTTGTAAATGCCAGGAGTTGTTCCTGTAAGGCAAACAGTGAGGCATACGAATAACTATTGATTGTTCAAGAACGGCGTTGAAAGGATGCACGACAATCATTGGACTGAGTTGGATATTTTTGTCTTTCTTTTCCTGGATGAGACTTTCCACTAGTTTAAAACTTCTAGAATTTCCTGAGATTTCAAACTGCTTCAATGGATTGTAAACAGTCTGTATGACTTCAAACCATATTTTTTGTGACTTCCCACGAGGGACTGCATTCTCTGGTATCTCTATGGTGATGCCACTCCCCTCATTTGTCAGTGTTCCTCCCCTACATGTGAATATGCCAAGGCCATTGATACATGGTGCTGAGGTTTTGTGCTGTTTTGCTGCCAGCAGGTTTGATCTTTGAAGTGCTTTTCTGTCTTCACTTAATATCCTTTCTTGATCAATTCCTGAAATATTATATAAGTGTTTTATCAGGGACACAGTGGAACCCCTCTATTCCAACACCAACACCTCTGTTATACACTGGAATCTTTCTATTCCAACTCCCTGAAATGAGGACACCTCTGCATACACTGGAGCCATGCACTCCATTCCAACCCTCTGAAATGAGGACACCTCTGTGTACAGTGGAACTCCACTATCTCAACCCCCTGAAATGAGGACACCTCTGTATACAGTAGAATTCCTCTATTCCAACCCCCTGAAATGAGGATACCTCTATTCTAACCCCCTGAAATGAGGTCACTTCTGTATATAGCAGAATCCCTCTATTCCAACTCCCTAAAATGAGGATACCTCTGTATACAGTGGAATACCTCCTCTATTCCAACCCCCTGAAATGAGGACACCTCTGTATACAGTGGAACCCCTCTATTCCAACCCCCTGAAATGAGGACACCTCTGTATACAGTGGAACTCCTCTATTCCAACCCCCTGAAATGAGGACACCTCTGTATACAGTGGAACCCCTCTATTCCAACCCCCTGAAATGAGGACACCTCTGTATACAGTGGAACCCCTCTATTCCAACCCCCTGAAATGAGGACACCTCTGTATACAGTGGAACTCCTCTATTCCAACCCCCTGAAATGAGGACACCTCTGTATACAGTGGAACTCCTCTATTCCAACCCCCTGAAATGAGGACACCTCTGTATACAGTGGAACTCCTCTATTCCAACCCCCTGAAATGAGGACACCTCTGTATACAGTGGAACTCCTCTATTCCAACCCCCTGAAATGAGGACACCTCTGTATACAGTGGAACTCCTCTATTCCAACCCCCTGAAATGAGGACACCTCTGTATACAGTGGAACTCCTCTATTCCAACCCCCTGAAATGAGGACACCTCTGTATACAGTGGAACCCCTCTATTCCAACCCCCTGAAATGAGGACACCTCTGTATACAGTGGAACCCCTCTATTCCAACCCCCTGAAATGAGGACACCTCTGTATACAGTGGAATACCTCCTCTATTCCAACCCCCTGAAATGAGGACACCTCTGTATACAGTGGAACCCCTCTATTCCAACCCCCTGAAATGAGGACACCTCTGTATACAGTGGAACCCCTCTATTCCAACCCCCTGAAATGAGGACACCTCTGTATACAGTGGAATACCTCCTCTATTCCAACCCCCTGAAATGAGGACACCTCTGTATACAGTGGAACTCCTCTATTCCAACCCCCTGAAATGAGGACACCTCTGTATACAGTGGAACCCCTCTATTCCAACCCCCTGAAATGAGGACACCTCTGTATACAGTGGAACCCCTCTATTCCAACCCCCTGAAATGAGGACACCTCTGTATACAGTGGAATACCTCCTCTATTCCAACCCCCTGAAATGAGGACACCTCTGTATACAGTGGAATACCTCCTCTATTCCAACCCCCTGAAATGAGGACACCTCTGTATACAGTGGAACCCCTCTATTCCAACCCCCTGAAATGAGGACACCTCTGTATACAGTGGAACCCCTCTATTCCAACCCCCTGAAATGAGGACACCTCTGTATACAGTGGAATACCTCCTCTATTCCAACCCCCTGAAATGAGGACACCTCTGTATACAGTGGAACTCCTCTATTCCAACCCCCTGAAATGAGGACACCTCTGTATACAGTGGAACCCCTCTATTCCAACCCCCTGAAATGAGGACACCTCTGTATACAGTGGAACCCCTCTATTCCAACCCCCTGAAATGAGGACACCTCTGTATACAGTGGAATACCTCCTCTATTCCAACCCCCTGAAATGAGGACACCTCTGTATACAGTGGAACCCCTCTATTCCAACCCCCTGAAATGAGGACACCTCTGTATACAGTGGAACCCCTCTATTCCAACCCCCTGAAATGAGGACACCTCTGTATACAGTGGAATACCTCCTCTATTCCAACCCCCTGAAATGAGGACACCTCTGTATACAGTGGAACTCCTCTATTCCAACCCCCTGAAATGAGGACACCTCTGTATACAGTGGAACCCCTCTATTCCAACCCCCTGAAATGAGGACACCTCTGTATACAGTGGAACCCCTCTATTCCAACCCCCTGAAATGAGGACACCTCTGTATACAGTGGAATACCTCCTCTATTCCAACCCCCTGAAATGAGGACACCTCTGTATACAGTGGAACCCCTCTATTCCAACCCCCTGAAATGAGGACACCTCTGTATACAGTGGAACCCCTCTATTCCAACCCCCTGAAATGAGGACACCTCTGTATACAGTGGAATACCTCCTCTATTCCAACCCCCTGAAATGAGGACACCTCTGTATACAGTGGAACCCCTCTATTCCAACCCCCTGAAATGAGGACACCTCTGTATACAGTGGAATACCTCCTCTATTCCAACCCCCTGAAATGAGGACACCTCTGTATACAGTGGAACCCCTCTATTCCAACCCCCTGAAATGAGGACACCTCTGTATACAGTGGAACCCCTCTATTCCAACCCCCTGAAATGAGGACACCTCTGTATACAGTGGAATACCTCCTCTATTCCAACCCCCTGAAATGAGGACACCTCTGTATACAGTGGAACTCCTCTATTCCAACCCCCTGAAATGAGGACACCTCTGTATACAGTGGAACTCCTCTATTCCAACCCCCTGAAATGAGGACACCTCTGTATACAGTGGAACTCCTCTATTCCAACCCCCTGAAATGAGGACACCTCTGTATACAGTGGAACTCCTCTATTCCAACCCCCTGAAATGAGGACACCTCTGTATACAGTGGAACCCCTCTATTCCAACCCCCTGAAATGAGGACACCTCTGTATACAGTGGAACCCCTCTATTCCAACCCCCTGAAATGAGGACACCTCTGTATACAGTGGAATACCTCCTCTATTCCAACCCCCTGAAATGAGGACACCTCTGTATACAGTGGAACCCCTCTATTCCAACCCCCTGAAATGAGGACACCTCTGTATACAGTGGAACCCCTCTATTCCAACACCCTGAAATGAGGACACCTCTGTATACAGTGGAATACCTCCTCTATTCCAACCCCCTGAAATGAGGACACCTCTGTATACAGTGGAACTCCTCTATTCCAACCCCCTGAAATGAGGACACCTCTGTATACAGTGGAACCCCTCTATTCCAACCCCCTGAAATGAGGACACCTCTGTATACAGTGGAACCCCTCTATTCCAACCCCCTGAAATGAGGACACCTCTGTATACAGTGGAATACCTCCTCTATTCCAACCCCCTGAAATGAGGACACCTCTGTATACAGTGGAACCCCTCTATTCCAACCCCCTGAAATGAGGACACCTCTGTATACAGTGGAACCCCTCTATTCCAACCCCCTGAAATGAGGACACCTCTGTATACAGTGGAATACCTCCTCTATTCCAACCCCCTGAAATGAGGACACCTCTGTATACAGTGGAACTCCTCTATTCCAACCCCCTGAAATGAGGACACCTCTGTATACAGTGGAACCCCTCTATTCCAACCCCCTGAAATGAGGACACCTCTGTATACAGTGGAACCCCTCTATTCCAACCCCCTGAAATGAGGACACCTCTGTATACAGTGGAATACCTCCTCTATTCCAACCCCCTGAAATGAGGACACCTCTGTATACAGTGGAACCCCTCTATTCCAACCCCCTGAAATGAGGACACCTCTGTATACAGTGGAACCCCTCTATTCCAACCCCCTGAAATGAGGACACCTCTGTATACAGTGGAACCCCTCTATTCCAACCCCCTGAAATGAGGACACCTCTGTATACAGTGGAATACCTCCTCTATTCCAACCCCCTGAAATGAGGACACCTCTGTATACAGTGGAACTCCTCTATTCCAACCCCCTGAAATGAGGACACCTCTGTATACAGTGGAACCCCTCTATTCCAACCCCCTGAAATGAGGACACCTCTGTATACAGTGGAACCCCTCTATTCCAACCCCCTGAAATGAGGACACCTCTGTATACAGTGGAATACCTCCTCTATTCCAACCCCCTGAAATGAGGACACCTCTGTATACAGTGGAACCCCTCTATTCCAACCCCCTGAAATGAGGACACCTCTGTATACAGTGGAACCCCTCTATTCCAACCCCCTGAAATGAGGACACCTCTGTATACAGTGGAATACCTCCTCTATTCCAACCCCCTGAAATGAGGACACCTCTGTATACAGTGGAACCCCTCTATTCCAACCCCCTGAAATGAGGACACCTCTGTATACAGTGGAATACCTCCTCTATTCCAACCCCCTGAAATGAGGACACCTCTGTATACAGTGGAACACTCCTGTAATAAAGGACACTTGGATATGTTCCACAACAGAGCCAATGAATTAATAGTTACAATTCATTTCAGATTATGTCAGTGGCAGTCACTCTACATAGATTTTTTTTTTCATCTTACGTTTTTCTTCATCGTCTTCTTTCCTATCTGTAACTCTCGTTTTGTGAGCTCTTTGGGTACTTACAGTCTCCAGAAACCTACTCTCTTCCATCTGAAGTGCCAGATTATAACTTAATGTGTTCCCTTCTGATAAATTTATGGTGTCGATACTTCCCCTTTTATGCAACTGCTTGCCTCTATCCTTTTGTCTTGGATCTTGAGAATCATTCTTGATTTTTTCACCAGTTGGGGAGAAAAAATCTTTGTCTCTAGATTTAGGGGTAGTTGGTAATTTCATCTCCTCTGAGTTGGGGTTCGATAGTGTTCTTTCCTGTCGAAGTCCATGAACTGATAAATTTGGCTTGTGTGAGAATTGATGGACAGACGTTTTGCAACGTGTTCTTGATACTTTTGCTGACGAATCAGTGCTTTCAGTTTGAGTTGATGGAGTTAAAGTTTGTTCAGAATTCTCATTGTTATCAATGGATATCATAGGTGTTGATAGAGGGTTCAATGTGCATGGAATGTGTGTTGGAGACTCACGATCTTCACTTCTTTTGGATAGTAGAAATCGCTTGTCTTCAACTATTTCAGGCGGCAAAATATCTCCAGATAGCTCAAGATTGATGTAAGATGACCTGGGTTCAATTTCTTGTTTCATGTTCATTTCAACACAACTTTGAGAATTAGTCTGCTTGTTGTGATCAGATTGTCTGCTATCATTGGCTATTTCAGGCGGCAACATATTTTCTGAAAACTTGAGGTTGACATACGATGCAGAATCCATTTCTTGCTTTGTACTTGTTTCAACGCCACCTAACGATGACAACATGAGGTTGACATACGATGGTTTGTTTTCAGAATTGATTTCTTGTTTTGTACTTGTTTCAATGCCACCTAACGATGGATTTTCGGACAACTTGAGGTTGACATAGGATGGTTTGTTTTCAGAATCCATTTCTTGCTTTGTACTTGTTTCAATGCCACCTAACGATGGATTTTCGGACAGCTTGAGGTTGACATAAGATGGTTTGCTTTCAGAATCTATTTCTTGCTTTGTACTTGTTTCAACGCCACATAACAATGTATCTACATCATCAGGGATACCGGCTGAGCTCTGGCCTTCATGACTACTTGAATCATCTTCAACTGCTAGTTTGTCGGTTATTTCGTCAGAAGAATCATGACTTTCATTGGTTTGTGTAGAATCTTTTCTTAAATTCACTTTGAGGTGGCCTTCCATGGCAGATAGTAAATCATCTTCTGTAAATTGATTGCTTTTCAGCATGCGTCCAAGTTCTACCATTATATCTGCAAGATCACGATTAGACGTGGCATCAGATCCTACACTCATTTTCATTCCATGCTGCTCCAATCTGGTTCCAATTTCTTTCTTGGTCTGTTTCTGTGCAGCTGCTGAAGTGAGTAGCTGTGTAGATAAAATATCTCGATTCTTCATTAAAAATGCCAGCGAGTCTCTTTTAATTCTCATAGCTACATCTGCTCGTGGACCTAGTGGTTTCTTCCATCTCTGACCTCCTGGAGCATAAACTGGTAAGGCAGTTTGTCTAAGACGTGTACTGGTTTGATGGCTTCCCTTAAAATGTGATTTTTGTCTAGCCAACTTCTTATGTCCTATTGGCCTTCCTCGGTCCTTCCCAAGAGGTTTAGCTGGCGATTTTCGCTTAAATGAGTAATCAGTGTTTAACTTTACATTTAATGGGACACCTACACTACTAGTCTTGGCTGTGCTGGATGCCACAAGGTCCAAAAAAGATGGTACTGTCTGCAATTTTTGCTTTCTTCGATGTTCTTCGTAAGGAATGGGTTTTGGAGGGGAACCATGCTTTTTGGGACGTGCAATATTGTTGACATGGGCATTTTTAGTGACTTTTTTGTTTTTGTCGTCCTTAATGTAGCTGATAAATGTAGCTTCTCCTTCCTTCTCTTGTGGAGAGACAATATTTTGGAGAGAAGCTTTTGAAAGAAGGCGTTTCTTTTCTTTCTTTGTTTTTACAATAATGGGCGGAAAGATGAATGACTCTGGACCAGATTGAAGCTTTTGATTGGCTTGAGAAAAAATCAGCTCCTGTTCTCGGAGAAGTGAATCTGTTCTTGGTGGAACTGAGGGTGGAGTCAACTGTGGTGCTGACTCTGAAGCATTTAGTGAAGGTTTCTGTTGTTTTGATTTGCTGTTTGGTTGGTCGATATTCGGGCAAAACTGTCCAGAGGAAGAGAGAAGTGTTCTGATCTTGTTCTTCTGTAGAAATTTCATCCAGTGTTTTTCAAATATGTTTATTCCAGGAATGACGGCATAGGAGTAGTCTCCTGATGTCCTCTCCTTTAACTGATCTACAAGTACGTCGAGATTATCTGGTCTGGGAGGCACGGTTGGGGGATCATTCAGATTGAAAACGTACTTACAATCACTTGAAGTAGAACTACTACGTGATAATTCTGTCTCATCGTCACAGCAAGGTAATTCCACTGGGGTGTCTAAGTTTCCTGGTTTCTCAACTTCATCCATATCTCCTTTTATCGTTTCTCTCTGATCTGTTGGACGTTTTCTAAAACTTAGAAGCATGCTGAGTTTCTCTGGAATTGGCACTGATTTAGCCACACCCACAGAGGAAGCCATTTTGTCAATGTCCTCTTCATCAATCTCGACATATTCGTGCCAGATAACTTTACCAGTAATGGGATCTGTAGTGCTCAGCATTGTAGATGGTAAATTTTTCGAGTTCTCTAGCACTATCAAACTCTGTCTGTTCACATAATAACTTCGTTCTCCCTTGTGGAATGATAGCTGTGTGGCATCTGATGACAAATTCAAAAGAGGATGCTCTCCATTTGGAGAAAATGCCACTTCATAATCTTCCTTTGAACTGTTTTGCTTGGTAGCTCCAAGCAAGCTCCCTGGGTTGAGTGAAGCTTCCACATCAACAGTTTCCAGTTCTTTGATAGTTGAATTTTTTCCCTCTTCATTCAGCGTCACTGTTTGATATTTGAATTTTTTTGGTACACTTGGAGCCTGTTTTTTGTTACCTTTCTTTTCTACCAGTACTGGCATGTACTGGAACTTCCTCTGAGGCTGTTTCTGACCAGCAGTGGTTAGTTTACTGGTATCCTCCTCCTCCTCCTCCTGTATGTATACTTGAGAAGGTGGTGTAGAAGATTCCTGTAATTGTGTCTTTGTCATGATATTAAGTGGAAGAGATTGTGATAAACCATCATCTCCCTGGGTACTTGATACTATGAGAGATGGATCGGTGTTTTCTTCGTGTAATCCTCTATGAGTTGGGATTTTAATCTCATTACTGGACTCCATAATACTAGAGGAGTCAGGATCTCTGTTTGGATGATGTCCGGACTCGCTAGAACTTACACGATCAGTAATTATCTTCAAATAGGCTGTGCTTAGCCTATTAATATCAGTCAGTCCTTCTCCGACAAAGGCACTTTCTTTGTTAACACTGTTTGTTAAATTTAGAAATGATACTGACGCCATCTTGATGTAATCATCACAAATATCGTCCTGATCACCATCACTGCACACTCCTCGTCTAAGCATCTTCTGCTCTGTACTCTGTCTTCTAATTGGAACCCATCCTTCTCCCACTGGATTACAACTGGTTGTCTTTCCAAGTGGTTTTTTGAAATCCTCATGGTATCCTGACACAGAATCTTCTTTTTCACTACCTATGAAATCATTCATGTCCACAGCATCTATTGATGAGTAACTTTCTGGTCTATTAAAGTCACATGACCTGTTTCTAGTAGGTAGTGTGGTATTAAAAACTGGTATTGAAGACTCGGAATTTGCTGAATTGGGTGATATCTGTATGGGACTAAAAGCAAGTGGAGAAATAGGATAAAATGTGTTCAGAGTTCCAACTTCTAATTCCTGACTCCCTGTGCTGTTCTGTGAGATATCACCAAAGCTCTTTCTGGGAAGTGGTTTTGGCTTTTTTACTTGTTTCATCTGGTCTGACGGTGACTCAGTCATCGATCGATCTTCTGGTGGTTTGTGATACCTGGAAAATTGCGGATCATCAAACACATTTTGGTACCCAAGTGATCGTACAGTTATAGGTGGAGAGATATCTGTTCCTGAATCTTCATCCAGACTGGAATTGGAGCCAAGGATCTGGTGTTTCACTCCATTACTCAGAATCTGCTTTTCTTTGAGCTCAGAGGTTGTGATGTCTTTGAATTTAGGGGAATTTTTGGGATTTTTATTTCCCTTTCCACGTTTAAAACCGAACAGTTTCTTGACAGCTGTGCTTTTTGAGGTCGCTGGAGCAATTTGTTTCATTTTGACTTGCTTTTCACCACCAAACTCTTTATGATGTTGTAAAATTGGAGAGCTAGTTAGACTAACAGCTTCAGAATGAATTTGATAGTTGTGTTTAACACGATCAAGAACTGGAGGATTTTTTTTTGGTGGAGGTGCAATTAGTCTCTGTTGTGTCTTGGGAAAAGAGTTAGAATAAGCACGTTTAGAATTTTCAGCTCTTGAGTAATCATCCACTCTTGCATTGGTATCGATACGATTTCTCTTAGCGACATCACAAGACTGTACAAAATTCCTCTTGTCAGTTGTTTCGGCTATGGAAGAAGAACCACTGCTAATGGATTCATCTCCATCTTTGTTCAGAGCTAGCCATCGTGCCCGTGCTTGGAGCATATTCTCATTAATAATCTGCTTCTCTGTCAAGCCCTTACCAGCTTGCTTATCTCGATCCAAAAAGGTAGTGAATTTAGTGTCTGTGGTGTGATGTCGGCCTTTCAGTTTCTTTTCCAGTTCTTTGATGACTGTTTTATTGCCGCCACTCTTTTTTTGTGGCGCAGAAGACATTGTGGTTATCTGCATAATAAAAATTTTAATGAGATAGAATTTTAGAATTTTTTTATCATTGTTAAAATAATGGGCACTAGCTGAAACTATCTAATAATCAGTGGAGTTAAGAAGGGAAGAAATATTGGGAGGAAAAGCAGACAAAGAGAAGTTTTAATGTAGGGTTTATGTTCTTTTATGATTGGGGGGTGGGGTGGATGGGTAGAGTAGTCAACAGGAATTTTTAATGTACGGTTTATGTTCTTTTATGATTGGGGGTGGGGTGGATGGGTGGAGTAGTCAACAGGAAGTTTTAATGTAGGGTTTATGTTCCTTTATGATTGGGGGTGGGGTAGATGGGTGGAGTAGTCAACAGGAAGTTTTAATGTAGGGTTTATGTTCTTTTATGATTGCTACATAGCTCTTTGGGGACAAAATAAACAATGTAGGCAGCATCACTTTAGAAGCATATTAGGAGTGCTCACTGTCAAATATTAAGGGGGCAGTGCTCCCTCTCCCCCTTCCCCTCCTTCCCACAACAGATATATTAGGAGGTGGGGGATGAGAGGGGGTGGGGGAGGGGGTAGGCAGCTGTCCTTCCTGTCTCTACTCCATTGCTAAAGCAATATGATATCAAAATGATCAGGATAAGATCATTCATTTTGCCAATTTTGGCTATAACTATATCTATTGCCAAAATTATTATATTAGTATTATTAGTATAGGATAATAATGATAGTGTATACAATAAACAACCAATAGTTTCCCCATTATGATCTATGATATGTTATATAGGGAATAACAATACCTACTCTCATAATAGAGAAGAGTCCCTTAATTAACCATTTCAGGGTGTTGGAATAGAGGAGTTCTACTGTATACTCATTTCAGGGTGTTGGAATAGAGGTGTTCCACTGTATACAGAAGTGTCCTCATTTCAGGGTGTTGGAATAGAGGAGTTCCACTGTATACAGAGGTGTCCTCATTTCAGGGTGTTGGAATAGAGGGGTTCCACTGTATACAGAAGTGTCCTCATTTCAGGGTGTTGGAATAGAGGAGTTCCACTGTATACAGAGGTGTCTTCATTTCAGGGTGTTGGAATAGAGGGGTTCCACTGTATACAGAGGTGTCCTCATTTCAGGGTGTTGGAATAGAGGAGTTCCACTGTATACAGAGGTGTCCTCATTTCAGGGGGGTGGAATAGAGGGGTTCCACTGTATACAGAGGTGTCCTCATTTCAGGGTGTTGGAATAGAGGAGTTCCACTGTATATAGAGGTGTCCTCATTTCAGGGTGTTGGAATAGAGGGGTTCCACTGTATACAGAGGTGTCCTCATTTCAGGGTGTTGGAATAGAGGGGTTCCACTGTATACAGAGGTGTCCTCATTTCAGGGTGTTGGAATAGAGGAATTCCACTGTATACAGAGGTGTCCTCATTTCAGGGGGGTGGAATAGAGGGGTTCCACTGTATACAGAGGTGTCCTCATTTCAGGGTGTTGGAATAGAGGAGTTCCACTGTATATAGAGGTGTCCTCATTTCAGGGTGTTGGAATAGAGGGGTTCCACTGTATACAGAGGTGTCCTCATTTCAGGGTGTTGGAATAGAGGGGTTCCACTGTATACAGAGGTGTCCTCATTTCAGGGTGTTGGAATAGAGGAATTCCACTGTACACAGAATGAATAGAATAGAGTGGTTTCACTGTGTCCTCATTTCAGAGGTAGTATTTGTGATTCTTAGACCACTAACAGTTAGCAAGTCAGCTTTTTAGAGTCATCAAGGATGTTCTTAGAACTCCCCCTTCTCTCACAGTTTGTCTTATTTTTGAAGTCCACTCCTTTACAGTCTTTGTAGTGGTGGTAACCTTTAAAGTGATCAATTTTTAAAGGTTTCCTGGATTAGGGAGTGTATGTTACTATGTACCACACAAATTATACCACATATTAACAGTGATATATATCATTCATGTGAACAGAAGCTGTTAAACAGTCACTTAAATTCCAAAGAATGGCAGCTGTTGACACCATCCCAGTATTATAACTCTATTCACAAACTAGCTAGCTAGCTATATAGAATAATGGTAGCTATCAATATTCACTTTTTTTAAATCAAATCAATTGCTTTGATCTTATAGATTTGATATGTAGCTAAATCTCACTGATATAATATTTATGAAGTTCTATTGATAGCTAAATATATTTGATAAGGGACTTAGAACATATCTTTGCCAAATCTGCTGCATACAAATCTAGTCTAAATAACACACATTTTCGCTTCAAACGGTAGGAAATCAACAATTTTTGCTGAGGACATTTGATATTATCATTCCATGAACCTGATACATATTACTACTTCAAGGCTATTAGCAATATATTGTTATCATTAAGTGAAAACTTATAGTTTATAGCAGCTAATATGGTACTAACACAGTATAAGCAGGAACTTGGATTCAATTATTAATCACTCTTATAAGTTTTAGTGTATACAGATGTGACCTGTTTAATTAACCTCTCTGTACTTGGGACACAACCAGTTGGCTGTCATACAGAGGTGGTCTGCTTATACAGTGGAACTTGTATAGAGTGGTCACCCTTGGGACACAACCAGTTGGCTGTTGTACAGAGGTGGTCTGCTTATACAGTGGAACTTGTATAGAGTGGTCACCCTTGGGACACAACCAGTTGGCTGTTGTACAGAGGTGGTCTGCTTATACAGTGGAACCTGTATAGAGTGGTCACCCTTGGGACACAACCAGTTGGCTGTTGTACAGAGGTGGTCTGCTTATACAGTGAAACCTGTATATAGTGGTCACCCTTGGGACACAACCAGTTGGCTGTTGTACAGAGGTGGTCTGCTTATACAGTGAAACCTGTATATAGTGGTCACCCTTGGGACACAACCAGTTGGCTGTTACACAGAAGTGACCTAAAACCTATAACAACAAATTGATACCAGAAAGAATTAAGGTATATTTATAGCCACCCTAAGTTATTATAAAGGTGAGAATATTCCAACCACTTATTTAAGTGGTCTGCCATAAACTAGCCACCATTTAGGTAATTGGTATCCTAGTCTCAGTTCTGTGTGATAACTATCCACCATTAACATAGGCATTGAAGATAGTGGTTACTGTCCAATTATTCAATCAATGCATAGGTGGAGACATGTACAGACTCTAGTACATATATCTAGTCACAGGCTTCATCCTTATATTTATGAAGGCACCTCTTTAATAAGGACACTTGGACAGTCCTAAAAACACTAATAGAACTTCACTTCCTAAAATAAGAACATTTACTCTAATCAGGAGACTTTGGTTTATCCCAAGGTGTCTTGAATAGAGAGGTTCCACTGAATACTCCATGTTTCTGTGTAGTTTTAGTGCTAACAGTTGTTCACAAGTTATCATAATAGAAACCTATGTTCTCCTCTCACTAGTACTACATTATAACTTATTGTTATAACTTTGGCTCCATCTCTTAATGCCTAGCTATAAATATTGCTATATCATATAACCATAGAGCAGATATTAATCATAATATAGCTATAGTGGTACCTCTCTATAGAGGACACATTGGGACCTTGGAAACTGTCCTTTATATAGAGGTTGTCCTTAATTCAGAGGTTATATACAGTGGAACCTCTCTATACAGGACACATTGGGACCTTGGAAACTGTCCTTTATATAGAGGTTGTCCTTAATTCAGAGGTAATATACAGTGGAACCTCTCTATAGAGGACACATTGGGACCTTGGAAACTGTCCTTTATATAGAGGTTGTCCTTAATTCAGAGGTAATATACAGTGGAACCTCTCTATACAGGACACATTGGGACCTTGGAAACTGTCCTTTATATAGAGGTTGTCCTTAATTCAGAGGTAATATACAGTGGAACCTCTCTATAGAGGACACATTGGGACCTTGGAAACTGTCCTTTATATAGGTTGTCCTTAATTCAGAGGTAATATACAGTGGAACCTCTCTATAGAGGACACATTGGGACCTTGGAAACTGTCCTTTATATAGAGGTTGTCCTTAATTCAGAGGTAATATACAGTGGAACCTCTCTATAGAGGACACATTGGGACCTTGGAAACTGTCCTTTATATAGAGGTTGTCCTTAATTCAGAGGTAATATACAGTGGAACCTCTCTATAGAGGACACATTGGGACCTTGGAAACTGTCCTTTATATAGAGGTTGTCCTTAATTCAGAGGTAATATACAGTGGAACCTCTCTATAGAGGACACATTGGGACCTTGGAAACTGTCCTTTATATAGAGGTTGTCCTTAATTCAGAGGTAATATACAGTGGAACCTCTCTATAGAGGACACATTGGGACCTTGGAAACTGTCCTTTATATAGAGGTTGTCCTTAATTCAGAGGTAATATACAGTGGAACCTCTCTATAGAGGACACATTGGGACCTTGGAAACTGTCCTTTATATAGAGGTTGTCATTAATTCAGAGGTAATATACAGTGGAACCTCTCTATAGAGGACACATTGGGACCTTGGAAACTGTCCTTTATATAGAGGTTATCCTTAATTCAGAGGTAATATAAAGACAGTTTGTTTCAGACTTTTTTTTTTTAGAGATTTCACTGAATAAGAACAATATTCTTAAATAAGGACAAACTCCAAAAAAATAATCATTTCTCTAACACTTCTGAATCAAGAGGAAGAACCTCTATTAAGTCATTTCCAAAAAACTCTTATAATCAATTATGAATCTCTTTTATGGGATAGTCAAAGGGTACTGCAACCGTAAGCTATTCCACACTAAAGATAACCTTCTATGACTTCACACTAAAACACCACATGACCATACATCTTTGATCACTAATGCCATAGATTATTAGTCTGTAAATATTAGCAGCAGGTGTTTTTGATCTGTAGTTATTGAAGGAAGCCATTCTGGTTGTATCTCTGCTACATATGGACAAAACTAATCTCTATAAAAGTGGTGCATTGTGTTACACAATTCACACATGACAAATTTCTGTGAAATAAGAGTCAGGTTGTTCAGTGAACCTCTCCTCCATAATGACCTTGAAAAGATTAATGTCCTTATTGTAGATAATAAGATAGCATTTCACAGTGGAGCCTCTCTATTCAAGACACTTTAGAACTTCCTATTTCAGAGGTTACCACAGTAAAATTCTAAACACTTCAGGACCTTGGAAACTGTCTTTATTACAAAGGAGTCCTTATTTCTGAAATTATACTTTACAAAGGACATGCTGAGACTTAACACTAGGGTGTGTCCCAAATAACAGCTAGTGTATAATGAGCACATCCCTCTAATCAGGATACATTAATTTGTCAAGGTGTCTGGAATGGAGAGGTTCCACTGTATTAGTAGAAATGGACTAAAACTAACATCATTAAGGTAGGATATCAGTATTGTAAAGGTTCCACTGCAGATTGATGTGCGTGTTTCCTTTAGAATACTACTTCCGTTCATTACAGTCACAAAGTATGATGTTTTTATGAAAGCATTTATTATAGTTGAAACATACACATCAAAGGAGCAATATATGGTCATATTACAGTAACCTTTGGTCTCAAATGCATAGTACAATCTTGTGGTTAGATTTCATGTGGATTATAATTATGTGGAGTAGAATTGTGTCCCCACAGATAGTTATATATAGTTATACAATTATGTGGAGTGGAATGAAATCACTCCTTTTTGTTCCCATAGATGGTGTAACTTTATAGCATTCATGCAGTTAATCAGCTAGCTCTCTTTGATGCGTAAAATTATTTAAGTATGGGATCATATTTAAGGATAAACTTGTTTCAGGGTCATTTTTTTAGAGCATGTGTCATATGTAGCCTCATGTTGTAATTGGACATGGCTAAGTATCATTAGATCATGTACTAATTAACAACTTTCCTGAACTCAAAACATAAGTACAATGATTTCTTATGATAAAGATACCTGGATGACACCCATTAACCCCTACCTCTAATACCACTGTATTAACCCCTACCTCTAATACCACTGTATTAACCAATACCACTGTATTAACCCCTAATTCTACCCTATTCCAATAAGTTCAGAGTAACACCACACTTTTTCAAAACCGTGAAATGCTATAAGGGTTGAGGTTGGAAAGTTGCACTGTACTTGGCTACTCATACAAAGAACAAGACCTTTATTTTTGTCCACTCCTACCATATTTCCAATCCTGTTTGATATCTACCACCACAAAAGGCTGTCACTAATGGCAATAAGAGGAGTAAGCTAGCTAAAACAAGTCCACTCCTGTTAAGGTTGCCAATTGTGGTAGCAACCTCTCACTCTTTGACCCAAAACAGTAGTGGAGTTTATCTGATTTATTCTCTGTGAGATAAAATGTTGTTACAAAAGCAGAGACAGTATTTTGGGGAGGATGATAATGAAAAGCTCTTTAATTAAGTGAAACCTTGCCTAAGATATAACATGCAGCTATACGTAGCTACCAGCTCAGTAGTATAACTATTTATTAAGCATTCCTAAGTTGCACATCCATGACTTAAAAAATAAGCTATATTATTATTATACATGAAATAGCTACAAGTGGAATATCAAGATAATTGGACTACATAGGAAGTAGTATTAATAGTACATAGGCCGTGGAACCATGGGGACAGTGGGGGCACTTGCCCCCATTCTAAATTCAATGGCATCACAATTTTACACATAAAGGACATATGATATTATTGTTATTCCTGTTTCTAGTCAATCACCAGTGTAATGACTGCATGTGTAATGACTAAAAATTGCAGATCAAATAATTAAATTATTGATTGACTGTACAATTAAGCAGCTGCATGCACTTGCAAATAATTAGTGCTGATAGTTTTGTTTTTGTTTTTAGCTGTATTACAGCTGCTAGCTGCTACTTCAGAACCTAGATAGTTTCCTAGATCAAGGTGACCTTGCTAAACTACACAGAATATATTCCAGATTAAGTTGATTGATTTTGAATAATGACATAATGAATAATAATCACCCCCCCCCCTCACCAGATTGGTAAAATATAGAGAATTGACACGCTTGACCACAAATCTAGTTGACCTGCCCCCCCCCCCCCCCCCCCCCCATGCTCAAAATCATCTTCCTCAACCTATGTAGTATAGCTAATAATGTTATTAAGATCCCTCAATGCTGCAGTTTTATTCCAAATTCTGTGAAGTGTCTGAAGTAGTTCTACTGAACGCTGTTGGTTAATGAATAGCCACCATCCTATAAAGATGCTTAATGCTAAGTTAGAGTTAGACTGGTAGCTGTTATGTTTTTTATCCAACACACTATAGAGATAGCTGAGATGAATCCTTGTGTCTGACATGACAGTAATAATTAGGATAGGAATTTTTCCCATATTAGAGTTTATACTGTGTTGCCAGGTTCATGGATTTATCCACAATCTGTGGATTTTTGGAGCAAAAAATTGTCTGTGGATGGATCAAGGCCAAAAGTATATCTGTGATTTTTTCACGTTAAATTTCTTTCTAAATAGTGTACCTCTATCTAACTGATTAGCAATACTCAATGCCAGTATGTAGTAGTAACCAAAGTACTGGTGAGTCTTCCAGCTCTATATCTGAGGGCAAATGTGGGATATGATATGTGGATTTTTTTTAGACAGCAGCCTGGCAACACTGCATGGTTTATGGCTGATGCAAGTTGTCCTGACTAGTAGATGATAGAACTTATCATTATTAGCTATCCTATGAATAAATTACATAATTGTGTTAAACAAAAACGTGAAGGGATAAGTTCCTTGGTTTTTACATTATTTTTTATGATCATAGCTCATAGTAATGTTGTAGCTGCTAACATTGTGTAGCAATGAAAGCTACAATACAAAGTGGTTTCATGGCTGGAATATCCCACCTAGCTATCCATAAATTAATACGTAGCTAGCTAGCTTAGCGATTATCTAGCTCAGCTAACACTTTTGCTTACCTAAATGCGGCACAGAATGTGATATTAGAGGCAGTATACTGACGAAATCTTTAGCTGACTTGCATCTAAACCGGATAGCACATGCCTTTACTTAAATAGTATTATTTTTTCCCTTTTAGGGATCAAGTGCTTGCTAAGGTGCGATTTAGATGGCTGCGTTATGCGGAACCTACTACGCATGCTCTAGAGTAATTAACATAATAATAATAATAATAATTATAACTAACAGCAATGCAATAATAATAACAGCAAGGTCACAGCAGCAGTGCTATAAGAACAAATAAAACCATTATCCAAGTAGTGATAGCAACAGTTTTAAATGAAGAGTCAAAATCTGTGTAATGTGAAACATATTAATGACTAAAGACTATAATAATAGCTAAATTAGGCCAGTGTTAATGACATTCTTGTTTCTGGATTTCCCTTCACAACCTAGTGGGCGGGCGGTGATTATTATTCATTATTATTCTGATTCTGCCATAGTAGTACCATTTTCTTTGATGAACTGGAATATTCTGTGTAGTTTAGCAAAGTCACCTTGATCTAGAAAACTATCTAGGTTCTGAAGTAGCAGCTAGCAGATAAAACGCAACTAAACACAAAACTATCAGCACTAATTTGCAACTGCATGCAGCTTCTTGTAGAGTCAAAGGTCAATTTATACTCTAAAAATACAATAATGAGAATAATAACTTTGGGAGGTTGACCAGAAACAGGAATGTCATTAACACTGGCCTTATATTTATCTATGCTAAGACACACCATGATAACCACCAATAATGAGGGATTTCATCTGGAGGGGGCACAAGAAAACATCCCTCAGACTCCCCTCCCCAAAAATACATGTTTATGATCTGCAAACTCACACATATTATGTATTTTTATTATTATAGCACATACCATATAATTGTTCAAGTATGACAGGATATTCCAATGCATCACTCTCCAGAGTTCCAGCACATATAAATGATCTACCTTTAGCCAACAGCAAAGAAGAAAATGACAATATAGAAATAGCAACAGTGACATTTCTAAAAGATATTTCATCAATATCGACACTTGAATATGAGCTCATCGGAAATCGATTATGGTCATACCATTGTGCTTTAGGCATTTTCACGAATTCGGGGAAAAGTTTGGTGACGGTGCATGTTATGTTGAAGGATGAAAGCTGTAGCAGTTTTGACGAGGATGTAGTTTTTATGCTAATGTATGGACCTGGAGGCACTGCAAATAGAATCACTGATAAGATACTCTGAAATAAGGACAACCTCCGATTAATACCTGAATTAAGGACCACCTGTTTTATTCAGGGTGGGATACAGGATTTTGGATAGGGTAAAGGAGTAGGGAGGTGTTAAATTTTGTAACAGAACAAATTGCCAAAAATCACTGCAAGGGGGAGGGGCATGGGTTAGAAAGTACCATTCAACTTGAAAGGCAGAGAAAAATTTCAGCCCCTTTTTCTGGAGTAATCTTCATACCACAATAACGAGACATCATTGCCAAAATGCATAATTAAAACAGTGATTATACAGTAGAACCTCCCTTATCTAGACTCCCAAGAGGCGGGCACCTCCTTCAACTGGGCAGCTACATCTGGAACTTTTAAGTAATAACATGTGGGCGTGGTTCAATGTACTTACTGAGCATGTGCATGGCATACAGCTGCATTTACTATGGCAAGCAAAAGGAAAAGAAGAAACAAATCAAATTATCATCTTTTTTTGTAATACACAGGATTACTAAATCTTCCTTTATTCTGAGATATGAGCAAATCAGAGTTACGGGCACCTCCTAAAACCAGACTGCCCATATAAGGGAGGTTCTACTGTAGTGCTGTTCATTAATGGAGATTTGCTGAGCCTGATGGATGAAAGGGAGGAGAGAACAAGGTCCTAATAGCTTCACTACCACCCCCACCCATGGTCTGCCTTTGCTATTATGAAAAACAGTTTCCAAGGTCATCCTATATAGAAAGAGAGCTAGGTTCCACTATAATAATTATGGTCAGGTCCCAATGTGTCCTACTGCCATATCTTATACCAATCACAGCATACCAATGAGATTAAATTCCAGTTTCCTATCAATAACTTTAGCTTTCCACCAAACCCGACAAATCAATATTGCTCCAAAATGACTGTCATTAATGAGATTTATGACCAGTTCCACCTCATGTTCAGGCCATGTGTAGAGGGTTAGAGATTCCTGTCTCTCATTGAGCCAATTTACATAGAATAAAGAATGAGGATCAAGATCAGTACCACACGTAACTGATGCTCTGCTTCCCATGATGTAATACTGCTCACTGTAAACATATATCTCTGTAATAATGTAAAAACACACACTGAATAATAACTGCCATACAAAGGACACTTGTCCTGTCTTCAATTACCTCTGAATTAAAAACAACCTCTATATAAAGGACAGTTTCCAAGGTCCCAATGTGTTCTCTATAGAGAGGTACCACTGTATATTACCTCTGAATTAAGGACAACCTATATAAAGGACAGTTTCCAAGGTTCCAATGTGTCCTCTATAGAGAGGTTCCACTGTATATTACCTCTGAATTAAGGACAACCTCTATTAGGACAGTTTTCAGCTATAAAGCAAAGGCAATAGATCATTATACTTACAGCCATTAACCGGTTAACCAATGTGTTCTCTATAGAGAGGTACCACTGTATATTACCTCTGAATTAAGGACAACCTATATAAAGGACAGTTTCCAAGGTTCCAATGTGTCCTCTATAGAGAGGTTCCACTGTATATTATCTCTGAATTAAGGACAACCTCTATTAGGACAGTTTTCAGCTATAAAGCAAAGGCAATAGATCATTATACTTACAGCCATTAACCTGGGTTAAAATTTTTAACCCCATACAAGCTCATGTTGAAATAAGACTATAATTTTAAGGCTAAATAACTAGAAAGAATAGCATTAAAAAATAGAATCTAATCCCCAAAATTAGGCCACCCCTCTAATTAGGACACTACTATCACAAACTATAGCTACTAGAGAACAGAATCTTTATTTTAGCTATTAGCTATTTTGCTACTGTTAGCATTGTTGCTAATTATTGTCACTATTAGCCAGTTATTGGTATACTGAGTGGCTAGACCATAGAACTGAAAAAAATCATGACTGAAAAATTCATGAACCATTTATAATTTAACTACCGATTTTGTTAATATTCACTGAACTACTTCACAAGTGTAATTACATATCTTCCAGTGAACTTGTGAACTTATTATGCTTGTGCTTGTAATTTTTTCTACTCCTATATTTAGAGAATAATTTGAAGCCTTGTTAACCAAGGATAGATTATTATTTGATCAACTGTCTACTGTGTATTAGATGCTACCTTTCATGGTGAGGTTTCCATATACAGCATTTCCATGCTTATCACTAACTTCACAGGCAAATGTTCCAGTAAGCATGTCATCGGTGTTCAAACTTGATAATATGTGTGTGTACATAACCAGAAAGGGATTACTTAGGAACTCTTTGAAAGAATATGTCATGTTATTCCTCGATATTTCTATGCCGTCTCTGAACCATCTCACTGAGTTTACTATTCTTCCAGTGGTAGTACAATTAATCGAAGATCCCGACCTCCTAATGGTAGTTAATAAAAACTTTGAACCTAATATAAAAAATAATAGAGTGTAAAATAGTAAGAATGTGAGTTTTGAAGTGATTTTAGAAATGTACACACAGAGCCTCCTAAATTGGCTATTTTCTCATTATGATATAATAATATGTAGTATTACTGTATATTTTTACTGTCACTGTAATCACTGCATGTCACAAAGGACAGTAGGTACGGCTACAACAGTTGTAGATTAATTCTTTGTGGTATTGCTGTGACATGCAGTGCTTATAGTGACAATAGAAATATACTGTATGAAATTCATGTATTATCTGTACACTGTGATATCCTCTAAATCAAAGCCTGAGCACTATGCATAAATATTCAGACACCGATATTTTTGATAATGAAAATTTTTAGGACTCTCTTCATGAATTTTCTATTATTAATTTTCACTGTTGTATCTATGAACCAGCATCACACACTGCAGTTCACACTCCACAGGAAATTGACCTCCATAAGTAAAGTATAGTGTCTTCGTAAGGCCAAGTGGGTAGAAAACACGGCAAGAATATATACCAGGAAGATCTTGATAAAATGGTATTTTGGGAGTAACCAGAATCAGCATTGTCACATAATCTTTTCTGAGAGTTACAAAACGATCAGGACTTGAAGAAGCATTGACTTTTCTCCAGTCTCGGACAGGAATATCACCCGGCAAAAGCCAGGTTCGGACATCATTGATCTTATTATCGTATTTCTCACTGCAGCAGTAAATTCTCTCACTGAAATCAGAGATGATGGAATTATTTTGTATTTGATGTCCTTTATAATAAAGATAAATTCCTACAGAACAGATACAAAGATTTTAAAAGGTAAAGATGGCACCACAGAAATTCCATTTTTGGACTCAGGAAGAAGGGAGGTTGGGGGGGGGGAGGGAGGGAGTGGGAGGGGGGACCTGAATATACCACTAGAAAACTTTAAATGAGCTACTTTTGGCACATGAATATGAGTCAAGATTCTGGGGTCAAGTGTGGTTGAGTTAGCCCTTTGTAAAGGTAAAGTATTTTAACTGACCCTCAGAGATTTCAACCTGAGCATGATAGCTAACCAGCCTGTAGTTAACTAGTCTGTTTACAGCTTGATGGCAACAGAAGGAACAATAGTGTGTAAGCTTATTTTTGCTGTAGCTATGTGCCAATTAATAATGACCAGTTTGTTTTCTTCAAGTGCTCTAGGTCTTTTCTCAGTTGATGTTGTAGGAAGTTTTGTTGCTATGATTTAAACCAAACCAAACACTGATCTTAGCTATAAAGGTGTGTGAAAATGCTATAAAAATTCATGTTCATAAGCCATTCATTCCATTTTTTGATAAAAACTATGCTTGGATTTCTTTGGATTTTTTGGTACAGAAAAATTTGGATAACTTTGTTGACTACTTAGGATATTACAAAAATTATTTTGGTAGCACTGCTTCTGCACAACTGTATAGCACCCCATCACCCCACCCCTATTCCACCCTCCACTCCCACCACCCACCCCCACCACCCCAACCCCCCATCCACTCCAAGAAATGAGGATACTCCCAATATTCCCTATATTAAGACACTCAGATATTATTCCAAAACCAGAATATTATGTATCAACATCATAGAACTTCACATTCTCAGAAGGTGTGTAAGGAACTTTTCTGCATACAGAGAGATGTCCTCATTTCTGGTAGCTGTTTTTACTAGATGTGGTTCATTATTCTACATAACATCACCCCTCACATAATAACTTAAAATACCTTTAGGTAAATTTGTCTTAGCATAAACATAATTTGATATTAAGGGAGGATTAAAGGTCGAATTATCAAATAAACCATATTTGCCTCCTAACTGACGACCAATGATTTGAAATACATAAGTAGTGCCTTGTAGAAGACCATGAATTGTGTAATTTAGCCTTTTCCTCAGGGTCACAATCTTATTAACTGCATCTTCGCCAGGAATCCAGTAATTTATTTGAATATACTTGACGATACATTCAGTACGGTTTATACTCCAACTCAATTTTATAGCAGTAGTAGATATAGCTATTGCAGTAAAATCTAACAGGAAAAAAAATAATGAAACATGTCTAATCAGATCACCTAAGTGACCTCTAGTCTGAACTCCTTTTTTTTTGGGACCTCACCTTAGAGTGGTGCTATAGACAGGTTTCAGCTCTTCCATGTAACAGATTATCAGATTACATCATTACTATTGCTATGGGGTAGGGCTAGGGCAAGGGTACAATAACAAAAGTTAAAAGTACATATTGACAATGATGTAATCTGAATGATGTAATCTGAATGATGTTATCTGAATATGTTATCTGAATATGTTACATGGAGAAAGAGCCCAAGTTTCACTATAGCCTGAATGACAATGTATACACGCAATAATTATGGTTTTTAGTTCATGTGGGTAAGAACTGTTGTATTCATAGTTGCTAACTAGTCTCCTGGGTTAGCCCCTTCTAGATAAATTGAAAGGGTCCAATTGTGTACGTATATTATACCAATATTATCCCCTCCTCCAAAATCTAGAGGAAATGACTAACAGATTTCATGCTTACATCATTAGCTCCACTATTGTTTACCTCCTTTAATATCATGTAATATTGCTAACTTGTTTATTTATAAAACGTTTAAAAATGGATGGTAAAGAAAGGAGTGTAAGGTTAGTGTGTGTGGCCAAAGTCTTAGAAGTCCATTCAGAAAAGTAGGCAACTATATATATGCACTGTTAAGTTCATTGTCAGGTCTGGCAGTGTATCTTAAATTCAAAAACCCGCTGTGTGTCTAATATTCAAAAACCCGTTGTGTGTCTAATAATATTATGTGAAATTAGAGATCCCAGGGATTTTAATTATTATAGAGTGTGAAGGACTAAACCGCCTGACAAACAGGAGCAGTTAATTAAAACTATTATTCAAAACAGAGAACTAAATAAATCTCCAAGGTAACTAGCTACTATATACACATGCGCAAACATAATCCGAAATGATGATAATTAATGATTGTATGTCCAGTAGTAAGTGTTCCTTTGTTACCTTCAGTCCTCCACATAGAGACACCCCCCCCCCCCCAGGGATCTTAATAATTCCCCCCTCCCCACTCCCACCCCCTTTTTCATATCTAATTAATTTTCGTGAAAAATTGTAAATTGTACATTAATCAACAGACATACATACCCAAGTCTTGTATGACAATAGCAGCTACAGATGGCTTAGTGGTCTCTTCTTCATTGAAAGCTTCAATATTGTATATATAATATATGTTTTTTACAGATAAAACAGATTCAGTATATTCCCAAGTAGTAAAATTTATCCTTCTAAAGTTAGCATAGCCTGATCTTTGAATATTAAATTGAAAATAATTTTCGCTGGTAACGTTTACATTGATATCACAATACTCGACTCTGAGACTAACATAGAATCCTGAAGTTTCTCTAATTCTAGGCTGTATCCATTGCATAATCACCTTTTTATCAATTATTGACGCTTTAATGATATTAGGAGCCGGAAGTCTCATTGTAGTAATAACTATAAGTTTGCATGCAGAAAAGACAAAGTATAAAGTTGGGGATGCCACCAATAAAATGTCTTTTAAAAAACTAATACTGAAGAATATTTATATTCTTGACACCGTAAATTGTCTGATTAGAGGCAGTGGACACTTTTTGGGTGGGGGAGGGGAGGGGAGAAAGGGGAGGGGAGAAAGGGGAGGGGAGAAAGGGGAGGGGAGAAAGGGGAGGGGAGAAAGGGGAGGGGAGAAAGGGGAGGGGAGAAAGGGGAGGGGAGAAAGGGGAGGAGAGATGTCCTATAATGGAACCTCTGTAAAAGGACATTCTGAAGTAAGGACAACCTCCATACAAAGGACACTTGTCCTGTCTCCAACTAATACTTTAGTGTACAATAGAAGGAACCTCTTTATAAAGGACACATTGGAAAGTGTCCTTCTTAGAGAGAGGTTATCCTTAAATTCAGAGGTAATTTAATACACTAAAGTTGAGGACAGAGGAAGTGTATTTTGCATGGAGGTATTTATTTCAGTGTGTCCTTTATCAGAGATTTTACCTCTGAATTAAAAACAACTATAAAGGATGTTTCCAAGGTCCCACAGTAGTTCAAGTTCTATAGTACATATGTGAGGTCATACTTCAGCTTTCACAATCAATGGCCAACAGTGAATATATATATACAACGAAACCTCTCTATTCCAGACAACTTGAATAAATTAAAGGTTCTGATTAGAGAGGTGGTTTCATTTCAGGGAATGAAGTGTATTAATGTTATTCGGTATAAGTACAAGGTGTTCTCATTTCAGGGAATTTTTACTCTATAGTAAAAAAACCATGATAGTGAAATTAAATATCCTGAGGTTGGAACAGCATTGATGTCACTAACTGTATAGGACAACAGTCAACTCCTGATAATAGTACTTACTCCAACCATCTTCATAACTTACAAGGTATAACAATGGTCCTGGAGTGAACAAAAGGTGTTGCTAAAGTAGCCCAATACTCTTGAGGTTTAGGGACATGTTTAGAGTGTATTCCAATCACTCTAAATGAGTAATTTGTATTAAGCTCCAAACCAGTAACGCTGTATGTCAAAATAGAATCCATTTTCTTGCTTGGAATAATATCAGTTCTATTAATATATTTCATGTTATATTGAAATTGATACCAATATTCTATATAATAACCACTGATACATCGAGAAGCTTTGTCCCTCCATCTAAGGGCCACAGAAGTGTTTGCTCTTCCATAAACTGATAGCAATATTAAAGTATCTGCATAAAGAATAGTAAAGGGTATCTTTTTATTAGGGAAACCACTATTAATGAGGAATATCCTGTATTTGATACTATAATTAAATTATATTTAATGGAAGAATACAAGCTTAGTTTACACTTTCAGTTAATCCACATAATAAGTAGGTGGTTCAACTTTTGAAGGTTTCATAAACCTTCTTGGTCACACAGAAGACAGAAGAATGTCATTCATATGTATCTACAGTGAAACCTCTGATAAAAGAGTACTCTAAAATAAGGACAACTTCCATATTAAGGACACTTGTCCTTTCTCCAACTAATGCTTTAGTGTATTAAGGACAATCTCTATGTAAAGGACAGTTTCCAAGGTCATCCTTGATAGATAAGTTCCATTGTATTATAATTATCAACAGCCTCTATACTGTGTCTTCTATAGAGAGGTTCTACCCTTTAAAGAGGGGTTATTTCTTTCAGCTATTAAAATAACCAGTATTGTATTTCCAACTCCTGAACAGATAATCATTAATACCTACTTGTTCATACACACAGAGTAAACATGAACAGAGGAAATTCCAGAATTTTTTTTAGTAATGGTTAACATACCAAATCCGTATACAGTTATAACAACTGAAATAGACCGCTTCTGTCCAGCATCATTTACTGCACTTATATCATATATGTACAATAGCTGAGTATTTCTAGATACATATTCATTAAGATTCCAAGTAGTTTCATTCATCTTTGAAAGAACAAATCTACCATTATCAAAACTTATTCTTGAATTGACAATCAGTTGTGATTGTATAAACACGGAGAAATACCTTTCATCAAGGGAGCGAACTATTTGAGGTTCTATACCACATACATAACTTCTTCGTTCTATGTAGAAAAAATATATTTCATCTCCTTGCCGTTGTGTCCATACGATTGAGGTTCGGTTATGAGAGTATTCAGCGTGAATAATAACTGGTTTATTTGGAGGAGAAACTAACAACAACAACAACAACAATGACAACATTATACTATAAAGATTCTATTGTATAATTAAAATAGAGGGTTCCATAATAATAAATTGGCTAAAATTAACTTTATACAGAGATGAGCCATTTCTATTCTGAAGGAAGTGTCTCCAATTCAGGGAGTTGGAATAGAGGGTATTCTGCTATATAAAGAATAGAGGGAGAGACTCAGATGTGTGCTTATTTCAGGGTGTTGGAATAGAGGAGTTCCACTGTATACAGAGGTGTTCTCATTACAGGGTGTTGGAATAGAGGGGTTTCACTGTATACAGAGGTGTCCTCATTTCAGGGTGTTGGAATAGAGGGGTTTCACTGTATACAGAGATGTCCTTATTTCAGGGGATTGGAATAGAGGGGGTTTTTACTGTTGATTTTACCTGGAAATGTAGTTGTCCTAGCAGAAATATAAGGTGATGCCAGAAAACCTGAAAAACCTGGAGGATCAAGAATGTGTATTCCCTTCAGTCTAAATTTGTAGTGTATTAGTTGTCTAAGGCCAGTAACAGTGTACTCTGTCAAACTACCATTAAACAGTGGTGTTTGTTTTAAGCTAATATTACCATCCACAAGTGCATATTCTATCAATAAATTAGTGGTACATATCATCTGACTCCATTTCAAGTAAGCTTTACTAGATGTTATATATATTGACGGTGTGCCTATAATTAGAATAAGAATCATGAACAATTTGATAACAGTATTTCACATCACTTACTAATTCTTTCAGTGAAAATAGTGGCTTTGCTAGCTGAACTTCTTCCAAGGTCATTGCCTACCTTCATATTATATGTGAGTACATGAAAATTTAAATCAGGTACATTATCTTTTATTTTCAATACTTTATGACCGATTAAATCTTGTCGTTGACTCTTAACTTCTACTGTAATTATGTCAGATTTAATCTGATTATTGTCACATCGATGGCTTAAGCGTTCAAGAAAAGCTAATGCTATATCATCTTTTGATGGTTGCATCCATTCTATTGACACTGTTTTTTCTATGTGATTGTAGCTAATATTGAAGATGTCTGGAGCATTCGGTATTTGAACTGATTGGTAAGAAATTATAGTTATGATGACGTATATACATGACTATGCCATAGGACTGGAAAATTTCACGAACTGCTGCATCATGAATTTCATAATTTCACAAGGAGGCAGATCTTGTATTATTCTTGTGGATTATTGAAATCATGAAGTTTTCCAGTGCTATGATAATATTATTATAACATTATAACACAATGTAATATTATTGCACCCCTAGTACATTCACTCCCATAGACAAAAGTGTATTAATAGTCATAACACACTCAAACAGTGCATTATGAATTATAACAGCACTTTCAACTGCAGGCTACATATTTATATATTAGCCATAGCTTATCCAGTGCTACCCTGAAACCTTCAGAAATGATAGTAAGGGTGTAATATAATAGTTATTGTACATTGCCTTGGATGTTCCAGGCAGTAAACGGTCCTCGGCACTGTGCAATAACTATCACAAAATTACATTTTTTGGAATAGTGCCTTTTGGCTTCATAATCTTGATCATATTGGCTATGTCGATGGGCGAAAGCATAGTAACTTTATTTCTTTTTTTCAGCATAGTGACCATGTAGCATAGCAATATTAACAATGCTATTACTCATCTATACAGTGTAGCTAGTTAATTATTGTCACATAATATACCAGATGGTTTAGGACTCTTCAAACCATTTAGAAGGATTGGTTGTCTAAAGTTAGGCTGGCTGTTTAGAGCTAGGCTGGCCATCTAGAGCTAGGCTGTCTAGACCATCTAGAGCTAGGCTGTCTAGAGCTAGGCTGTCTAGAGCTAGGCTGGCCATCTAGAGCTAGGCTGTCTAGAGCTAGGCTGTCTAGAGCTAGGCTGGCCATCTAGAGCTAGGCTGGGCTAGGCTGGCTGTCTAGAGCTAGGCTGTCTAGAGCTAGGCTGGCCATCTAGAGCTAGGCTGGGCTAGGTTGTCTGTCTAGAACTGGGCTGATTCAAATTCTTCACTCTGCTCTTAGTTCATTTTGTTCATCACCACAAGATGCCATCTATCATCAGTTGTGTGTCCAGCTTTTGTCAATTTAGTGGGAGGAAAATAAACAACTTGCACTAAACTGATAACAGAGCAGGCAAAAAACAAAACAACAAACAAACAAACAAGCAAACAACAACAAACGATTTATAAACATTAATTATTACATTAAAAATAATATTATTATTATGTATAGGGAAATTCAAGCATCCTACTATAATTATTATAATATTGAATTTTAATGAAGGAATTGCGGAATGTACATAGCTTATAAAACTGAACAAACAATATGATCTCACGTGGATATTTATCTGTCGTGAAATAATCATAATTTGATTTTAACTTCTTCACAAAAACCGGACCATAATCAATGAATTTTATATACACTGACAGTTGAAATCTGTGGAGCATGCCAGATTGAAGATTAACAATAGTGTACTCCACTGTATCGCCACTAAATAGATCTGTTCTAAAGTGTTCACCACTTCTCACAGCTAAAGTTTCTATATATAGTTTGACATTACATTTGGTGTCAATGCGAGGCCATGACAGCCGAACTGTTGAGGCTGTAACATAAGCTACTGGTGGAGTACCTGGAATAGATAAGCAGAAATATGAGTTCAAATGACAGCAAAAGAAGGAGGTGTGACCTACCCGCCCCAGTTATTATCTTGTGGTTAATTATTATTGGGGGCAGATGGAGTGAGTTCCATACTAGGGAAGCAACGAAGAAAAAAGTACATACGCATATTCTGCTACTTCTATTTAACCAAACATGCCCATTCCATAATTCTTCTAAAGTGAAACCTCCCTGAAATATAGACAACCTCCATAGAAAGGACACCTATTCTGTCCCCAATGTGTACTATATAATATTACCTCTGAAAAAAAGAACCACCTCTATTATTATAATATAGGACAGTTTCCAAGGTCCCATGTATCCTTTATAGAGAGGTTCCACTGTATATTACCTCTGAATTAAGGACAACCTCTATTTAAAGTTTTCAAGATCCCAATGTGTCCTTTATAGAGATATTCCATTGTATAGCTATTACCTCTGAATTAAATTAATGACAACCTTTATATAGAGAGTTCCCTTGGTCCCAATAAAGAATTACACTGTAGTGATAAATCATTATGCATTTTGTGTGCAATTACTATAGTGAAGCTGTTGAGATGCTCTCAAATCCAACAACACTATAATTTTAGACTAGTATCACTAGAACAACTACCACCATTATTCCCTTGACTACCACCACCTTCCCATGACTACCACCACCATTCCCATGACTACTACCACATGACCACTTCATTCTTTGCAGTAATGCTCTTAAACTTACTAATATCTAATTTGTCGGCAACAGTTGCAGCAGGTATAGAGTTTGAACTGTTTCCACGATCATTGCCTACTACTAAGACGTATGTGATTACATGAAGATCCAAATTTGATACAGCATCTTTGAAGGTCAATATTTTAGAGCCATTTTTATCTTGACCTGGGCTGTTGGTCCTTACTGTTATCATCTTGTTGGATGTTGGTTTAAAATAGTAACAATGATAGTTCCTTCGGAAGATGAAAACAGTGGTTATAGTATCTCTTACAAGCTGTTTCCATTTTATCAGTACTGTCTTTTCAGTGATACTGTAACTAATGTCCACGATATCTGGTGTAGATGGTATTTCTAATCGATAAAAGAAGATTATGGCTACATAGCTATGAAAAAATAATTAAATAGCTAATACATAGAAAATAGGGTAGTCACCTATATTGCAACCCTCTAATTTCTATGTGTAACTCCTCTATTCCAACTCCTCTAAATCTCTGTATATACTGAAATCCCTCTATTTCAACTCCTCTAAATCTCTGTATTACAGTGAAACCAACCCTCTAAAATTTCTGCATACAGTAAAATCCAGTTGAAATGAGCCGAGGATACCTCTGTACACAATGATTCCAACACCCTAAAATCTTGAAACTCTTCTATTCCAACTCATTTAGTTCTGTTTCAAGGTTGGATAATTACTCTATAGCTAAAAAAATATGTTAGTCACCCTCTAAATCTACCCTCTAGCACTGTAATTATTGTTCAAGGTGTCTAGAATGGAGAAGTTCCACATTAGTTATATCATTGTCCCTAACTCTTCGATTTTTTGATGTCTTATGAGAGGCATAAGTACTTTACCTGGAAGTACATTTGTCGTGACATAAACATAAGGGGATGTTGGAGGACCTAAAAGTATAGGAGGATTATTAATGAGTTCTGTGTGTAATCCCTTTAGTCTAAATGAGTAGCTACTGTTAGGTGAAAGGCCAGTAATAGTATACATCTCCGAATATCCACTGATTAAAGGCGTTGTTAAGGTAGTATCATCATCATCCACAAGTTCATATTCTATTATTAAGGTGGTGATACATATGGAGTTTACTTGGTCCCATTTTAGGTGAGCTTCTGTGGCTGTGACATTTATTATTGATAGGGGACCTGCACAAGAAAATGCATTAAGAGGAACCTGTATGATCTCTGATAATTTTGTTACGTATACTAGGAATAGGAAGGGGGGAAATATTGGGGGGTGGGGTGGGGTAGACGGGTGGAGTAGATGGCTGGAGTAGATGGGTGGAGTAGATGGGTGGAGTAGTCAACAAGAAGTTTTAAAGTAGGGTTTATGTTCTTTTATGATTGGGGGTGGGGTAGATGGGTGGAGTAGTCAACAAGAAGTTTTAATGTAGGGTTTATGTTCTTTTATGATTGGGGGTGGGGTGGATGGGTGGAGTAGTCAACAGGAAGTTTTAATGTAGGGTTTATGTTCTTTTTATGATTGCTACATAGCTCTTTGGGGACAAAATGAAGAACGAAAAACAAGATGTAGCAGTGTCACTTTAGAAGCAATAGTTTCAGATTGGAAAATTGCCATCACCACTACTCGGAGCTACTCTACTGCTGAAATCCATCCTTACAGCTAAGACTTACTAATGCTGTCAGTGACAATAGTAGCTGGCGTGGAAGCTGCACTTCTTCCATCTATATTACCTGCTTCTATAGTATACGTGATTACATGAAGACTCAAATTTGACACATCATCTTGGAATGTCAATGTTTTTGTACCATCCCATTCTTGTTTTGGACTGTCAAATTCTACTGTACGAATACTGGACTCAGTTTCTTCATCGCCACATAGACGGCTTACACGGTTAATGGTAATAGAGCTTATGAGATCTCTTAAAGGCTGTTTCCATTGTATCAATACTGCTGTTTCATTGAAATTGTAACTAATGTCCGAGATGACTGGGATAGATGGTATTCCTGATTGGTAATAAAGATTTACATGTAATAATTCAAGCTATACATGTGTGATATAGTATAAGGCAGTGATACTGTAGCGTCAAGATTATTATAGTAGAACACAACCCCCTGAAATGAGGAAACCTCTGTATACAGTGAAACCTCTCTATTTAAATCCCTTGAAATGAGGACACCTGTGTATACAACCCCCTGAAATGAGGACACCTCTGCATACAACCCCCTGAAATAAGGACACTTCTGTATACAGTGAAGCCCCAACCCCCTGAAATGAGGACACCTCTGTATACAGTGGAACCCCTCCCCTGAAATGTCACCTTGGGAATTACTTGATTTCAATCTCTAAAAATGTAAATACTTGTGTATTAAGGACACTGTAGCTTGTTCCAATCAATCAAATTGTAATAATTATCCAGAATAGAGAAATTCTACCATAAGAATTATTTTAATGTCCTTAACTCCTTAAATCTTGTGGTTTGCAAAATATGAAATGGGTATGGATGTAATACTTTACCTGATGTCCTGGCATATACATAAGGTGAAGAGGGATGTATAAATAGATCTGGGACATTCTGAGCATAATCTATGTGTGTTCCTACAAGCCTGAATTTATATTCTCTGCTTGGCAAAAGACCAGTGATTGTGTATTCTACAACGTTGATAACGAGAAGAGGTGTTTTAAAGATATAATCATTGTTCATAAGTCCATACTCAATTAATATATTAGTGACACAAATTGAATTTACTTTGATCCATCTCAGATGAGCTTCTGTGGCTGTGACATTCACTAATGGGGTGCCTGTACAAGAATTGATTCAATTAAGAGGAGCATTTATGCAGTAAAATCCCTTTTTCCAACAAACTGAAATAAAGAACCTCTATTATTAAGGACACTTGGAAAATGTCCCAAATAACAGTTTCAGCTTGTATATATTAACTTCACCCCTCTAATCAAGATACTGTAATTCCTCCCAAGGTGTCCAGAATAAAGAGTTTCCACTGCATATCTATAAGTTCCATGTACCACCTCCACTTTTGCATCAACTTACTAATTGTGTTTGCGACTATAGCAGCAGGCATAGAGAGTAAACTCATTTCAACTTCGTTATCTACTTGTATAGTGTATGTGACTATATGAAGATCCAAATGTAATGCATTATCCCTGAATGTCAGTATTTTTGAGCCACTTAGATCTTGACCTGGACTTACAAATGCTACTCTAATAGAACTAGATATAGTTTCATTAATCCCGCATAGATAACTTGTACGGTAAACAGAAAGATGTGTTATAGAGTCTCTTTTAGGCTGTCTCCATTCGATCAATATTATTTTTTCATTGACATCATAATTAAGGTTGAAGATGTCTGGGGATCCTAATGACGTCTCAGCTGGTTGATATAAAAAGGAATACATGAAAAAGTATTAGGTGAAAATAATAATTTGTTCTAGGTATGAATTGGTTTGTAATTTTTGATCCATTTTGCTATGACAATAATAATTCAGGGGGTAGGAAGATGATTTGAGGTAGGGGTGCTGCAATTCACAGTTGGAGGTGGGGGAGTTAAACAGCTATATCTACACAAATCAACTAGAACAGATTTGGATAGAGTAATGTATGTCACTGGCATAGTCACAAAAAACTAGGGGTTCTATAGCACCCTTTGAACCCCCCTTTCCTACCTACCCCCCCCCCCCCCCCCCTGCCATTGTACTGGCTTAGTTTATAGTTAATAATTAATAGCTAGCCATGGCTATTATAGCTAGTCACTACCAACCAGATTGACCCTTTGTTTCCTTCCACTGGAATAGAAGTAAGCTTAACTGGAAAACGAAAATTATATTGATTTTCAACCACCAAAACATCTTCTTGCAAGTACCACCAGCTCTCAGCAGCAGCACTATATAAACGTTGCCAGGGCCGGGTGTGTGGAGGCGCGCGCATATTTGATAATAATAATAATAATTATTAATAATTTTTATAATAATAATAATTATTATTATTACAAATAAACAAACAACAACAACAACAACAACATAATTAATGGTGATAACGATGATTGATGATGATGATGACAACAACTAGTAATAATTAGCAGCAACAACAGCAACGACAAAAACTAATAGAAGTTCTAATAATAGTACCATTCTTATAATAATAATATCATTAACATTATTACTAGAACTAAAATGATTGTCAAAGATGAGGTTGTAGTTTCAACAGATGCACGAAGATTGGCAGAAATATCTGCAGGGAGATACAAACAGAAAATTGTATGTATTTTGGCTGAGGAATGCAAACTTTTACAGTGCATCAAACTTGTAATCTTTTCAAGTATCTTCTTTAAATATTAATTGGTACATGTGCAGTGGAAGTTCTCTACTTTGGACATCTTGGGATAACTTAAGACTGATTAGATGGGTATCCTCATTTCAGGGGATTAGAATAAAGGGTTTCACTGTATACAGAGGTATCCTCATTTCTGGGGAATAGAATAGAGAGGTGTCCTTGTTTGGAATAGAGGGTGTGCAGGCCTACATTAGGGACAATCATTATTGCATTTTGGTAAAGTGTCATCACTTTGTTAACCACATTTGTTTTTGTGAAAATATTGTCCTTTAATTAGAGAGTAATAAAGTTTAAAAATTGATAGTTTTAAAAGTGCAGTTAACTAGTCTAAATCTCTTTGCATCTGAGAACAAACTCCTTCAGAGGGATTCTACAGTATACAGAGGTGTCCTCATTTCAGGTGGTTGGAATAGAGGGGTTCCACTGTATATAGAGGTGTCCTCATTTCAGGTGGTTGGAATAGAGGGGTTCCACTTGTATTTATTTACCATATAGTTTATAAACTTTGAGAGGTGATGCTAAAACAGAGCTATTCAAAATTCCAACACATAGGTATGTTGTTATATGAAAGGGTTCCAGGGAAGTGAATGACAACACAGAAGTAGACACAGAATCACTTATAGTGGAAGAGATAGAAAAACTCCCAAGTAAATCTGAACTCTGTGAAGTTTTATTATAACTAAACCACATAGCTGTGGGTATCTGAGTGAATCCAGGGATAAGTTTGGAGACAGAACATGTCACATTGAATTGCTCATAAAGTTGAGCCTTTGTATCTTCTGTTGGATGGACTGTCATATTGAGGAGTGGACCTAAAGGAGCTGAAAAAGAAAGATTAATTAGCTATGTACAAAATTCCTACATTCCATCAAACAAACGCATATCTCCATATTGCCTTATTTATTCCTAACAAATGCATATTACATGTATCTCCATTCCTTCTGGCTATAATATGCTTCTAATGAATGCATACATTTATCCTTAGAGGTGCAGTATTGATCTCTACGTATGTAGCAATGACCAGACCTTACCCATAAAATTATGCAATTTTGTCTCTTATTGTTTATTTTCAGCAACTCTTTTAATATTCAGCTGCTTCAAAACCTAATTATGCAGAATACATCACTACTACAGATCCTTGAATTAAGGACAGCCTCTATAATTATTTCCAAGGTCCCAATGTGTCCTTTATAGAGAAGTTCCACTCTATATTACCTCTGAATTAACAGTTTCCAAGGTCCCAATGAGTAGAGGTTTCACTGTTTATTATCTCGCACAACCGCCATATTATTATTAATTATAAAGGACATCCTATAATAATAATGTTGTCTTTATAGAGAGGTGCCACTATAATCAAACACTTAATTTTTGAACGTCAATTAACCAACATTGAACAAAATAACAATAAAATTGACCAGAACTAGCTACAGTAGCTAGACTGTACCTACCAATAATATGAAAATCAAATCTCTTATAAGAACGAATGCTTCCCCATACAACTTCACATGAAAGTTGAAGGTCTTCTAGAAACAACTCTCTGTCATCAACTGGATCCAATATAATTTGTACCTCGTTTTGGGGTGTTAAAACAAAAGGTATATCTTTCCATTTTGTACTTGTCCATTTTATCGATTGAACTAGGCTAGGATGAACCTCAGTGCTACAACTGACAACTCTACTGCTTCCAATAAAAAATGGCAATGAATTACTGACTTGAATAACCACTTCTGTAATAATTACAATAAGGATATCTTCAGAAATTGAACATAAAAGTTTACCTCTATAGTTCACTGTTTTAGATATTCTCTTTCTATAAGCATCCTCAACTTGGCAGGTAAATTTTCCAGAAAAAGCTTCCCCATTGGGATGAGATAAAACTTGTGTATAGATGGCAAGAACTAGATCATTAATGACTTCTGTGTAAGAAAATCTCAGATCATTCTTTGAAATCGCTGTGTTGTTCTTAAACCAAGTAACTCTATTCACAGATCTTCCAGTAGTGGTGCAACTTAGGGATTTCATATTCAGATAGATACCAGTGATCACAAGGTTGGAACCTAAAAGATTTAATATCATGAAATCTGAAATGGGGACAATCTCCATGGGTGATTCTATATGTAAATCTCCTTACATTACATCATTACTATTATAGCCCCTAGTCCCTAGCCCTAGCCCTAGTCCTAGCTGAGACTTGGACTTTTTTCCAAGTGGTTTTTCCACACAATGATTTTGTAGGAATGAACAGAGTAAAAGAAGCATTTGGTTGTGTGGTTAAAACTGTGATAACCTGAGTTGGAAGCTCTGACCTTAGGAGTTACTGGTGTATGGTCAGTCCAGCACTAGCCCCAACCCTAGCCTCTAGCCCTTACATTACATCAACACCATTGTTGCTAGAGGTATGGTGTTAATGTAATAGTAATGATGTAACTCAAAGGAAATTTACACGTAGAAGCACCCATCTCCATGAGAGAGAAAAACATTTTTTGGGAATGATGGATAGATCACATTACAAAAAAACTACACAAACAAGAGAAAGAAACTAAGTGAAAGGAAACTGCTATTATTGTACTTATACAACACAAACCTTTCCTCCCATTACTATCCTGCTTTAGTGAGATAGACCTTGATAAACTTTCAGTAGCTAATGGAAAAAATGAATACCAAAACAAAACTCTCTATAAATAAATCATCCTGTTATTTGAGATTATTAGTGTCAAAACTTGATTTTGGAATGATTGCTAGCAAAGCTGAATGAGTATACAATTGAAGGGTAGTGGCTCCTCGGAATGTCTGAACAGGATGGTATAGAGAGTTGAAAGGGTTTCATTTTGGAGCATACGTATTATTCAGTTTGTACCTAGCTATCATTATTTACTGAAAGTTTATCATGGTCCATCTCAACCAATACATTAATAGTGTATTTAGTGGCTAAAAATGAAATGTGAGAGCGGCATAATTTATACATACTATGCTAACTAACCTCTGAAATTAACATAAAATATTCTTGTAATATTGTCCTTATCTGGTATATTGCAAGAATAAACACCAATAAGATCTTGATAAAGTAGTAATTTTGGATTTTTTAGCCTCAGTTCTATAGCACTGGGTTGTATGTGCCTAATAATCACAAAACGACTATTTCCTTCAAAGCTAGTTATATCTAGATCATTGTAAATCACAGTTTGTAGTTTAGTTGGAATAGGTAGGGACCAACTGCCCATGTTTAGACCCGTACAGCATTGAAATTTATTAGTGATACAATAAAGACCTCCATCAAAATAAGAGATAACACTGTTGTTCTTTAGTGGATTTGTTCCCAAGTATAATCCTGGAACTGTAGAAAGTATAAGAGTGAGAGAATTAGTCATTCAAGGCATACATTTTTACTAACATCAGGTAATCAGGTAGTAAAAATGTATTGTATGACTACCAATTCAAGTGGTTTGTTTATTATTCACTAAAGGACACATTGGGGCATATAACGTAGAGGTTGTCCTTACTTCAGAAGCAATATACAGTGGAACCTCTCTATAGAGAACACATTGGGACCTTGGAAACTGTCCATTATATAGAGGTTGTCCTTAATTAATTCAGAGACTCTATAAAGTCATTTTGGCATTATTTCTAATAATATTTTCATGGTCAATGACCAACAGTCAAGAAATTGAGCAGATGGACTACTAGCTTATTTACATACCTAGAACTTGAACTGTTCTACTGTGAAAAATAGTATCTGGAGGACTATTAAAAGAAATATTTATAGGAGGTTCAACAGAATCATCATAATGTATTCCCTTCAGAATAAATCTGTATCCTGTTCCTGGAAAAAGGTCAGTAAAGTGAAATTGCAGGCTATGTGCATTGTGTGCCACAAAAATTTTGCTCTTGTAAGTTTCGTCATAGGTAAAACTGACCAAAGACTTGTACAGTATTTGATAATGAGTAATATAACTGATAACATCTTCATCTTCAATATTCAATGTGAGAGTTATGGCAGTTTCATAATTACTTGATGGCCCAAAATGAAATCCTAAAAGTAATAGATAAAATAGAAGTTATTCCAATGAATACAGTGAAACCACTCTATTCTGACCCTCTGAAATGAGGACACCTCTGTATACAGTGGAACCTCTCTATTCCAACACCCTGAAATGAGGACACCTCTGTATACAGTGGAACTCCTCTATTCCAGCTCCCTGAAATGAGAACACCTCTGTATACAGTGGAACCACTCTATTCTGACCCTCTATACAGTGGTCACTTCTTTATATAACCTTTGAATCTGGAATAGAGAGGTTCCACTGCATATAGATTATTTTTTACCTTCAAATCTTTTAGTACTGGCATAAAAGACCTCAGATTTCACAATCATCACTTTCCTATATGGCCAGTGGTTAAGACGTTGGACTCCAAATATTTGAAATTCATAAGCTGTTGCTAATTCAAGATCACTAACTATAATTTCTTCCGATACAATATCAGTGATATTTTGCTTAACAGAACTGCTCCTTATCCCATATTCTATTCGATATCTGTTTACTATGTATCTGCCACATGATGAAAATGGATGGGCCCATTGTATATGTATACTGATGAGTGTCTTAGAGAAGATATTTGGATTGAACGCTGTAGTGAAACATGAACAATAAGGTAGTGTTCACATCCCGGGAAAGGATATATTATTAGAAGGTTCACTTGAGCACTGGAAGCATACTAACAGCAGCTTTAGTTAGTGTGCTTCTCTTACATTACATCGTTACTATTACAGCTCCAGCAACAACATTATAGTGCTAATGTAATGAAAGGGCTGCTAGGGCTTGTAATGTAACATATAGAAGCACCCTTTAGTTCTTTACCCATGTGGCTAAATCACCCATCCATTTATCTTTCAAAGTCACTTGCATTACCCATGGTCAATACACAGCATATTCTTAAAAGTATTATAGCTAATTTTGTAGTGGGATGGAGTAGCTACATTCCAATAGTTCTTATAACCAGGAGTCTAGTTTTGAGGTTGTTCTTCAATTACATTGTTTTATTTAGCTAGGACCCAAGTGAACACAAATAGAATTCAAGTGCTTAGTTAGAAATAATACTGTACTTGTGGTTAGGTGAAAGTATTTGTTTTTTTGCTCTATCATGAACAACACTGTATGTAAACTTACAAGCATTTCTAGTAATAATGTAAATTGGTTCAGTTTCTTCGCCGCTACCTACAAGGTTAAAAGCACTTATGATAACTTTGATTGTCTTGTTCAATTCATCTTTCTCTAAATCAATTTCCCATATGTGATTATTACCAGTCACGCGAACAGAGTCCAAGTCTACAGCTGGGTTAGTTGAGTTTGCAGTTAAGTTAAATATAAGTGCAGTTAAGTTTGTATCTCCTAATGTAAGCACATGTTTCCTTTTTCTAAATATCTCACTCTCATTACAGTTATAGATATAAACATCAAATAAATATCCTAATATTTTAACTTCATATTCTTTAGGCTGTTGCCAATATAAGAAGATTCGGAGATACGGATGAGTATGATAATATCCACTTCTGGTGATAATTGGTGGAGACGGCTCATGAATAGAAATAACTAAAAAAAAGTATCATCGTTATTTAGCACAATAATTGGATTATGTAATAGTCATTGCACGCTGCCGAAGATATTATGGCAGTTAACGGTCCGAGTACGAGGGTGCAGCCCGAGGACAAGGACCGTTTACCGCCATAATATCCAAGGCAATGTGCAATAACTATTATATTACACCCTAGATTGAAGTTTTAGAGGTAGTAATGGCTAAGCTAAGGCCAATAAGTATCAGTGACAACTGTCAAAAACTCAAAGTATGTAGCCTCCAGTTGAAAGTGCTGTTATAACTCATAATGCATCGTTTGCTTTGAGGACTAATAACATACTTTTTGTCTAAGGGGAGTGAATTTTCTAGGGGTGTAATATATCTATTTGACTCTAATTCCATTGAATAGCTTATTAGTCTAACATTTAAAATCCACAACTCAAATAATAATTCAATGGAATTAGAGTCAAAAATAAGAATAAGGGAATTAGAACCAAAATAAGCTCCTTAATGGAATTAGAGTCAAAATAAGCTACTCAGTGGATACGAGTCACATTAAGCTACTCAATGGAATTGGAATCAAGATTAGCTATTAGAGTCAAAAATAAGAATAAGGGAATTAGAACCAAAACAAGCTCCTTAATGGAATTAGAGTCAAAATAAGATACTAGAATCAAAATTAGCTATATATTAGAGTCAAAATAAGCTATTCAATGGATTAGAATCAAAATAAGGATTTTTGTCAACTCTATACAAGCCTCCATCATAGCATATAGCTAATTATCCTTACATGGGTCTGTCATAAAAGTTTGAAAAGGTGTTCTAGCAATAACCCGGTTTAGTGGAGGAAAAGTGGAATTATCCCATTGCACTGCCAATACTCTGACTTTATATACAGTATCTGGAAGAAGACCTTCAAGAGAGTAATTGTATGGGACAAAGCCATCTAGAACCTCATCATATCCACGATCAATACGTTTTGTTAAAGATAAATCCTCCACTTGAGTGTCATTGGTCCCATATTCTACTTGGTAATGAGTGAAATATATTGTATCGCATACTGAATATGGGTGGGTCCAGTTTAACTCTCTGTGTCTATTTGAACCATTTAAGAGCTCTATATAAAAGCCTATAATTATAAGAAAGAAAGTGGGAAAGGTTAAAAGTTTATTAATACCTATTGTTTTGCATACAGACTGCTGAATAGACTCCAAATTGTGTTTTTTTTTCTTTTTTTCTTTTGCAAGCTACAATAGCTATTTATTCTACCATGCATCTCCCTCTAATATCTTCATTTCACCCCTCTTATGGGATTGTAGCCCATTTACAGTGGAACCTCTCTATTCCAGACACCTTGGGACAAATTAAAGTGTCTTGATTTGAGGGATGACTTCATTTCAAGGGGTGAAGTTCTATTAATGCTAGCATATAAGCTGTTATTGGGGCATATCCACAGGAGGCATCCTCATTTCAGGTGGTTGGAATAGAGAGGTTCCACTGTAGACCTAATCACCAGCTACTTCCTTCATTACTGTGTTATTTATTCGTTGTTGGCCATTGACCTAGAAAATTAAGAAGTGGGGATGAACTCTCATAGCTAATAGTGTTAAAATTAGTATCATACTATACTACTGAAAATGGAATTCCTTGAAATAAGAATAAAGTGTGCCAACTTCATTAATGAGGATAGCTAGCTAGCTATCTGTTTCTCAGAAGTTTTACTATGGCCATTGTAGTGTTTGACTAAAATACTAAGTCAATGACTAACTACACATGACAGAACTCTCCAGCTATATATATACCTTAAATCTGAAAGTAGAATATTTTCAGAAGCCAGAAATTTAATCTAATTAATGGTACTGTTTCTGAAACTAAATTTTGTTAAAATTGATAAATATTTCAACTCAGAAAATTTATTTCCAGATTTAAAGTAGATAGCTACAGAAAGTTCTGCATATAATGAACAAGGACAGTTGTTATTACAGTATTATTACAGCCATCTGTCCATGTATGGGGTAGCTAGCTAATTAAAAATACCAGGATTGTCATCTAGAACCATAAGAACTGATGCAGGGTAACTCCTTCCTGAAGCATTTTGAGCTTGTATAAGCACTTCAAGAACATATGTGACATTTTTCAGTTCAGTTAAACCAGCACAGATTGATTCTTCTAATGGAATTTCATCATCGGGAGACCATCTCGCATATTCAGTTACATTGACTGAATAGAATAGATAGTGTGTTAGATTTGTTGTTATAAGTACATGAAATTCAGATCCATTCCAAATGCATCGTGGCTTCTCTTCAGGGTCAGTTTTATCATTTCTATTCACCGCTGTTCTGTATACTTTAGGTCCGTCAACTATATAAGGACCTGCATATTCCCATCTCCTTTCACCGTGATTAATCAAAAATGCATGACCAGGATATAGACTGGTTGTTAAGTTTGCTATACTTTTAACTACACCATAACAATCCTTCTGAAGAAATGTTAGAATGAAATTATTATTAGCCTCCTCTCCAGGATCCTGCTGCCAAATAATACTGATGTTCTTAAAAGCTACTGAATAGGAATAATCAAGAATTCTTGGTATAGATGGTAGACGAATAGATACTGAGAGAAAGAGAAATAGAAAGATCTAACTTTTGCCATGTAACAGTTTAACAGATTTAGATCACATCATTCAGAGTTTATTTACTGTATCTAACCCTTATGACTGGTCTATGGTTAGCCCCAGCCCCAGCCCTAGCCCTAAGTGAGAGCCTATACCATCTAGGCCACACCCCTAACTCTATCCCTAGCCACCAGCCCATACCAATAGTACAATTGACAATGAATGATGTAGTCTGAATCTGTTATGTGGAGAAGGAGCCTAATTATTTTCCTGTAGCTATTAGTATAATATATATTTAGTGAAGCCTCTGCTGATAAAGGACCTGGGCATTTTACAGCTGGTGGGCCACATCCACCTACTGGCTGTCCCTGCCTGGCCCACTAAGAACATAAATCAAAACATAGGTTGCTGTGCACGAAATATGGCTGTGGTGCTTTTATTTTGAAAAGATTGCCATTAGCTATTATTTAGGTAGTGATGCACTCGCTGAAACTAATCATATGATGCTTTTTCCTGTGGATAAAACTATAAGTTTCAGTTATTGTTGGTATGGCCCTCCTTCACAACTCAGGTTTCTCAAGTGACCCCTTGTAAACATTAATTGCCCACCCTTGATGCTGTATGGCATAGCTGTGCTTCATCATGTAACAAAACATCCCAAAGTGACAGACCTTTTGTCAGATCATTCAGAAGACAAAAGTTCAGTCATTGAGAAGCTGCTATAGACTGAGTGGAATAACACCTCTGTGTTGCATCAGTTCAACAATTAAAGTTTCTAACTATCTTAAGGACTTCCTACATTAGCTACTTTCTAAAACATTAGCTAAATCCTCCAATTTTTTTCACCTAAATCATATGCCACAATCTTGTCAATAGCTCCAGCAACTGTTGCTACAGTTGAAAGAGCAAACCCAGCCCTTAAGCACATAAAGGCTCCAAAGTGGTCCAAGACTGGATGTATGCTTACAAGAATATTCTATGATGATGTAGCTAATTGATTTAGCTATATGCCAGTCGATAGAAGAACAACTTTCATTAATCCTTTGTCATAATCTAATTTTGTGTGACTGAAATATTAGAAGTGAACTAAGCAATCATGATTGCATGCCTCATATTGCCTCCCCCCTCTCAAAATCCTGGGATCCACCTCTGCGATATCATTGCCCCCCCACCCTTTTTGATCCACTAGCTATATATTCCAAGGTCCCAATCATGTAGCTAGCTAGAGGGGTTCTACTGTGTAATAATTACCTCTGAATAACTAGGATGTCCCAATGTGTCCTTTAAAGAGAGGTACCATTGTTTTTGGTGGAACCTCTCTGTTCCATATAGTGGGATTTCAGACATCTTGGGACAAATTAAAGTGTCCTAATTTGAGGGGTGGGCTCATTTTAGGGAGTGAAGTTCTACACACAAACTGTTACTTGGGACATACCCAAGTGTCCTTAATACAAAAGTTTCCTCATTTCAGGGGGTTAGAATGGGAGGGGTTCTACTGTATACAGAGATGTCTGCATTTCAGGTGGTTGGAATAGAGGAGTTCCACTGTAGTGTGTTTATTTACCTGTGATAGGTAATGTGTAATCTATCACCTTAAGGACAACCTCTATATAGCTTAAGGACAGTTTCCAAGTTCCAACTTGTCCTTTATCAGTGGTGGATCCAGGATTTTGAAAAGGGAGGGAGGGGGGGAATGATATTAGGGGGGAAGCCTGAAGGGGCAATGACATCACAGAGGTGGATCCCTGGTGTGGGAGGGGGAGGGGGGGGGGCAATATGAGACTTGCATTCATGATTGCCTATTTCTCATATCTGATTAATGAAAGTCATTCTTCTTGGAAATCGACTGGTATATAGCAAAATCAATAATAATAATTACATCATCATAGCAAAGACAAAATATTCTTGTGAACATGAGTTGTGCTGGAGGGCCACCAAAGGTCAGGTAAATTTAGAACATAAATCAAAACATATACCTCCTTTTTGCTGTGCACAAAATAATATGGCTATGTTTGAAAAGATTGCCGTTTTTATTTACGTAGTGATGCACTCACCTAGTAGCAACTAATCACAATTTGATGCTTTTACTGTGGGGAAAATTATTGTTGATATGCATGGGCCAGGCAGGGACAACCAATGCAACAGGCAGATGTACTGGCCCACAAGCCATAAAATGCCAAGGTCTGCTAATAGATATTCATATTGAAAAGGGGGGAATTGCCCCCTTTGCCCCTCCCTCAGGATCTGCCTCTGCTTATAGAGATGTTCTACTGTATACCACAATGTTGAATTCTTCATTGGTCAAAGTTTTGATAAAGTAAAGAAAGCTACTTAGAAAATTAAGTGATCAAATTAGCTAATTTTATCAAAACTACATTATGCAGTTCTAACAATGTCATGTGTTTATATTGTGTCTGTGCTGCCAAGAATTTTAATTTCGGCTTGACAATGCTAATGAAATGAGTTAACCAAATATTTGGGCCTCCAACATTAATGGTATAGCTCTTGTGCCAAAAGATAACTCCTGATGATAATAATGAGCATACATAGTCAAGAATACCATAGGGGAACCTTCTGATAAAGGACACTCTGAAAAAGGTCAACCTCCATATAAAAGACATCTGTTCTCTGTTTCTTGGTACCCTACCTAGAATCAGAATATCCCCAGTCTGCCATAATTTGGTAAAAAATTTATAGTGCTTAGTAGGCAGTTTAGTCTATAGGTCAATGGCTTACTGGTGTCCTATTACATGTTTAATCCTGGCTACACCACACTGGTTCTATCCCAATGTATTAAAGACAGCCTTTATATAAAAAATAGTTTCCAAAGTCCCAATGTGTCCTTTATAGAGAAGTTCCACTGTATATTACTTTTGAATTAAGGACAACCTCTATATAAAAGGTCCCAATGTGTCCTTTATAGAGAGGTTCCTCTGATCAACCTGGGAATGAGATGCTATACAATGATATTACCTGTTTTGACGTGAATATAATTTGTTATTGAAACAAGTAGAGGGGATACAGAATCATTATAATGTAATCCAAACAGTCTCAGCGAATAGTTTGATCCAGGTTTAAGATTAGTCAAGGTGTAATCAAACCTATTATGTCCAATGTATTCAGACATAGTGAGATCGATTAAGTTCATATCGACGGCATTAACAATTCCATATTCTATTAGGTAACGGGAAATGAATGAAGGATCGCACTCTACATTAGGGTCATTCCATTGTACATGTGCTGTACTGTAGGTTGTAACACCACTGCTCCTAAAATTCATAGCTGAAAAAAACATTTAGCAATATTATTATATCACATTATGAATTTGAGTATCAGTTGTTGAAGGCATGTTATCCCCTCAAAGAGAATAATCAAGATGATGTGTTTTAGGAGTTATGAAATACCACAAATCGGGAAAATTTTGAGTTGAAATTAATTGTAAATGGTACCATAAATTAGCTTAATTAATAGGTAATTAGATTGATTTGGGATAATTTAATTTCTGGCTTCTGAAAATATTTACTTTACTACTTGCCTTATTTTTCTGTAGGACATCCCATCACTAAGACATGCCCATCACTAGGACATGCCCGTCACTATAGACATGCCCGTCACTATGGACATGCCCGTCACTATGGACATGCCCGTCACTATGGACATGCCCGTCACTAGGACATGCCCGTCACTATAGACATGCCCGTCACTATGGACATGCCCGTCACTAGGACATGCCCGTCACTATGGACATGCCCGTCACAGGACATGCCCGTCACTAGGACATGCCCGTCACTAGGACATGCCCATCACTAGGACATACCCGTCACTAGGACATGCCCGTCACTAGGACATGCCCGTCACTAGGACATGCCCGTCACTAGGACATGCCCGTCACTAGGACATGCCCGTCACTAACTGCTTACCAATACAAAACTTTGCAACAGTAGTACACATTGATCAATGCATCATAATAACTTACATCTAAGCTCTGAAGAAATGATTGGGACTGTGGTGGAAGGTTTACCCAGTATCGTGCCTAATTTGATGGCCTTTATTGTATAAAAATACTTCTTATTGGTATACACGTATTCTGCATACTCCCATGTAATTTCATCTATCTGTGTCACTCTAAAACCCTCCTGAATATCTTCCTTAAGGAGATAGCTACCTATAAATTCATCAGTACCACAGTCATTAATTGAAACAGAGATGTGGAAATGGCTTAATCCATTTGTATCCTTTGGTTGAATTCTCCATCTTAGAATAGCCCACCCGGCTGAGTAGAAAGCTCTGGTGATATTTACAGGTAATGACTTTCTTCTGGCTATAAAAAGAAGTTATTATGTGTAACATTGTTAAACTAGGCAAGTAAAAAGACTGTTACTTATAATATTATTATGTAACTATAACAATAATAATAATAATAATAATAATAATAATTATCATTATTACTCTCTCCATTTATTCCACTCCATTGAAATAAAACCAGAAGCAGACCAAACTGTATGCTGATTCCATTTCTGAAGGAAGACATGGGTAGTAACCTTGCTATGAAATCCCACAGTTCAAAGGAAAAATGAGACGATGCGCTACAGTTGCCAAGGGTGGTGTGCTACGCATGTGCAAGATTATTTCCGTCTTTTGTGATTCAGCAGGATATAACAATAAATATTATCTTGTTGCTAGCTGTTGTTATATTCTCTGGTGAGAGCTTATAATAGATTATAGCTATACTGTTAATGGTTGAAACTTAGCTATCTTCATCGATCGCGGAGCTAGTATAATTATAGCCTCTTAGCTTTAGCCCTAACTATTGTTATAGTCGAGTCGTCTTGCAGTGATAATAGCTAGATAGCTAAAAATTTCACTGTAACTAACCACTACCACTACTTCTGTTTCCCCCATCTCCTTATTACTGTTTCATCTTCTGTGTAACCCTTCTCATCACCATGTCTGCGAGAGCTGTGCACATCAGCTCCTCTTCTCTTGAAGTTCTCTTTGAAGGCACTCTCTTGAAAGCTCCACCACTGAACAGAAGAGGTAGAAAGGTGAGGAAGAGCATATATTTTTTGGATTCCATTTTGGATAATATATCAGATGACATTCAAAGATGAAAATCCACTGACTATTAAACTATTACAAGTCATTATTAGCTACTTTCACAATAATTATGATGCCAGCAAAGGACACTTCCTTAATGAGGACACTGCACACCTTCCCAGCTACATAGAGATGTGTATAGACTACCCCTGAAATAAGGACACTTCCTTAATGAGGACACTGCATATCTTCCCAGCTACATAGAGATGTGTATAAACTACCCCTGAAATAAGGACACCTCCTTAATGAGGACACTTACATACCTTCCCAGCTACATAGAGATGTGTATAAACTACCCCTGAAATAAGGACACCTCCTTAATGAGGACACTGCATACCTTCCCAGCTACATAGAGATGTGTACAAGACTACCCCTGAAATAAGAACACCTCCTTAATGAGAACACTTACATACCTTCCCAGCTACATAGAGATGTGTATAAAACTACTCCTGGAATAAGGACACCTCCTTATAATGGGGACACTACCCAGCTATAATATAGAGATGTACCATCTAAATTAATGAGGAGGTAGTTTACAATTATGTGAGGTTTTGTAATACTTATTTGGCAGGTAAATCCTTACTCAAAGGAGCTAGATATTCTTATCACTATCAGGGGTAATTTTTTTTTATAATAACATGCATACATCTCTATGGCTACTGGTTAGTTGAAGTTGTGGCTAGCTTATGAATTACTTAAATTATGTACTTTTTCAGTCAAATGCAGCTTTTGTTACTGTAAATAGGACACTTCTTAAAGTTCTTATTTAAGAGATTCTGAAATCCTCCCTCTGTTATTTCACTCATGTTAGAATTCCTCTATTCCAATCCCCTGATATGAGAAAACCTCTGTTCTGACCCCCTGATATGAGTATACAGTGGAACTACTCTATTCTAACCCCTAAAACATGAGAAAACCTCTGTACAGTGGAACTCCTCATTCCAACACTCTGAAATGAGGACACCTCTGTATACAGTGGAACCCCTCTATTCCAACCCCCTGAATTGAGGACACCTCTGTATACAGTGGAAACCCAACCTCCTGAAATGAGGACACTTCTGTATACAGTGGAACTCCTCTATTCCAACACCCTGAAATGAGGACCCCTCTATTCCAACCCCCTGAAATAAAGAGACCACTATTTGAATGATACTTCAATACGTCCCAACTAAAAACTTGTGCATTTTCACCCCTCTGAAATGAAGCCACCCTTCTAACCAAGATACTATGATTATTTAACTCAATGTGTCCATCTAGAAGGTTTCCCTGTGACCATAACTACTTAATTATTACAGAAATGGCATGAGCGATACTTTGTCTTGCGAGCAAATCGAACTCTTGAATGTCACAAGTCAAAAAAAGCTGCTGAATCACAAAAGTCTCCTAGAAGGAGAGTGGATCTCAGAGAATGCATCAATCTTGAAATAGGACTGGAGTACAAAAGCCTTCAGCATATTATGAGTCTTGGAACTTTCAAAAGAACATTTTTCTATGCAGCTCCCAGTGATGCCCTGATGTTGCAGTGGGCACATGTCCTAGAGAAAGCTAAGAATGCAAAGGATGGTGAGCTACTAGAGTAATGATTATGTTTTTTTGAAATGGATACACCTCTGTATACACAATGGAACACCTCTATTCCAATTAACACCCTGAAATGAGGACACCTCTGTATAGAGTGCAATTACCTTGAAATGAGGAGACCTCTGTATACAGTAAAACACGTCTATTCCAACTCCCTAAAATGAGAACACCTCTGAATCCTTTATTCCAACTCCCTTGAAATGAGGACACCTCTATAATAATGTATACAGTGGAACTCAAACCCCTTAAATGATAACATCTCTGTATACAGTGGAACCCCAACCCCTTGAAATGAGGACACCTCATTTATTCCCACCCTGTGAAATAAGCATATCTCTGTATAATTATACAACACAGAAGCACTCTGAAATAAGGACGCTGCTATACTTATTCCGACAATACGACATTAAATGGTCAGTGCATTAAACAAATTACCAATAATAGACCAAACTGCACAAAGATGCATTGTGTACTGATCTAAGAGATGCCTGTAGTAAACAAAAAGACAATTGAGACAGTTTCCAAGGTCCCAATGTGTCCTTTATAGAGAGATTCCACTGTATATTACCTCTGAATAAGGACAACCCCTATATAAAGGACAGTTTACAAGGTCCCAATGTGTCCTCTATAGAGAGGTTCCACTGAATATCACCTCTGAATTAAGGACAACCTCTATATAAAGGACAGTTTCCAAGGTCCCAATGTGTCCTCTATAGAGAGGTTCCACTGAATATCACCTCTGAATTAAGGACAACCTCTATATAAAGGACAGTTTCCAAGGTCCCAATGTGTCCTCTATAGAGAGGTTCCACTGAATATCACCTCTGAATTAAGGATAACCTCTATATAAAGGACAGTTTTGTGTGTGCCAGAGGTTCCACTGTAGTATAGTAAAATATGTTCCTTGTAATGAATGTGTCCCTGAAATATCATGCATTTATATATCAATCAATAGTACCATGTAAAGTATGCAATAATTATTCTGGGCACAAGCTTTAAATAACACTATTGGCTATTAATCATCTTTCATTATTTGCCAGATGCTCAGACAGTGCTATAGTATTCCTTAAATGTTCTACAAAATGCACTTCATATTATAACCAGGTGTGGTCATGACATTTATCCCCATGAACATGGAATTTTTGGCACAACAAAATTAATATTGTATTATTAAAAACATGAGGTTGCCCACAAATTCAATATTATAGTAAGAAGTGGAACAACTTTATGCCACCCTCTGTGTCATTTAGCTTCTAAAGATGACTCTTCAAAGGCATCTCCTTAATAATGAAGATGCTGCATGTGTGTTCCAAACCCTTTGACAATCAGAGCTGTAACACATAATGAGCCAAGCTAAGAAATTAAAAGCATTCTATGTAGAGTCATCAGAGTAATGAGAGTCTAAAAATAGACACACAGTCACTAAGTGTTAGAGTATGGTGAGGATACTAAGCTATACTACTGACACCTGTGATCTGTCTAATTAGGAGAGCATAGATTACAGGATGTCCCAACTTTGGAGTTTTCACTGTGCACAGAGGTATCCTCATTTCAGGGTTTCCACTAGCTGAGATGGTCTCATTTTAAGGTGTGGTCTAGGAATAGGGTATCGTACAATTATAGAGGTATCCTCAGAGGGTTTCCACTGACTGTATTCTTATTTGAAGGAGTGTCCACTAGCTGTATTCAGAGATGTTCACATTTCAAGGGGTGTCCACTAGCTGTATTCAGAGATGTTCACATTTCAAGGGGTGTCCACTAGCTGTATTCAGAGATGTTCTCATTTCAAGGGGATTGGGTTAGCAGTCCAAGAATGAAGGGTGCACTCTGCAGTTATAATAAAGAGGTATCCTCATTCAAGGGAAATTTAAATAAAGAGAGACTCTGCTTATTATTATTATATGGAGGGACCCTCATTTCAAGGCATTGATTGGGATTAATCAAAGAGTACACATATATAGAATCAATGTACACTGTAATAAATTATGTGAAGCACTAACTCTTATATATCCCATGAAAATAAATTAGGCTGTACTGTACTATACCAGCAAAAATACATCCCACAGTGCAAAATTTGATGTTATAAGCAGTTCTTGCTGTGAATGAGTAAGACTAAAGTACTATAATAGCTATAATCCCTATGTCCCAAATAACAGCTTGTGTAAATCAAACTTCACCTCCTATCCCTATAATCAGGACACTTTAATTTATTCCAAGGTGTCAGAAATAGACAGGTTCCACTGTATCTTGATATATATAGCAATCTTTATATATATAGCAATATCTATTGTTGTCTGCTAGAGGTAGACAATATAGACTATGTAGCTATAACTGCACATATCTGGGGTATTGTGACTGGGGAACACACTTTTCCGTAGACAATAATGTAGTCATAGATTATGTTTGGATTATTTCAATGGATTCTGATTGCACTTACTCCAGAGATGTGGTAACTCACTGGTTGAGGTATTAATAAGTGTCAACTGGTTATGTGTGTACACACTATAGTTAATTGAGCTGAGCTACAAGCCACAATGTTATACTCTCCATTGTCTATGAGAACACCTCTGTATACAGTGGAACTCCTCTATTTCAACCTCCTGAAATGATCTCTGTATACAGTGGAACTCCTCTATTTCAACCTCCTGAAATGATCTCTGTATACAGTGGAACTCCTCTATTTCAACCTCCTGAAATGACCTCTGTATACAGTGGAACTCCTCTATTTCAACCTCCTGAAATGAGGCACCTCTGTATACAGTGGAACCCCTCTATTCTAACCCCCTGAAATGAGGACACCTCTGTATACAGTGGAACCCCTCTATTCCAACAACCTGAAATGAGGACACCTCTGTATACAGTCTATTTCAACCTCCTGAAATGAGGACACCTCTGTATACAGTGGAACCCCTCTATTCTAACCCCCTGAAATGAGGACATCTCTGTATACAGTGGAACCCCTCTATTCCAATACCCTGAAATGAGGACACCTGGTGGAACTCCTCTATTCCAACCTTCTGAAATGAGGATACCTCTGTATACAGGGGAACACCTCTATTTCAATTCCCACCTGAAATGAGGACACCTCTGTATATAGTGATTTAAATTTCCACAATGAGGACACCTCCATGTTAAGGATACCGACACCTTTATATAGTAATAAACTGTATGTTTGTCTGTCCATACATATTCATGCATAATTCATGAGCTAATTTGCTTCTGTCCTCTTTTTAACACCTAACTGTGGAGGAAGCTATATGTTTGTGTTCACACCCCAGAGTAACTTGACACTTAATTAGTTACTTTTAAACACTTCACCCAGTACAACAGTACCTTCTCCTTTACTATTATTTATTTGTCCTTAGCTACATTATATAGGAAGTGCCACTTTGCGGCAGCTAGTATTATAATATATACATACTGTATAGCTACATACATGCCATTAATAATGTATTTTCAGTTCATGATTAATATTATTATCAGTGTTATAATTACAATAGTATACTGAATATACTAGTTGTAAGTGATTTGTTTATTCAGTAAACTATATAGTTTCAATTTAAATTTATACTACCAATCAATAGAGTCCCTATAATATTCCAACTCCCTGAAATGACGACACCTCTGTATACAGTGGAACTCCTCTATTCCAACTCCCTGAAATGAGGACACCTCTCAGTCTGTATACAGTGGAACTCCTCTGAAATGAGGACACATCTGTATACAGCTGAACTCCTCTATTCCAACTCCCTGAAATGAGGACACCTCTCAGTCTGTATACAATGGAACTCCTCTGAAATGAGGACACATCTCTATACAGTGGAACTCCTCTATTCCAACTCCCTGAAATGAGGACACCTCTCAGTCTGTATACAGTGGAACTCCTCTAGCTATTTCTGAAATGAGGACACATCTGTATAGAGTGGAACTCCTCTATCGCTGAAATGAGGACACCTAGTACCTGCACACGAGGCCATAAAAATTTTCCAACAAAGCTTCTTTCCTTTCCTGTACTCAGAGGAAGTAAAAAAACTTTTCCACATTTGTATGGTTCTATTGCTTCAAAAGTGCCATGCTGTAATAGACCTTCTAATAGCAGTCACTATCAATGTGTTCACAATAATTTCTTTGATTCAGCATTATATCATACCCCCATGCAATCTTAAATAAGGATATCTCGTCTTATACACTCTATGAAGGGATTCTACTGTTGATAGCTTAATAATTATACATGTGGACCCTCAGATAAAAAGGGATAACCTCCATGTAAAGGACACCTGTTCTGACTGCCCCCTTGACTAATACTATAGTGTAACATATTACCTCTGAATTAAGGACAACCTCTATATAAAGGACAGTTTCCAAGGTCCCAATATGTCCTCTATAGAGAGGTTCCACTGTATATTACCTCTGAATTAAGGACAACCTCTATATAAAGGACAGTTTCCAAGGTCCCAATGTGTCCTCTATAGAGAGGTTCCACTGTATATTACATCTGAATTAAGGACAACTTCTATATAAAGGACAGTTTTTGAAGTCACTCCTATAATCAGGACACTTTAATTTGTCTAAATCTGTAGGTATTTGGCTGCAATACCTTGACACAGGTTATATTAATCAGTCTCAACAAAGAAATAAGCAAGATAAATAGTTTATCAATTCTTATTTTTATTATTAATGCATTCATGGTAACTATTATTATAGTGGAACTTCTCTTTTCCAGACACCTTTAACTAGAGGGGTGGACTTAGTGAAGTTCTGTTAATGTTAAACTAATAAACGAGCTGATATTTTCAAGTGTCCCTAGCTAGGGAGTTCCACTGTATACAGAGGTGTCCTCATTTCAGGGTGTTGGAGTAGAGGAGTTCCATTGTATACAGAGGTGTCCTCATTTCAGGGTGTTGGAATAGAGGAGTTCCACAGTATACAGAGGTGTCTTCATTTCAGGGTGTTGGAATAGAGGAGTTCCACTGTATACAGAGGTGTTCTCATTTCAGGGGGTTGGAACAGAAGAGTTGCATTATTATATATATCTAAAAATAACATCATTCTGGCTGTGTGCATTGGTTTTCAGACATAACAGGAAGATAGTAGAACCTAATTTCTATAGAAGACACAAATTAGACCTTGTAGCTAGGTTCTTTTCTTAATTCAGTGGTAATATACAGTGGAACCTCTCTATAAAGCTTGGAAACTGTCCTTTATATAGAGGTTGTCCTTAATTCAGAGGCAATATACAGTGGAACCTCTCTATAAAGGACAAATTGGGATCTTGGAAACTGTCCTTTATATAGAGGTTGTCCTTAATTCAGAGGCCATATACAATGGAACCTCTCTATAAAGGACACATTGGGATCTTGGAAACTGTCCTTTATATAGAGGTTGTCCTTAATATACAGTGGAACCTCTCTATAAAGGACAAATTGGAATCTTGGAAACTGTCCTTTATATAGAGGTTGTCCTTAATTCAGAGGCCATATACAATGCAACCTCTCTATAAAGGACACATTGGGATCTCCTTTATATAGAGGTTGTCCTTAATTCAAAGGTAATATACAGTGGAACCTCTCTATAAAGGACACATTGGGACCTTGGAAACTGTCCTTTATATAGAGGTTGTCCTTAATTCAGAGGTAATATACAGTGGAACCTCTCACATTGAAATCTTGAAACATTTTCTTTATTAGGTTTCCTCAGTAGATTATTACTTACTTCTTAATATTGTGTTTTCCAGGTGTGAGGTACCTAGAGTTCATACCATTGTCTTGTTTACCAAACAACATACCTTGAAGATGGGGGGGGGGGGGGGGGGGGAATATTGAAAACTACAAACAATAACTCCATGCATGACTATATTTCAGGTTTCCACTTTAGTATAATATAATGTTGAGTCATAGAGTGTTTGTCACTATATGGAGGCTTCTGTGTATTGTAGCTAAGAGCTTGTACACAGCAAGTGACAGAAAGGGTACAAATTCCCACCTAAAGCATGAAATGTTACATGTTTTGACAGCTGGTGTGGCTGCTGCTTCGTCTTCCTGTTGGGTATTTCTATCATGTGTAGTCACTAGCTAGTGACATTCCCCTCAAATACCTTCGTGGTATCTCCTTCACCTTTATAGGATTGTTAATAGAATGAGTATTTCCGTTTAAGAGGGAGTAGGGAGGAGAGGGAGTGTGTAATGGGAGTAGGGAGGAGAGGGAGTGTGGAGTGGGAGTAGGGAGGAGAGAGAAGTTGCCAATTCTTCTTCTCCTTAAGTGGAGTAACATTAAATATCTTTCCTCTTCTCACTATAACTTTTAGACAACTTTACTATGAATAACACATATATAGCTACTCAAATACTATCTTTTTTGCATAAATTTCACTTGCACCAAAAGTCCATCCATGCTGAATTATTGACAACTGAAATCATGGCCACAAGGACACAAGGATGTTAACTGCATGAATAGGTCATGATTAAATGGATGTTTGGGTGATGTATATGCCTAGACAGGGCTACACTAAACTTTTGCTTAACCGTGCCCAATTAACTGCCAATTTTGTAGTTTCCATGGTTAAAATAATATTATTAATAGGTTTTAAATGTCATAATTGCTGCAGACCTAATTACACGGCAAGAACACAATATCTATGGTGCATAGTAATTTGTAAATCTGTGTCTATGAGAGTGTAATATTAAATCACTTACACTTGGTTATTGGAATTAGTAATATTAAATTTGTTACTACACTTACACTTAGTTATAATAAATTATCTGAATTAGTCATGGCAAATGGCACAGTTTAAACCATACTGAAAGCAATACTGTGGCCAACCATTGTAAATTGAACTCAGCCAGGTGAAAACATTATTGCAATAGGTAGCTAAATAACAGCTATGATGCCAAAGTAAAAGCTGTCATTCTACCCTTAGATGGTACACATCTCTATTGAAGGTGGGCAGAAAAGGTCTCCAGTGTTAAGTGGTTAAGCAACACTAAGACAAATTTAATTGAAGGGTGTGGGAGGTAGTTGGCATGTTGTACATGAGTTAAGACCAAATATGCTTTTGCATTCAATATGATTTGTTATGAAACAAATTATAAGCTGTCACTCTTGTAATTAAGTTATGGGCAGTCGTGACTCGTCATGACTCAACATTGTAGCTAGGAATTCCCTCGTTGTGGAATAGAGGAGTTCCACTGTATACAGAGATGTCCTTTTTGGTTGGAATAGAGAGATTGCATTGTATACAGAGGTGTCCTCATTTGGAATAGAGGAGTTCCACTGTATACAGAGATGTCCTTATTGGTTGGAATAGAGAGATTGCACTGTATACAGAGGCGTCCTCATTTGGAATAGAGGAGTTCCACTGTATACAGAGGTGTTATCATTTCAAGGGATTGGAATAGAGGGGTTACACTGTACAGAGGTATCCTCATTGGAATAGAAAGGTTCCACTGTATACAGAGGTGTGGATAGCTACAACTATTATTATTTTAGAGTATATTGATATATAATCTAATTTTTTTTCAGGAGAATCAATAGAAGTTTTAGATATCGGGTTGAGAAGGACAAAGGATAATATAACAGTCCAGAATGTGAAACCTCCATCAGCCAATCATTCTTTTACTATTGGGAGCCCAAAGAAATATGGAGCAACTAAGAGGTACGCAAATTAATCTGGTAAAGGGTCAACAAACCTATAGACACCTTTACGTATGTGTGTTGATGTTTTCTCTAGTGCCATGACACTATCAAACTTTACCAATGGGAGTACAGAGACAATGGATTTAAGAATGATTGATTCTAGTCGAGAAAGTGGAAGTACCACTACATCTGATTATAGCCTGAGCCCACAAAGAGTGACAGACAATGAAAGAGGTAATAACTGTGTATAATTAACATACAGCGGAATCTTTCTATTCTGAACTTCTTTAGTGAAGTGTCTGAATTAGGTAGTCTCATTTCACGGGATGAAGTTCTAGCAATTAATGGCTCTTTCTAACATCATTCAGATTACATCATTGTCAATATATACTTTTGACTTTTGTTATTGTACCCTTGTCCTAGTTCTAGCCCTAGCCCTAGCCCTAGCCCATAGCAATAGTACAATTGACAATAAAATAATCTGTTACATGGAGGAGGAGCCCAAGTTGGTTGAAATAGGGTTCCACTGTATATACGTATATATAGAGGTGTCCTTATTTCAGGGTGTTGGAATATAGAGAGGTTCCATTGTATACAGAGGTGTCAGGGTTGTGGAATAGAGGAGATCTGCTGTATACAGAGGTGTCCTCATTTCAGGGGGGTTAGAATAGAAACAAAACTTTAAGACTAGTTGTTTTTTTTTTAAACAAGTGTTTTTATAATTGGTACTCCTTACCTACTTACAGACATTATACATACTGAGTATAAGCGAATCTCGAGTTCACACAGTAGCACTTCCTCATCAATCAGCTCACCAAACCACACTTTACCTAATCATACAGCATCAAAAGTGAGTCACATGAATCATTCACAAAGTCATGCGACTCTTTCACAAACTCACATGACACAACCTGACGTCCCTATCATGATACCAAACAAGGTGCCTCCCCCAACTGGAATGCTAGTGCAAGCAGCAAGAGACGAAAATGGATTTTTTGTAAACTTGAAGAATCAAGGAAAGAAAAAGGACATCTCAAGTAAGGATTCTACGACTGAAGACAAGCCTATCAAAGAAAGACGAAAGAAAGCCAAAGAACATAGCTTGATACGTGCTCATATCACCAAAAAGCACAATAAAAATAAGGATAAGAATGATTTGCAACAGAATAGCAATTCCCAGAATGAAGTATCAGCTGCGCAAGGGGCAGCTATTTTTCATTCCAACATGAAGCAATCCTTCCGATATCGAAAGATAGTCCTTCATCCTGAAAAACCACTGTTTGAAAATATTAGTGATTCTGATGATGAAAATAGTTATGATTCACCTATGTCTGCAGTACCAGGACCACATGAGGACTCATCATCAAGGAACAAGCATCTAATGCATTCCAACCTTACAACTATCCCGGATGAATTGGTAATCAGTGAACAGGATTTGATACAACCTGCACATAATTTTAATGGTGGTGGTGTCTTCAGTCCCTCAACCGAGGTCCAACGACGCTTGAACTTTGCATATCCTGCTGTAAATACCACCCAGGCTTCCTCACTCAGCCGTTCTCCTGGTAACTCGTACAAGAAAGTATCTATAGCTGGCCCAAGGTACAGCTATACATCCTCCTCGGGGAAAGCCCCATTAGCCTCAGGGAAAATTCCGTTAGCCTATCGAAGATCAAACTCCCAATCAGCTCTCTACTCTAACAATAAACCATCACCAGTTGGAGATCCTTTACCTGTTACGTCTCTCAGTCAGGAAGACAATATTTTAGTGCTACCACCTCCTTTGTTTTCTGAGGAGGCACTTATGTCCCCTACTGTTGAAAATTTTGATCTTCCTGCTCGACCCCCAAGCGATGGCTTCTTGTACAGCAGTCAAAGCTCATTGGACGATATACTTGTTGCTCCGCCCGAAATGTTCAATAGCTCTGAGATGGTATCTAAAGGGTCCATGAAAACTAAGCGTAAATTGTCTCGTACCACCAAGATTTACAATACTGACGACTTAAATACGGAGAATACTGATAGTCATGAGGACATTACAAGTAAAACACTTAGTGCTGGAATGGAATCTGGTGATAGCTTGATCCCAAAACAACCACATTCCAATTCCTGTGCACCTGATGACGTCCCAGATCGAGATAGTACCGAATCCAGTGATACTGGATATACAAGTAGCACGAGTCCAGGTTACCAGGAGGCCAATGCTGCATCAAGCACAAAAGAATACAAACTTACATTTGAAGAGGTTGCGTCAACAGATAGCAGTGGGGGATCTACTCCTAAGCCGCAGAAAAATGGAATGGAACATTTTCTAAAGAGTTCTACAAACAGTTTGTCTTCTATGTCGTCCGATAATATATCCAGGTTCTATATTCCACTTGTCTTCCATTCCACAAAGAATAAAGACTTCAATACATCTTATTATGATCCTAACCAGTTCAGCATACAAGTATGTTTGGTGGAAAATTCAGATGATCTGATAAAGGTAAGCATTGTGCCTGATATCAATGGGATTTTTTTCGGGGGGTTCGTTTATTTTGCATACTGTGTACCTTTGTGTTATAAAGTGTCCTTTATCCAGGGGAGAACCAAATACTTAGAGTGGAAATCTCACTTCTTTGAAGTGTCCTGATTAGAAGGGTTGCCTCATTTTAGGGTGTTATAGAGGGACTCCACTGTATACCTCATAGAGGCATTCCACTGTGTATACACAAGTGTCCTCATTTCAGGGAGTTGGAATAGAGGGGTTCCACTGTGTATACAGAGGTGTCCTCATTTCAGGGTGTTGGAATAGAGGGGTTCCACTGTGTATACAGAGGTGTCCTCATTTCAGGGTGTTGGAATAGAGGGGTTCCACTGTGTACAGAGAAGGTGTGTGTGTATACAAAGGTGTCCTCGTTGGAATAATGAATTCTACTATAGTTAGCTATTTAGTTGTAGTAGTATATTACACAGCCGATAATGCTATGCATGTACATTTCCTTTTGTTCAGGATTTGGTTGCTCTAAAGTCTCTTGAATCATTCTCATTAATGGAGTGTGATGAGATTCATGGGGAAGAAAATGTTGCAGCTGCTCAAGTGGATGACTTCACTGTGCAGACCTCCTTAGAAGACCTTGAGTTCGGATTCAGTGTCATGAAGAGCAAGCAGAAGGTACAAGAAGGAATGCAAAATTGTAGTGTTGTGGTCTTGATGGTGCTACAAACTTTAGTCAGAGGAATATTTTTGAGCTGGCTATGCCCACTATAGTATGGAGTCAAACATACCAGTTTTCAAACCTACCGCTATATAAATGACATTTTCAGGTTCCACTGTATAAGGACAACCTCTATATAAAGGACAGTTTCCAAGGTCCCAATGTGTCCTTTATAGAGAGGTACCACTGTATATTACCTCTGAATTAAGGACAACCTCTATATAAAGGACAGTTTCCAAGGTCCCAATGTGTCCTCTATAGAGAGGTTCCACTGTATATAACCTCTGAATTAAGGACAACCTCTATATAAAGGACAGTTTCCAAGGTCCCAATGTGTCCTCTATAGAGAGGTTCCACCTCTGAATTAAGGACAACCTCTATATAAAGGACAGTTTCCAAGGTCCCAATGTGTCCTCTATAGAGAGGTTCCACTGTATATTACCTCTGAATTAAGGACAACCTCTATATAAAGGACAGTTTCCAAGGTTCCAATGTGTCCTCTATAGAGAGGTTCCACTGTATATTACCTCTGAATCAAGTCTATATAAAGGACAGTTTCCAAGGTCCCAATGTGTCCTCTATAGAGAGGTTCCACTGTATATTACCTCTGAATTAAGGACAACCTCTATATAAAGGACAGTTTCCAAGGTTCCAATGTGTCCTCTATAGAGAAGTTCCACTGTATATTACCTCTGAATTAAGGACAACCTCTATATAAAGGACAGTTTACAAGGTCCCAATGTGTCCTCTATAGAGAGGTTCCACTGTATATTACCTTTGAATTAAGGACAACCTCTATATAAAGGACAGTTTCCAAGGTTCCAATGTGTCCTCTATAGAGAGGTTCCACTGTATATTACCTCTGAATTAAGGACAACCTCTATATAAAGGACAGTTTCCAAGGTTCCAATATGTGTTCTACTGTAATTATTATTACTATTATTTAGGATTTATTTATGAGAAAAGTTCGCCAGTTTACTTTTGAGATCAAAAACTTGTTTGGTACCAGCAAGCCTTTTTCATGTGATGTAGAGATACGCCATGCAGACCAACTAACTGTACTGCCCATTGAAGTCAGATAAAATCATGCTGTTTTGTCATAATAATAATATACTCAAAAATACCACATAATGACTAATTATAATCATGTTTTTATATAATTATTATGTATTAATATTCAAATCATCACAATTATCAGTTTTTATAATTATTATTGTCTAACGACGTTATTTGAATGCGCGCGCAAGATGACCACTGTTCCTATAGCAACTGTGCCTAATTGTGCTGAGTCAGCAACGGCATCATGGCCACTTCAAATGAGAGTGAATCTGGCGGTCACAGCGCCATTAGCGACAGCATAGTAACAGAATTCTCCACTTACGAAGACTTCCTCGATTCACAAATCACTCCGACGGACCTCTACTATCTAGAAGTTAGTTCTAGAAAAATCTCTCCTAGCTAGCTAGCTAGTTAGCTAGGAACCTTCATTTAGCGAATATTATTCAGGATGAAGAACTTGCTCGGCAACTAGTGGAACTAGGGTACCGAGGGAGTGGAGAAGTACTGAAAAGGGAGGAGTTTGAACTTCGGAAACAAGCGGCAGCTGCTAGCAAGCAAGCTAGGAGGGACCAAGAGAGGTGTGGAATGGATGTGTCCTCATTTCAGGGTGTTGGAATAGAGGAGTTCCGCTGCATACAGAGGTGTCCTCATTTCAGGGGGTTGGAATAGAGGGGCTCCACTGTATACAGAGGTGTCCTCATTTCAGGGGGTTAGAATAGAGGCATTTTATACAAAGGTGTCCAGGCCTAGTTATATAGTTGGATGTGTATGGAAGAATGTTAATTATCTAGCACCAACATTCTTATTACTAGTTACATTGACATTTCTAGCCATACATGACTAGTTGGGCATGATTATGCAAGTATGCATTTATGAAGACACACTTACAGTGGAAGATTCCACTGTACATAGTTATGAAAGTATTATTTCAATGAATCTTTGTCATGTACAGGGTATTGGCAAGTTTAGGAAAGGATCTGAAAGGGTCCATCTTCCTTGAAGCTCTGGCAGAAAGGGAGGAGGCAAATAGAAATGGAAAAATGACGGTAATATAACTATTGTTCCTTTGGAACCTCTCTATTCTAGACACTGTGGGACAGATTAGAGTGTCCTGATTAGAGGAATTACCTCATTTTAGGGGATATGGTTCTATTAAATACAGAAGTTATTTTGGGGGTGTGTTCAAGTGTCCTTAACAGAAGTGTCCTCATTTCAGGATGTTGGAGTAGAAGGGTTCCAGAGGTGTCCTCATTTCAGGGGTGCTGTAAATGTAATTATGACAAAAACCTGATGTTATTGTGTTGACAGGAATTAAAATAAGCACAGTAGAACCTCACCACATTGTATGTTAGGGACTATGGTAACCTCATTTCAGTAGCATTATTGTTAGGACATAGCTAAGTGTTCTTGCTACAGGTCAGGGAATAGAGGTGTTCCACTAGGTAAAAAATGACAGTTTGATTCTATGATTTTTTTTTTTAGTCTATCATCTTCATTAGAGATAAGAACTCTAAAGGCCAAGAGATATCTGGATACATAGACTTCGCACATAGGTTAAAGGTGAGGGGTATTATTGTGAAGTGGGCATTGATTTGTGATCAAGATTCAGGTCCATGGCAAATGATTGGGTTGGTCAGCCAATATTTTACTACCCAAAAGTTTAAAGTTCATCCTGTGGGTGTGGTACTTAAAGCACATGGCACCATGCAGTTATCGGTTTATTATAAGTACTGATTAAACTGTTATTTGTAATTAGTACTAACCACACCCACACATCCCATTTGGGCCACACCTACATTCAAGCCCAACCAGCTTACTACAGTCCCAAGATTCCAATAAAAACAGTCAAGTTCACCACTGATTATTTTTGGTAAAGGGTTTAATTATAATCTCTATATTATCTATGGCCGGCTATGGTAGTTAATATGTAAACACTTTACCATATTTTGTTCAACTGGTAAAGGGTCTATTCATTCCAGATAGTATGATCTTTACCAGTTCTTTCTATCATGACCATGACAGATGGAAGATTTCAATCCTTATTTTACCGGAAGGAAGAAACTGCTTCCCCGGCATGGTGACCTTAGTTTCTATAACTGGGATACCAATCACTCTACTTCAAATTCCACTCCTAACTATCAGGTAACCCCCTCCCATTGTGGTCTTCATCTCTCTGTTAGAGTATGTGGGGTGTGTGAGTTGTAGTTGTCGTCCTTTCCAATCCTCCTCCTCCCACTCCTTCCCCTTTCTCCTTCTTCCCTTCATCTTCCTCCTCCTCTCCTACCTTTTCCTCCTTCCTCTTTTCTCTTCCTCCTCCACTCCTCTCCTCCCATTCTCCTCCCACTCTACTCCTCTCCACCCCCACATCCTCCTCCCACTCCACTCCACTCCCCCATCCTCCTCCCACTCCACTCCACCTCCCATCCTCCTCCCACTCCACTCTTCTCTCTTCATACATCATAAATGTTTTCTTCTCTCAAGGGATAGTGATGAGTGTAGAATGTTTCTCTTGTGTAGGGTCTCTTCCCTCTATATATCATTGTTGTTGTTTTACTTTCAATAATGTTTCCCTTGAAGCTAAATTTCTGTTATTAATATATTCAATGTTATTTCATGTGAGATAATGACATGATTAACATATGGAAGACATCTTAAGTGCAAACCTTGATCATTTCGTGTACTTGTTTCCCTTGAGATAATCAGCTGTTTCACTTTTCATTAATGTATTAAGGAGGAAGGGTTTGCGGTGGAACCCCTCTATTCCAACCCCCTTAAATGAGGACACTTCTGTATATAGTGGAACTCCTCTATTCCAACACCCTGAAATGAGGACACCTCTGTATACAGGTGGAACTCCTCTATTCCAACCCCCTTAAGTGAGGACATTTCTGTATACAGTGGAACTCCTCTATTCAAACCCATGAAATGAGGACACCTCTGTATACAGTGGAACTCCTCTATTCCAACACCCTGAAATGAGGACACCTCTGTATACAGGTGGAACTCCTCTATTTGAAATGAGGAAAACCCATGAAATGAGAACACCTCTGTATATAGTGGAACTCCTCTATTCCAACATTCTGAAATAGTATACAGTGGAACTCCTCTATTTAATGAAATGAGAACACAAGGACACTTAGATAACAACGACCGAACCCCTCCCCCCCACCTAATACAATATATGTATATTTAACCTAATGTAATAGCTATGCATAATTACATATAAATATAGTCTTGTCTGTGAAGAGATTCATTGTGGTATCCTTATTGGACAGGTCCCACAGTAGTAGAGAAGGTTGTCTTGTTGTAGGACAAGTTTCACTGGTAGCCGGTTATACTATTAGCTCTTGGTAGCTACCTGTAATAATTGTACTGACCATCAGATGAATTATTAATTCTAATGTAGACTCATTTAGGGAAGTAGTGCCTAATTGACTGATTTCACTGTGTTAAAGTGTTTTTAAGTCACCCGAAGTAGAGAATACTTCTATAACTTCCTAATAGACAGATTTTAAAGGAAACATTTCTAACTACTGACGTAATTGAAGTGTTTGGCCTGGCGCTGAGATCTTAAATTACTATTATATAACTCCCCATGCCAGTTGTGCATTATTAAAATTCCTAGAAGTCTGGCCGGCCTAAAGTTGACAATCCCGAGTGAAAAAAAATTTTTTCCACCAGCTCTCCATGGTAATTAGGTTATGTTTATTATGTCCTTCCATCCTCTGAGACCCTAGATCTTCCCTTTGTGTTTGGCCACTGTTCTGCCTTAAGGAGTAGTGGTTGTACCTTATTTGTTCTTGTCATTAATGATTTTGCTGCCATGAAGTCTGGGCCCAAGAATTTGACAACTCTGGGTAAATTAAAAAGAACTGTACCACTAAAACTAGGAGAAATTGTCTATAATGTCATGACAGTTTTGGACATGGTATTTTCCTAGTCCATATTTCAGGTTGTTGTTGTTGTTGTTGTTGTTGTTGTTGTTTATTGTTTAAGTTTTTATTTTTACTTATTTTATTTATTTTTATGAGTAATGCTTCATTTAACAGACTTTGAGTGTGGTGTTAAAGGGGACCTATTGGTAGTGGACCCCAAAGTGAGTCTTAAGAACACCATCCCTCCCCCTAGCAACAACTAGAACTGACAGACTAAACACAGCTAAAATATTAGGTCTACCTGCCTTCTTGACAATTAGAATCCAAACTTTTCATTCTCTTGAAGCTTTCCATGCTCGAACTTTTCAAGTGCTAAACAATATGCAGCTTCTGGGGTATTGTTTTAGTCACCTTAAGGTGGTGTAATAAATTGTGGGGTCTGAATAACCTATTACTCTGGAGCATCATGACCAGAACAGCATCATGATTCCAGGGATGACTGGAGGGAGCAGCATGACCAAGCAGCATTGTGACCGGAGCACATGACCAGAGCAGCATCATGACCCAGGCAGGAGCAGGAGCATCATGACTGGAGTAATTTCACCATCAAGATTTCATATTGGCTACACGTGTTGTGTGTAGGTCATTCTGTATTTAAACCTTATTATTGTGACTCACTGTAACTCTAAGTTACGTCATCTTCCAGTCCACCCTCCTGGACTAGACATGCATGTTTTCAGCCTTAGGACTAAAGGAAAAATCATGTTACAACTTCCTTCTCATTATTAATGACTTTGTAGTCTCAGCCAGAAGTTGACAACTTTTAGATTTTTCATGGTTTTGTAGTAACTCATCCTGTGTCCTCCCATACCACAGACCTTCCCTTTGTGTTCCGCCTTACAGTTGTACCCTGTTTGTCCCTGTGTCCTCCTGTGTCCTCCCAGACCACAGACCTTCCCTTTGTGTTCTGCCTTACAGTTGTACCTTGTTTGTCCCCACTATTAATGATCCTGCTTCCTTGAAGTCTGGCTCAGAAGTTGACAGTGAGGTGTAAGATTTTTTTTTTTTTTGTAATAGGGTATCCTATAATGTTCTTTCTTTTCCAACCATTTTTAAGAGATTGGTCTCTAGCTGGGTTGAAAATCTCCCAGGTGACCTCCTGCTGAGTTTCTGTTGGTTGTTGTGTGTATATAATTGGTTTATGATTGGGGACAGGCGGGCTTAGGCATCCAGGCTATAAATCACATCATTCTAATGAATTGCTACATTTTCGTGCATGTATTACCTGTGGCATGTACTTTTATGTGTGTATGGTACATGAGCTTAATCTGGCTATAATCTGTTGGGCATTGACTATAAATATTAAGTGTTTTATTGTTGTATAATAATTATAGCATATGACCTCATTAGGACTATAATATAACTATATATTAGCCGGTAAATAACTCTTTTAGGTGTAAACGCTTGAGACTTTACTTGTTAATAGTTGTTGGTGCTACAGCTACATAGTACGTAAGACTACACAAACTTCACTTCAAGGTCCTAGCAGGTGGTAGCTGTCCTGGCTTATAAGAACATAATTCTGTAATTCTGTAAATTCTATATAATGACAGATTGTTATAATGGGCAAAGTATAGCTTTGTATAGTTTTGGGTGTGGGCTTGGTGTAATTATAGCCTTGATGATTCCAGGTCCTTACTAGCTTTCCGTAGGTTTGTGTTAGATTACAATTACTAGTCTACTTCCTGTAGAAAAAATTCATAGGGAAGTTTGTAATATAGCCTAGTTGTATGTGGTTAAGGGTAGTAGTTAGGGGTCCGGTAGGTGGGTACCCTAGGATTCTCCCTTGTAGTTGTTGTTTAGGTCTTCCACTAAGTGTAGATGTTTGGGTCGGGAGGTGTTTTGGGGGGGGGGGGGAATTCTGGGTGGCCTTCTGGTTGCCTGGCTACTTGAGGATGTTTATGTTCGTGTAATTTTCTATTTCGGTTTAAAATAATTATGCTTAGTCTTGCAGGTAATGCCAATAAATAGCTCTAAAAGAACACCCTGTAATGCCAACACCCTGAAATGAAGACACCTCTGTATACGGTGGAACCCCTCTATTCCATCACCCTGAAATAAGGACACCTCTGTATATAGTGGAACTCCTCTATTCCAACACCCTGAAATGAGGACACCTCTGTATACAGTGGAACTCCTCTATTCCAACCTCCTGAAATGAGGACACCTCTGTATACAGTGGAACTCCTCTATTCCAACCTCCTGAAATGAGGACACCTCTGTATACAGTGGAACCCCTCTATTCCAACCCCCTGAAATGAGGACACCTCTGTATACAGTGGAACCCCTCTACTCCAACCCCTATAATACCTCTGTATTAAACACTTGGATGTGTCCCAATGACATATTATGCAAATTATATCCAGTAATGGATTCTGTTTAAATGTTCCAGGAAGTAATGATAATTACATCATTGCATTTATTGGAGACACTGTATAGAGCTTGTATTATCTATCTATTTAAAGGTATTGACTGCATTACTATAGTTTGGTAGTGTTACTAATGATAGCAAGAAGGAAATGAAAACCTAGTGTGGTAGGGATAATAATTGTGTTAGTTTCCCCAGGAGGATATGTTATGTAACAAAATATTATTCATTATTTCTTTTAAAATAGAATTTTTATTCATGGTTGGAACTCTCTATTCAGGACACCTTGGGGAAAATTAAACTCTCTTGATTAGAGGGATGGCCTCATTTTAAGAGTTCTATTTGATACAGAAGGGTGTGTCCTCATTTGGGATAGAGGAATTCAACTGCAGGTGATTTAATTTATGGGTTATTTGAAATTTTCAGCAGTAACTGTGTGTGTTGGTGGTAAGTTGTTTGTGATATGGTTGATTCCTAGATTTGTCTGAGGATATCTCCAAATCTGCTGAGACTGGTAGCTTCGAATAATTCAATAGTCCCCTAGTGGTCAAACACTTTACATATTCCAGTTCTGTCCCACCTGCTAGTGTGGATACCTGAGGTATCCACCCACTCATTTGTGGGGCTAATTGAAAATGTGGGAAGATTATTATGTCTAGTCTTGAGTTGCTGAGAGATGAAAGTGAGGGATAATCTGTGGAGGTGGGATGGTTAACTAGTGTAAATGTCCTCACCTTGGGTGGGAGGATAGGGTTAGGTGTCTGCTAGAGGTGTATCTCAGTATAGAGTGGTGTTCTGGTTTTGGGGGTGGGAGCTGGGTGGGGGTGGGTGGGGTGTTTATAGGGGGGTTCTTCTGTGTAGAAAGGTGTCCTTATTTCAGGGGATGGGATGGGAATATGAGTTCCATCCCTTTAGAAAGTGAGCTACTTAAGTGGTGGTACTCCATAGTATGATGAAAGAAATAGAATCTTGTCTCTCCCCTTATTAATAAGGCCTTTCCCTTAGACCTAGCCACAGTTTCCTAGCTTACCAGCAAAGGGAAGGTATAGTTCTAATTCAGCCACCCACTCATTAATTTTATACAGCTGTTATTGGAATTTGGGTGGTGTGGTTGATTATTACGTTAGGTTTGTATTATTGAAATTGAACCTGTAATGCGGTGGAACAGATGTTTCTGTCCCACCCTTCCTCTTGCTCAACTCATTTGTTTACTTTATATGGCTATCTAGCTTACTTTGTGCCATCCTATCTTTAACTCAACTTGGTAGTCCCGGTTCACCCCCCTCCTTAATTAAGTGGAACTCCTCTATTCTGACACCCTGGCATGAGGACACTTCTGTATTGAGTGGAACTCCTCTATTCCAACACCCTGAAATGGGGACACCTCTGTATACAGTGGAACTCCTCTATTCCAACTCCCTGAAATGAGGACACCAGTGGAATCCCTTTATTCCAGCCTCCTGAAATGGAGAGACATCTGTATATATCCCTCTATAAAGGACACTTAAAATAATAGCAACTATTAATAGAACTTCACCTCCTAAAAGGAGTACACTCCTCTAATCAGGACACCTTCATTTGTTTCCAATGTAATAGAGGCCTAGGTATTGTTAAGTTATTTTCTGTCTTTCTTGGCTTGGGGGAGCAATTACATAGAACTGCTGGTTAATTTCAATATCACTTCATTCATTTTTGGCCAATGACCTTGAAAATTAAGTACTAAAACTAAGAATTGCTGTGCAAACATTTAAAGGAGCCTCTCTATTCCAGAAGGGGAGGGGAGAGGGCAAGTGTCCAGATTAGAGGGGTGGCCTCATTTTCAGGAACATATCCAAGTGTCCTTAATACTGAGATACTGAGGTATCCTTATTTCTAGGATTTGGAATAGAGGTTCTATCATGACCCAATTCCAGTTGGTTATGATTAGGCTAGTAGCAGTTTTGAGGGGGTTGCCACAGGAAACTCATATAAACAATGAGATTATAGCTCAACATTTGATGGCGTGGAATACTTAATTTAATAATATGTGGTGGGGGTTACAATGGTTCTGTTTATATTGAAGAGGATTATTATAGAATGTAATTAAAGTTGTGGGAGGGGAGGGGGGGTGGGGGGACAGGACACTGTATGGTGTCTGATTTCACTCTAAAGTTAATGGTAAGATAGGTGGGCTATATTCATTAATTAATAGAGTCATTCAGTAACATCCTATGAGAATATGGATGTTCTCATGGGACAAATTAAGGTGTACCAATTAGAATTCAGGACAAAATGTCCTAATTAGAATTCTGGACATAGCTTGTAGAATTCTGGACAAAGTGTCATAATCAGAATTGATATTAATTGTCTCGATTTAAAGGGATGACCTAATTATGGACAACTTGTACTGATCTTATTCAGGACACCTTAAAGTGAGGAAGTTGCCTCATCTGGGAGGATAAAGTTCTATTAATGTTAATACACAAGTTGTTTGGTTTGGGGTAGAGGGATTCCACTGTATTATAGGAAGAGAATGGGTTTTCTGGAAACCTGGAAGTATTCTAATTGCACCCTGTTACTTCAGAACTTGTCTCTCTCTGGGCGTGACTATAATGCATCCTTTTAGTGTGCACTTTCTATATCCTTGCCTCTGAAGAAAGTGGGCCATTCCCTAAGTTAATCACTGCTTCCCTGGGTTCAGTATTCTACTAGATAAAGTCTCTTGCTTACCAAACTGGAACTATACCAGGAATTTGGTGATGCCAGTTATGGATTCTGTGTTTGTTTAGTAAAAGGGTCCTCCCTCTGTTCCAGCCCCCTGAAGTGAGGAACCCCTCTATTCCAACACCCTGAAATGAGGACACCTCTGTACAGTGAACCCCTCTATTCCAACCACCTTGAAGTGAGGACACTTCCTGTACAGGGACACACTAGGGTACTCCTGCTTGTGCATTAACATTAATGGATCTTCTCTCTGTAGCCACCTACCCTTTGTTTCCCCTTCTCCCAGGTGTCTGTTGGTTAATTTATCCATTCCTTCTACAAAATTCTGGAACCCCACCCATAATGGGTGTGACTAGCCCAACCTTCCTTTGGGAATATTAATAGGGGCCATATTACCTCTGAATTGAGGAGTGATGTATATAGGTTCCACTGTATATTACCTCTGAATGGACAATTTTCAAGGTCCCAATGTGTCCTTTATAGAGAGGTTCCTACCACAACCTCTAATACAGTTTTCCAATATGTCAGGTTCCTACCTCTGAATTAAAAACAACCTCTATATAAAGGACAGTTTCCTAGGTCCCTGTTGGACCAGAGAACCTGGAAGTAACTTTTATTGCCGGTAGTGATTGCTAAAATTGTAGATAGGCAGCTATAGGGATGGGGAAACCTAACCTACACAGCTGTAGGGCTATTCTAGGGACCACACACAGCTGTTTGTATGCAGTTTAAGCATGTTTTTAGATATTATGGCTGTTTTTGTAGGTCAGATTAATATAATGTGGGTATTTTCTGGACCTCTTGTGTGGTTGTTGATGAAAACATGTTATGTAGATGATTTAAACCTATGTGGTATTTGTACTCCATGCCATATTGACCCCAATCCCTGTTAGATTTCTGGTTCATAGTTCAGTGAACTAATGGTGATCTCGTTGCCTTACCCTATGCTTTTTAATGGTTAGAGTGTAAGTGGAACCCCTCTATTCTAGCCTCCTGTAAAGTGTGGACACCCCACTGTATATGTGGAACCCTATTCAAATAAGTACACCTCTATATTAAGAACTCTTCTATTCCTTGGAACCCCTCTAATATGAGCACATCTCTGTATACAGTGGAACCCCTCTATTCCGGAATGAGGACACCTCTATACAGTGGAGCTCTGTATTCCAACCTTCTCATATGAAAATATCTCTATATTAAGTGAAACCCCTTTGTTCCAACTCCCTTTGTAGAGTCATAGCAAGGAAGAAGGTGGAATAATGTATGGAGTTCAAAAAGTATAGGCTGTCAGGATGCTACTTTTTAAAAATACCTTTTGAAGCAGCCCCACCCTCTCCTCTGACCCTGGTAAAATCCTTTGTGTGAAACTGTTGGTTTAATAGTGTCAAGCTCCAGTGGCAGACCCATTAGCTCACTTCCTGTTGTGAATATTACTATTGAGTCCACAGTCAATAGCTACAATAGGGATCTTGTGTTACCCTGTCTGAGCTGTATATGGTCAATAATAACTCTGGGTGCACAGGTGTTCCAATAATGCTATTAGTAGGTCACTGATATATCCTGACTGTGAGTCTAACAATTTTGAACTCTGGCGGGGTGCAGTCCTTTGTGGGGTAAAGAACTCCTGTGTGGATTATAAATTTGTAGTAGCTAAAAGTATGCCTCTCTTTCAGGTGGTATAAAACGGTGGAGTCATAATCCATTAGTGGGATATTGGAGGGAGGGAGGGGTATGAGTCAGTCCAGTTGTTGAGAGATGTTATGTACAGTGGAACCTCTCAAATTAAGGTGTCCTGATTAGAGGGGTGGGCTCATTTCTGGTGGTGAAATACCCAATACACAAGTTTTTTTTTTTTTTGGGGGGGGGGGGATATCCTGTCCTTAATACAGAGGCCTCCTCATCTCAGGGTGTTGAAATAGGGAAGTTCCACTGTATACAGAGGTGTCCTCATTTCAGGGAGTTGGAATAGAAGGAGTTTCACTGTATACAGAGGTGTCCTCATTTCAGAGGGTTGGAATAGGAGGGGTTTCACTCTATACAGAGATATCCTCATTTCAGGGTTGTTGGAATAGGAGGGATTTCACTGTAAACTAATATTTTCCTACTCACATAGCATAGCTTCTTTTCATGTGAAATCTGTACTTATAGACTCTTCCAATAACAATAAAACTCACATGAAATTTAAATATACACTTCCTTTCATAGCTAATTACTACTCTATTTAGCCCTATACAAACTACACTATTCACCCCAAAATTAGAAAAGACAAATCATACTCACCTCTATATGAAGAATAAGATAAATAAACTTGATTCCAAGTGATGATGTATTTAAAGTGCATCTATAAGAGTTTTCCTGAGGCCAGCAACACAGATCAAGGGCAAGGTAATGTTACATTACTAATCTTTGAAGCATACCTTATCATCATTAACATACCAGATAGACTTGATATGGTTTCTTACATACTAGCTTGTAATCTTTTCCTAATACCTGAGCCTGAGAGAAAATTTTGAGTAGTTCAAATATTGATAACAAAGCTGAAATTAAATCCATATGATAGTGGGTTCTGTTTTTCCTAGATAACTTTAGTAGTTAATTAACCAACAATTTAAAAATTTTAAGTATCAGTAGGTTTCTAATTAATGGCCATAGATTTTTACCTAATTTTTTATGTTTTAATTCCTTTCTGGTCAAAAGTTAATTAGCTTTGAGGGCTATAGCTAGTGTTAAGAAGTATGAATGTTAGCCATAATTAATCCTCATTCTGAGGGCTCTTATCAGCTCTGTTTTTTCTTTTATAATTGGCTTGTTATCTATTGAAAATTTTACCTTTTACTTTCGGATAATTAGGTATATTCACCCTGTGATTAAGGAGGTGTCGTTTGGTAATGAGGACTATTAGTAATAGTATGTGGACACCAACCTTATTTGTCAGGATATTATTATAGGGAGGGACTACAGGGTTAGAATACAACCTGGTTAGCTGTCCCAAATGTTATCAATTCATATTGGGGGATACCCTAGTTGCATACCTAAGTAGTGGTCTTCGTAACATGATTAACTCTCTGGCCACCTGTGGTTTTAAGCACACTCGCTTTAACCGTGTACTTGCTTTAACCGTGTGTACTGTAGTTCCTTGTGTGTGAGAGTATATTGTGGTTGGGGGTTAATGTTTGCTAAATTGGTGCAATCTGTTGTGGTATAGTGTGTGTGTGGGCTTTATCTGTCCTTTGTGTGTTTCATAGGTTATGGGGATGCAGTTACTCTTGTAATTGTCCAATTATGAATATAATACTTACACTTCAATTCCTCTGTACCTAGTACAGTTGAACTCCTCTATTCCAACACCCTGAAATGAGGACACCTCTGTATACAGTTGAACTCCTCTATTCCAACCTCCTAAAATGAGTACACCTCTTATATACGGTGGAATCCCTCTATTCCAACCCCCAGAAACAATTACACCTCTACAAGTAGTACACCTTTGTATACAGTGGAACCACTCTATTCCAACACCCTGAATGAATACACCTCTTAATATACAGTGGAACCTCTCTATTCTAATTCCCTGCACATCTGTATTTAAAGCACTAATAACTTGTGATTAGAACTTCACCCTCTGAATAAGGTCACCCTTCTAATCAGTAATGCTTTAATTTGTCCCAAGACTGTAATGTCTTCACAGTGACTGCAAAAATGTTAGTTCCCTTCTGTCAGATACAATATGCTGAATTCTAATTTTAAGAAAGATATTTTTCATGTTTGCCTAAACCTTGAAGTAGATAGGTTTGATCACTTTCTGCCTGTAAAGATCAAACGAACAAACCCTCAGTGAATCTTGATGGAGTCTCTGTCTTTACTCAGACATGTAAAACAACAAAATTGTCGGGACTCTCTATAAACATTTTTCCGAGTGACACCATCACGTTTCAAGTTTGCTAACAAATTACAGGGTAGGCCTCTTGTGAGGTAGACCAAATTCCCTCACTTCGACAAAGGTCAGTTCTATCTTTGAAGCCTGGCAGTACTCACTGAGTGCGCTGATAGAGTTCTTGTTCATGTCACTAACTGACATGGCTGAGGAGGAAGTGGTGGCTACTGGAGGTATTTGTGACATAGAAAGGGAACCTATCTCTCTATAAACCGTGTAATGTTTCCTCTGCTAACTTTCAAAGCTCTACTGGAAGTGCTCTCTCTCTCTAACTTCACTTACCAGCTGAAAAATTCAGAAAGATATAATACAATATAGTAATTTGCTAGTGGATTAAACACAATATCAATAATCCACACCATTTTAACAATCTTTGCCTCCCTGTGAAATCTCCTCCCCCCATCCCACTTATTGTTGTGGGGCAGAGTGTGTTGGGGTAGCAGTTTGAGGGCATGTGATTATATTGTACTCATCAGAGGCAATTTAGAAAAGGTCACCATGAGGGTATGTGTGTGAGGTGTGTGTGAGGATGGGGGAGGGGAAGGGGTGTTTCCATCCTGCGCTTCTTCCATTCCCATGGAAGCAAATAATTGTTTGCTAGAATGTCTTTAGAGGCAAAAAAGCATGAACATAATTTTTTTAACATTATGATAGTAAAATTAATATTCAAAAAAAGGGTAGAGTCTTGACCCCCTGGACACACCCCACCCACCCACACCCATCTCATTCTGATTGGGGGGGTGTTGCCCTTAGATTATGACATACTTTTAGCTTGCAAAACCTCTTATTTATGAACTAATTTGTGTGATCTGTTGCTGCCAGACTTCTTGAAGTAGTTGTGGGTTCCTCCAGCCTATGTATGTATATTTCTGGTGGGGATAAGCAGTTTGAAGGAAATAGCAGGTTTTCATTAACCAGATGTTTTCAGAAACTTTAGAATCTAGATAGATAATTTGAAAATATGTGTAAAATTCAGCTGGTTTTTCTGGACAGATGTTGTTTAGGGACATAAAAGTAATCTACAGTCGTAAACAATTTGGAAGGGAATGTTTTTCTTATCATACGCTATGTTTTTGTTAGATAGTCTAATGAATTTGCTAAGGGAATATTATTTTCTATTTCTGATACCTTTAGGACAAATTAAAGTGTGAAATACTTAATACAGAGATGTAACCATTTCAGGGTGTTGGAATAGAGGGATTCCACTGTATACAGAGGTGTCCTCGTTTCAGGGTGTTGGAATAGGGGGAGTTCCACTGTATACAGAGGTGTCCTTGTTTCAGGGTGTTGAAATAGAGGCACTTTCTTTATTCTATGAGTTATATAGTAAGTTGTCTAGATATAAGATGGTTAACATTTAATTTGGATGTGTAGGTGATAGCTGAAAGTTCTTCTGGCTTGTTGTTCAAGAACAAGAGAGACAGAAAGATCATCAATGTGGACCCAAAGGTGGTTTATATTTTTGTGGATTTTTAATTTAGCTGAACAGCCAATTACATATTAAGGGGGGGAGGTCACAAGTGAAAATTAAGAACACCAAATTTGATACACAACTACTGACAACACTCAAATTAATTGGCTAATAACCTATTGATCAAATTAATAACCTAATTCTGAACACATTGGGACAGATTAGAGTGTCCTGATTAGACAGCTGTCCTGGTATGTGGGCTCACTTTTTTTTTTGAGACATATCAAGGTATCCTTTTATAGGGGATGTCCTCATTTCAGGAGATTGTTGAATAAAATTAATGAGCTTCCGCTGTTTGTAATGCTGTTAAAGAATCTAGAATTGATTATTAAAGAAATAGAATGTGTTTGATGCATTTCTATAGTGATAACTTCTATTTATGGAGCAGTTTAATTACAACATAAGGAATTCTATAACCTCTATCCTGGACCCTGAATGAGAGCTTTAAAAGGCTGGTATATAGCTAGTTACTAGAACCAGCTACCATACTAAATTCTGCCATAGAATTGTATTTTTCTTTTAGGTAGCTTCTTTAGACATAACTTTAGCTTAAACTGCACTATAGATATTTTGCTGATTTAAAAGAGGGGAAAGGCAGTATTAGAGTAAATATACTTTCACAGAGGGGGCCACACTAGCAGGGCCACACTAGCAGGGCCACACTTATCCCAGAAACTGGATATTCAGTTCTTGTATCTAAATGTAGTTCTCTGAATAGAATCATTATCCTAGCAACTGGTATGATACACCAATGGTAGTACAATGTTGTGTAACAAATACTACCTGGAGTATTTTTGTTGGTTAATTAACATTTTTAACCTTCTTGTTATCACCTTGACTGCATACTAAGGAATTCCAGCTTTGTTTAATTAACTGGCTCATTATAGTAGAACAGCTGGGAGATGCAGTCTGGTTTGACCTCTGTTCAATGTCACTACCTGTAGTTCTAGAACATGCAGCTGGAAGGTGGCTTGGTTTGACCTCTGTCCAATAGCTCAGGAACATAGGTAATTTGGTTTGACCTCTGTCCAGTTTGCCTACTACATCTATGGAACATGCAGCTGTGAGGTGCTGGAGACCTCAATCTTCTGTACTTGTATAAGATGATATCCCTGTTTGTATGTTGTGTCTACCTTGAGTGCCCTGCCAGGCAGTTTCCTGTGTTTGGCCAATGTTTAGAAATGATCAATGTAGGTTCTTTTGCAGGTTTAGTCATGAGGTGGTTTCTCAGACTCTTAGCTGAAACAGGTCAATATGAGTGATGGCAATGTTCTCCCTTGGCATAGAGGGTCTTCAGTTAACATTTCTAGGTGTGGGGTGGAGTTTAAATGCTTTGATGTGGTCTGAAGCTCCACCTCATCATTACCTTCCTCAGGAAAACACTAGAAGGTAGTATTGTTTTTAATCTTTGGAATGAATAAATTTTATTGAACTTTAGTGAATTCCACCTTACTCATGGAATTCTTCCACCTACAGAAGCATATTTAGTGAAAAATCTTGTTACCTGGAAGAGTCTCTTATCCCTGTCAAAGATGGAATAAGATGCTCAGAGTGATAGCTGTGTTCGTGCTTCTTTAGTGGCTGCTGTTTGCCTGCAGTGGTCAGATCTGTCAGATGTTGCTAGGAGGAATATTAACCTTCCATCTTGAGGTATAGTGACAGATGGTAGAGCCATGTGTACTCTGTAGTAAAGTATTGTGTGAAAATTTACTACCTAACCTTGGAGCCTGATGTCATGGAGACTGGAATATTTGGTGGCTGTTTGGTTAATTCACTGTTTCTTTTTAGTTAAGGTGCTATGCTTTGCTAATGCAATTATTTCTGATGCATGGAAGGGGGAATAGCTGCTTCCTGTGGTTTTTAGCCTAGTGATTAGATTTACTTGTCTCTCTTGGTAATTTTTTGACCAATTAAGCTGAAATGTTAATTGGGTACTATTGTGTTTTAGTAGTGGGTACTCTTTTGATCACTAGTAATTGACTTGTCTGTGTAGTTTGATGGTCATTTTATATTGTGGGTGTGTATTGGCCTTTAAGTATTGGCTGTTTATTGTGTGTTGGCTGGTGCTGTAAGGGGTTTGTATTGGTCCTGTTACCTGGTCATGTGTAGGTATTATAAGGCTCTAATTAGATGCCTGCTCTTCTTCTCTTTTGGTTTATGGGCTGCTCTGGAATATGTTTAAGGCTTCTAGTGGTAAATTTGTAGCTATGGTAAGTCTATTAAAACCTGTATGTGCTCTGGAGAGATAGAACCAGTGGGTATTATTTACATTATCCAGGATGTGGTTTTGTCTCTAGGATGACCACAGATTCCACTGTACCATCCCTGTGTAACAGCCAACTGGTTGTGTCCCAAGGGTGACCACTATATACAGGTTCCACTGTATAAGCAGACCACCTCTGTATAACAGCCAACTGGTTGTGTCTCAACGGTGACCACTATATACAGGTTACACTGTATAAGTACACCACCTCTGTATAACAGCCAACTGGTTGTGTCCCAAGGGTGACCACTATATACAGGTTACACTATATAAACAGACCACCTCTGTATAACAGCCAATTGGTTGTGTCCCAAGGGTGACCACTATATACAGGTTTCACTGTATAAACATTCCACCATTGTGTAAACAGGACAAGGAGACTAGACCAACTAATTCCTCTATGAAAAAGTGAGATATTCCCTTTCAGAGGATAGTATCTTATTAAGCATTAGTAGTAATTCAACCTCCTCTAGCTAGTATTTTAAAGACTTGACTCATTAACATTTGTAAACATTCCAGGTTTCTCCCTTCCACATCCTAACCTTTAGTTTCCTGTAGTAGTGTCAATGTGCTCTGTGCTCTGTAGGGGAAAGGGAGTGTTCTCCCTTAACACATGTTAGGTTATCATATGTAGAAATATTGTGTTAAACTTTGGTTGTTTGGCACCTGGTCTGACTTAACTAGCAGGCCTTGTAAGTGTAGAGGTTGTGGTACAACTGTAATAACCTGTGTAGTGGTCTTGCAGCTATTACCTGAGGTGGGGTGCTTATAAGGTAGTACCTGGTGGTCACCCTTTGGGTGCAACCAACCAGTTGGCTATTAACACTGAGGTGGCCTGGTTATACATGTGGTACAACTGTAATATCTTGTGTAGTGGTCATGCAACCTGTTGGCTATTACACTGAGGTGACCTGCTTATAGAGTGAAACTAGTATGATATAGTGGTCACCAGTTGTCGCTGTTATACTGAGGTGGTCTGCTTATACAGTGGAACCTGTATATAGTGGGGACACAACCAGTTGGCTGTTATACAGGGGTGGCCTGCTGATACAGTGGAACCTGTATATAGTGGTCACCCTTGGGACTAAACGATATTTTGGTTAATACTAGAGGTGACCTGCAGTACCTCTATATAATTTTGACTTTGCAAACAAAAATGAATGCATTGATCACTTTGGAGAGTGTGTTGTAGAGCTGACCTTATTTATCTCCCAAGTAAGCTGGTTTCTGTTGTGAAATTTAGTGTAATGAAATCAGTAATTGACATAGGAAGTGAGAAAGCAACAGAAGTCTTATTAAAGTAGTAATCTAAATTGTCCTGTCCTGTTCTCCTATTATATTATTGAAGGTTAGTCTAAATCATTGGTGTGGAGTTGTCCTTATTTCATGAAGGTAGAGGTACATGGTTTCAAACAGTCAAACAGATAATTTCCTGTTATTGTAGAAGCTCTTGAGATAGAGTGAAACCCCTCTATTTCAAGCCCCTGAAGTGAGGACACCTCTGTATACGGTGGAGCTCCTCCATTCCAACACCCTGAAATGAGAATACCTCTATATACAGTGGAATCTCTCTATTCAAATCCCCTGAAATGAGAACACTTCTGTATACATTCCAACTCCCTGAAATGAGAACACCTCTGTATAAAGTGGAACACCCTCTATAATGCATGTGGTAACTTCAAAAAAAAAGTTGTTAGTACGTAAATACTATGTTTTATTCATTCATTAATACTTGCAGGCAGTGACTCCTGGTGATAATACCACCAGAACAGCCATTTCTACATCCAAATACATCCAAGTTGTTATTTATGATCACATAACTAGAAGAAAAGCTTGAAAATACCAGGGAAAACTGAGGACAGTCATTACATTTTTTGATGTGCATAGAATACATGTATTATAATTTAAGCAGATATTTTTGTGGGTGGTAAATTTTTGTGCTAGGTGGAAGTATCCATGAACATCTAAAATTTTGTGGGTGGTAAAGGTAGAAGTACCCATGAACATTTTTGGCTTCAAATACTGTTATAAAAACTATTATGGTACCTGTTATTTTATCTATACCTGTTTCCATGGCAGAGGTTATTACTTCATACTAATTATTAGCAACAGTTTATAGTACAGCATGCACACTTTTATGTACATTACATGCACATTGCATGTTTCCTTCCGCTTAAAAAAGGTTTATTATAATTATTGAGGTAACTTAAACTGTCTGAGTTTGTACAACCATGAACTAGGGAAGTTTAAACTGAGCAAAGTCAGCTTTAAAGAATGGATGTCTGGACTGGGGGTAGATCCAGGAATTTGTAAAAATGTGGGGGTTGTATCTTTGGCCAAAGGGCATGACAGCTATAAGATGGGGGTGTACATTTCTTCTCCAGCACACAGTGTGAAAGCATTAGCAACGATTGATATAGAGTAATTACAGCTGCTTTACAACTCTGAGTTATAAAGCAGAAGTGATAAGCATTAACTAAGGGGAAGAAGGGGTTAAAAGCAAAAGTGGGGTGTACAACTCTCCCTAACCTCCCTCCTCTAGGTCTGCACTGGTAATAAAATTAGTGGTAAGGCTGAACTGTAAGGGATAAATTAATATTAAACATAAACACAAATAATATTATTGTTACTTAAATTTCCTGATTTTCAAATAGCAAGGCTTCATAATTGGATAGAACTATTTTCCTCAAATGTTTGAAAGATGTCTAGTCACATTGCAAAGGTTATGCTAATGGTTTGCTAATAATTATTACATATTATGTGTCAAAACAGCTGTCTTTCCTTCCTGCAAGTTTGAAAATCTTAAATTTCATTCTTAAAACAGCTGCACTTCTCCCTTGGAATTGATGGTTGTGCAGATCAAAGGAATAGTGGATTTTAAAGACTATAGAATGCTTTCTATTTTGCAAATGACTGTGACATTATTAATGACAGACTTCTGAATCACCTGAGGCCCTAGAATCGCTCAACCACATGTCATATTTTTGAACATGTAATCCAAATGTAGTACTTTCTAGTGGTATGTTGGGCTCAGGTGTGGGATAAGAGTATTATAATATCCAACTCTCCATCACAGCCTTTTGCATGCTTCTTTGATCTGTACAAACAGTCACTCACATTAGTTAAAGATACCCACCTGTTTCATCGGAGGAAATATGAGATTTCTGATCTTAAAGGAGAAAAACACACCTGTTTTGTCAGTAAAATCAAAGCTCTACATCCTCAGTAGAACCAATAACTTTAAACATAATTAGAAGCTCTTAATGTGATCAGACTGCTTCCAAATATTTGAGAAAAACAATTCTCTCTAATTATGAAACCTTGGAATGTGAAATGTAATTGCATGTTTTTCTCATGTGAGTGAAGATGAATAAGTAGTTACTGAGCTGGTAAAGGTTACATAAAATCATGTTAAGAACCACTTGTTCAATTTTTTGCCACGTGCAATAATTCATCGAACCTTTTGTGGTCTAGCTACAGAGTGTAGTAGTTGTATACTATTACCTAAAGAGTATGGGAATAAAACATGGACAGTAATACTCTTCTGTGACCTCTCTACCTGGACACCTTAAAGTGTGATTAAAAGGGTAGGCTCATCTCGGGAGGGTGAAGTTCTCTACATAAACTATTTGGGACATCCAGGTGTCCTTAATACAGAGGTGTCCTCATTTCAAGGAGTTAAAATAGAGGTCTTCCACTGTAACAATAGATATTTAAGTGCAGACATTTTTCCTTGCAAGTAATCATAGAGTGTCTGTCACATAATGTAGCTGATGAATCTTAAGAAGATTCTTCCACAGCTTATTATATAACTCCTTGCCTTGAAACCTTTGCTACCAATTCAAGAGGTTGTTACGCCTGTATTACCAGTTTCTAGCTGTTTTTAGTGGCAACCATTAAAAGAAGGCCAACTCTTATTATTATAAAACCAGCTTGTTTATCTACAAAGCAATCAGGTTTGGGTGTTTAAAGTCTGTGTCTTTAACATGAGAATGGTATAGTTTACATTCTTTAGTAAAGATAAATTCTTCTATATTGTCTAGCTTAATTCGACTAATGGCTTTAGGGTACAAAATTCAGCTATTTTGGTAAAAGTTAATTATTTTTTCATTGGGGCTATTACAAATCACTAATATTGTCAGTTGTCAGTATGCTATGTGGTCAACATGTGGCTATTGACTCTGTATTGCATGTTTTACACAAGTATATTTGACAACTACAGTGGAATCTCTCTATTCCAAACATCTGAAATGTACTATTAGTCTGTATTAGTGTCCCAAACAACAGCTTATGTATTAACATTAATAGAACTTCATCCCCTGAAATGAGGACACCCCTCACCCCTTCACTTTAATTTGTCCCAGGGTGTCCAGTGGGGGGGGGAGTGGTTGGCATAATACAGAAGCTATTATTTGAGACATATCCAAGTATCTTAATAATACAGAGGTCTCATTTCAGGGTGTTAGAATAGAGGGATTCCACTATATAAGAATTTCAGTGGGTTGGAATTGTATTCTCCTATTACACTGTACTCTTCTAGATTGCTGCACAGTAGTACACATGACACTGATCTTAAATACTAAGCCACTAAATTACATTCCTACAGACATCATCCTGTGATTCCTTGTAATAACGTCTTAGGTTACGTAAGATGTAGAAGCACAAGACATGAAATGAGAGCAGGTTAGGCTGAAGCCTAACTGCATTTCACTGTCACTTGGTCATCACCATAGCTCCATTCACTTGTCACCTGGGAAAATATTCTAACACATAAGCATGCTGATCCAAATGACTGCTCATCTCATGATGGCTCCATAGACGATGCCATAACAAATTTAACTATTGATTCCTTGTAATAACGTCTTAGGTTACGTAAGATGTAGAAGCACAAGACATGAAATGAGAGCAGGTTAGGCTGAAGCCTAACTGCATTTCACTGTCACTTGGTCATCACCATAGCTCCATTCACTTGTCACCTGGGAAAATATTCTAACACGTAAGCATGCTGATCCAAATGACTGCTCATCTCATGATGGCTCCATAGACGATGCCATAACAAATTTAACTATGCAGCCATTAAAGTTACCAGATGTTATTGATTACATTAGAGAACACGCTACAACTGTTATTCTAACCTTATCTTCTGTTAGGCATGCTCTATTTAGTGTAATGGGTTTATAGAAAAGAAGTTCTAAAAGGGTGTAGCTGGTAATTAAGTCAAGTCATTGAATAAGCTCACCACTTGTAAGGTGATCAGAGCAGTGCAGATTAACTCCAGACAGTTTAAACTGTTTAGCTGTGAATCTAACTACAGAACTATACTTGTGACCAATACTGGGCATTAAACCACTTTAAAAAGGCCCTTGTTTTAAGAAATTGACTTCTTCAAAGAACTCAAATTGACTCATTACTTCATTCATTTAAGAGTGATTGACCTTATAAAAGATTTGAGAAGCTAATCACTTCAGAGGTCTAACCTCTACAAAAGAGTTGTGGGAAAATTGGATATCATAGATCTATAATGTTTGCTCCATTTCACTGGCTGGCCATTGGAAGTCATTTTAACAGATTTTGTATTCCTAACCACAAAACTCCAGATTTAACCACCCATGAAGTCGATCTTGGTATATGACAAGATGTAGCTATTGTAACATGTTTCTAGGAGCATATTCAAATGTCAAAATGATTAAAAATCCCTTGAAAATAACCATATCTACCTGGAAGTGTCCTTTGTGCTGTTAATGCACTGGTGATGTTGTTACTCGAAGCACTTTTTCCCCAGAATACTCACATGACTTCGAACCCCAAAAATTGTGTTCCTTTTAAGATAACTGCCAAAAAGGATTTGTATGGTGATTGTGTTACAACCTCTCCATGGAGAAACTCAAGTGGAACCACAATTTTGTTACATGCGTGGGATTCTGTCTGGTCTCCTACCTGGCATTTCCATGGTGAATCTTTAAGTTGTACAACATCGATTTGCATCAGTTAATTTACAAAGGTATAAATTACAAGTAAACTTTGTAAATTATACTCCTTTTGTTATAAATGGTGAATTTAAGAAGAATTTCTCTATTCTAGATGTGTCCTCATTTCAGGGTGTTGGAATAGAGGAGTTCCACTGTATACAGAGGTGTCCTTATTTCAAGGGGTTGGAATAGAGGGATTCCACTGTATACAGAGGTGTCCTCATTTCAGGGTGTTGGAGTAGAGGGATTCCACTCTATACAGAGGTGTCCTCATTTCAGGGTGTTGGAGTAGAGGGATTCCACTCTATACAGAGGTGTCCTCATTTCAGGGTGTTGGAGTAGAGGGATTCCACTGTATACAGAGGTGTCCTCATTTCAGGGTGTTTGAGTAGAGGGATTCCACTGTATGACAAATTGATATTCTAATAAGCATGTAACCACAGAAAAGCTACAATAATGTTGAGACATTTGATTGCCCTTAGGGTAGGTAATAAAGGCTAATGTTGAACTGGTAAGAGTTACTAACACAATATTGTGGTTTCACCACAGAGATATAGAGTTACCCTTATTAATGGAGGCATTATTACAACAAGAATTGACTGTTTGAAGGAAAAATTAGCTGATAAAATATTGTAATGAAATTCATTGGTCTGATAAGTTTTGATATTTTTTAATCAGAAAGGTCATAAACCCATTCCAATTAAGCAAACTTGAATCAATGGGGCCTAACTGATAACACCAACGTAACAGTGAAATCTGTTTTAAAGAGCATTCTGCTTTCTATAATGGACCCCACAGAAATTTCATTTATACTCAATGCTGGGGACCTCCTCACATAATGAAATTTTGTAATAATAACTATTATTGTTGTAGCAGTTGTAGGCAGCCATGGTTGTGATATAGACAGACAGTCTGTCTAATAATAGAATTCTAGGCAATATTTAGGAATGCAGTCAGGAACCATGGAGAACACAGTATTTCAGCTATATGTAAAGCAGTGGAATCTCTTTTTTTCCATGCATCTTGGGATAAGTTTAAGTGTCCTGATTAGAGGAGTAGCCTCATTTAAGGATGTGGAGTTCTATTAATGTTAATACACAAGTTGCTATTTGATTCTGGTGTGTACTAATGGAATAGAGAGATTCCATCTTTAAGGCCCTTAGTCTGACTTCTGCTACAGTGAAAACTCTCTATTCCAACACCCTGAAATGAGGACACCTCTGTATACAGTGGAACTCCTCTATTCCACAATCTTCTGAAATGAGGAGATCTCTATATAGTCCTCTATTTAATCCTGAAATCATGATACCCCTGTATTATGTCAACTTGACACTTCACCCACTGATATGGTGATCACCACTCTAATCATGGACACTTTAGATACCTTGAGAAGTGTTTCCAGTGTAATTATGTGGTTGTACATAGCTAACCAGTAGCTTATCTATAGGTTATCTCTTACATTCACTCTTACAAGGTAGATACAGTTGTTACCTTTAGAAAAAGGTTTCAACTGCATGCTGAGTGACACACGTGGTTTCACAACACTTGAGTGGGTGCCTGGCCTGTAAAGAGGTTTTCATTGTAATAAATAACAAAGGAGGTGGTCTACTTCAGTGGTGTGAAGAGATAATAGTTTACAGACTTTATGAAGAGGATTAACAACCAGATGTGGTATGAGTGGTTAGAGCACAGAACCTTGCAACTACCAAAATCACACTGCACTTGTACACCACAAAGGATCCAAATATGATAGAGTGTGCATGCATCTATACTGCAATCCTGAGAGAATACAGCTGTTATGATTGCACCCTGAAGCCATGAAAACAGCTTGGATTCACCAAGTGAAAAGGGAAGTCTCATGACAACCTAATGAATGGCTTACAGCTGACTTGTATACTTGTCCCTTATAGTACAAGAGCTCTCTTAACAAGTGGTTTCTTATAAGAAATGTCCATATTATGTTAGCATGATTTGAGTATAATAGTGACCGAGAGTGACGTAATAAATTAAATTCCTAGCGTCAACTGGTACCCAAGTTCAGAAATGTTATGTGAAATTTTATAATATTTCCCTTGTGAAATGATTGACAATGTTATATGTTAGTTTTTACTGTGAATATTATTATTATTATATTACTGAATAAAATTGTAACTTGTTCATAAAAATTTTTCAGTCTATGGAATTTCTGACCTTATATAGAGTATCAGGAATTTACCTTTCTGTAGGTCTATTATAAGCAGCTGAAGCATTATAATTTTTGGGGTGTGGCAGTGTGGAGGTGTGGGCTCACTATGTGATGAATATGAGGACATAATGTACTCATAATGAAGAAACCATGTTTAACATAATCATGAAATGTAAAATCAAAAAAAAAAAAAAAAAAAAAAATCTTAACCATAAAATGTAACAAAAAAACCTTTTCTTTCAACCATAACAATTACTCAGTCAGTGTACTTTGTGTACATGAAGGATAAGTTTTCAGTCACTGTAACCAGAAAATATGTCAAAACTTATCAAAGAATGATACTTTTGTCAGTTTCCTCAACACTAATAGCATACACTAAGCTTTTATTTATTTATTATTTTTGGAAGGGGGGGTGGGGGGGTGGCAGGTTATTCCATGAGGATAATAGCAATAATAAATATCTAGATATTAATAGCATTAATGAGAAAAACTATTAGCCTACATTGTTCACATAACACTCTGTCAATATATATACCAGACCAGATGTATGGACTAGTGTTGTGTGTATATAGAAGCCACTATTATGAGCAGACCTTGCCTCCCTGTGTACAGTAGCCAATACTAACATGGAGTTTAAAATAACACTTGTTGAGCAATATTGTCAGGCTCTTGATAAAGTACTGTAAGTAATATTATCAGGTTCACCAATTACTGTCTGTCAGAATGAGCTTTGGCAGTATTATTAGTGGAAATAAGATATTTTTTTTTTCTTTTTTGCAGACTCTATGGGTGATATTACAACCACTATGTCTAGATATGAGAAAGAAAGAAGAAAATGTTTAAGACATGCATTACAATGTAGGGAAGGATTTGTGAATCTCATGTCAAAGTCCTTTTTCCAATGAAAAGCAGCTAGGGCTAGGGCTAGGCATTTAGCGACTCTTGACTCAAAGCTATACTGTTAAGAGCTGTGGAAACTCTCTATTCTAGAGAACAAATTAAAGTGCCCTGATTAGAAGGATGGCCTCATTTCACCTTGGTAAAGTTCTATTAATATTAATACAGACATATCTAAGTGTCCGTGTCCTCATTTCAGGAAGTTGGAATAGGGAGCTTCCACTGTATACAGAGGTGTCCTCATTTCAGGGAGTTGATTCCACTGTATAGGGTGTCCTCAGGGTTGAAATAGAGGGATTATATTTGGTCAAACTATTGTCTGCCATATTATAAGCTGTGCATGTCAATTTTAAATCAGGCAGCTCCTGAAAACTGAAGTTGACTTGGTCTTCTATCTTGTATGCATGTTTATTGGGCAGTGGCAAATGTGCAAATCCCTCTTAAAAAATGATTATGATTGATTAAGATTCAAAGTTCAAGCTTTACTCTTATTGATCTATTGATCCCATGACTATTTTTAATTAACCCTCTGTGACAGTTCAGTATGCCCTTGCGTATAAACTCCTCTATTCCTTTCGACAAAACAGTTCAAATTTCCCTTGACTAAACATTGATTTTATAATGTCTATCTTGATGCCCAAGAATGCAGGTAAATTCTTGTGCTTTTTAGTCAACATATACACATCACCTCCTAAAATTCCCCAATTTGTAATCTGGTGGTGGTCCCACAGTTCAAGCTGAAGACAAAACTGTACACAAGCCACTAAATTTCAAAGAAGTATTATTTTCTTGGATGTAATACAGTGTAACCGCTCTATTCCAACCCCCTGAAATGAGGACACCTCAGACATTTGGATATGTTCCAAATAACAGCTAGTTTATTAACATTAAAATACTTTCACCTTCTGAAATGAGGCCACACCTTTAATTTTTGATTTTCTCCAAGGTGTCTGGAATCTCTTTATTAGTCAAAAGTATTTACTTAAGTTCATGGTAAGCACATTATGGTGTAGTAACTGAGCTGTTGTGCAAAATTCAATCTTTCTGAAGGACAAAATCTGTCTTTAAATAAGTGTTTTATACTAAATGCGACATATCTTGTGGAATTTTGTCAAATTTCAGCTGTAGTCACAGCAGACACATTGGGACCTTTATATATATATAGAAGTTGTCTGTAATTCATAAGTAATACTAATGCACAGTTGGGGATTGGCAACAGGCATGCCAAATTTACTATCTAATATACACTGTACTTATCTCAGCAAGGGGAAAAAAATATGTCATTGTGATCATATCTGACATTGAATTTGTTTCAATTTTTTCCTGCAATTTTTTGCATGCAAGGGATAGCTATCACTGCCTGCAATTAAACAGCTAAAAAAATTCAGACAGTTTGTAATTTTGATACTTTTTAAATAATATTCATAATTGTTGTCTTGTCTACAGTTTTGAAAGAAATGTATACAAATTCTGAACGTCTTCTTTTTTTTTGCCACACAAGAATTAGATGTGATGTGACTCAAGAACAATATCTTTCCCATATACAGACAGAATAGGTATAAATGCTAATCATAAAATTCTAATTACTCTTGGAATATGGACACAGCCTTTGAGAACACTGCGTGCTTTCCCAGCTGCAGAGACATGTAAAAGCTGGGAAAGTATGTGGAAGTTCTTGGTATTCTCATTTTCTCCATGTATTTAGCTCCATGTTCCTAAAGAAAAACTTTCACACAGAATCTCTGTTCTGTTCACTTCAGCGAAATATATACACGGTTTCTTATATAGATAGCTAATAACTGATATTTCAGTGCTGTTTACAACTTTGTTGTTTTGTCTTTTTGTTTGTAGGTAAGTGGTGAGGAATGCAAGTGTAAGTCCTCTTAGTGGCTTGAAGCTTCAAAGTTGCATTCTTTTAAGCCACATCAATTGAAACTAGGAAATAATATGGAGATAGAAATGCAGCTCAAGTTAACCTTGTTTTCATTGATTATAGAAGACAGTCAAAAACACTGACAGTGGAACTTTTCTATTCCATAAACCTTGGGAAACTATAATGTCATAATTAGAGGGGAAGGCTCATTTTAGGAGGTGAAGTTTAATGTTATAATACACAAGCTGGATATATTCAAGTGTCCTTGATAAAGACACGTCCTTATTTCAGAGGGTTGGAATAGAGGGGTTCCACTGTATACAGAGGTATCCTCATTTCAGGGTCTTAGAATAGAGGAGTTCTACTGTATACAGAGATGTCCTCATTTCAGAAGGTTGGAATAGAGGGGTTCCAGAGATGTCCTTATTTCAGGGTGTTGAAATAGAGGAGTTACATTGGATACAGAGGTGTCCTTATTTCAAAGGGTTGGAATAGAGGAGTTCCACTATACTTAATTAAGCACTTTGCAGTGAGACACTGGGGTCATAATATCCAAGTGGGATAAGGGATGTTTAATCATCTTTACAAAATTCTTCATCCACATATAGTTATAGTCTTGACTTAAAAGAAAAGTGTTTCATCTTAATACCTAAGTGTCATTTAATACTTTTAAGCATGCATCCAGCTAGTTGTGTTAAATAACCAGCATTACTCATTCTCCCTGCTTTCCTCCCTTAAATCATTTCAATATCAATGGAGTCCCTCTTTTCCTGAAATAAGGACACTTTTGTATGTCAGTGGAACCCAACACCTGAAATGAGGACACCTCTATTCCAACCCACTGAAATGAAGACACCTGGAACTCCTCTATTCCAACACCCTGAAATGAGGACATCTCTGTACACACCGTAACCTCTCTGTTTCAACACCCTGAAATGAGTATGCTTCTGTGAACAGTGGAACTTACATACCATATTTATTGAAATTTTCATAGTTGTTTTAATTTCAGATGTCACTTTTATTAAGAAATTTAAAAAGTTGAATAATTGGAGATGCACAGTGCAGCATGCTGGGCTTGCTAGGCTCTTCCAAAATTAAAACAACATGAAAATTTGAAAAATGAATTATTAACAAACTAAAATTTCAGGAAATACTGTACTTCTTGAAGTGAGAACACCTCTGAGACACTGTAACCTCTCTGTTTCAACACCCTGAAATGAGTACACTTCTGTGAACAGTGGAACTTACATACTTCTTGAAGTGAGAACACCTCCATATGTACCGAAATTAACCCACTTTTCCCAAATAAGCTGTAACACCTTTATATTAGTTTATTTTTCACCTTTGAAATATGAAAGATATTAATAGGCCCTGAACTGTCTGAAATAGATTGGCTTCACCCAGGTAGCACTCATTAGCTTATTTTTTTGTAGTCTTGCTGTAAAATTAATACTGTAACACTAATGTATCTAACTTGACAGATTTCTTCTGCACAAAACTGCACAAAACAGAGCTGCCTAACTGTTATTAATTAAAGTGTGACTGTTTTGTGCTGTGTGTGCATGTAGGGGTATATACCACCAATAAGAATGTAGAATGGCTATATGCCTTGAGAGGTATCTTCACCCCTACCTCTGTAACTGCCTAATTATTACAATATTAGCTACTAGTCTTCACCTATATAGATTCTACATCCAGTCATCTACAGCCAACCCCATAATTGTTATAGTAATAGGTTTCAGTGCTTGTAAGGGGTATAATGTTTAAGTATATCTGAGGAAGCTATTGAACATTATTCTATTCATACTCCTTGCTACTTAAATTTTGTTGTGTGATGAGCTAACAGCTGAATTCCTAAGGTCTTAAACAAGTTTTGTAGTGTTTATGTAGTAATATACATGTATTCAATTGTGAGGACAGTCTACATCTAAGTATCTAGCTATGTGGATATTTGTAAGGTGAGGGGTTGGAAGTCTTTAATTGGTGGGTTGGAGTTCTTAAATAGATGTTAATGCACAATTACAACTTTCTCATTTCTGGGTATTGGAATAGAGGGGCTCCACTGTATACAGAGGTGTCCTCATTTCAGGGGGCTGGAATAGAGGACTTCCACTGTATACAGAGATATCCTCATTTCAGGGTGTTGGAATAGAGGGGCTCCACTGTATACAGAGGTGTCCTCATTTCAGGGGGCTGGAATAGAGGAGTTCCTCTGTACATAGAGGTGTTCTCATATCAGGGTGTTGGAATAGAGGGGCTCCACTGTATACAGAGGTGTCCTCATTTCAGGGGGCTGGTATAGAGGGGCTCCACTGTATACAGAGGTGTCCTCATTTCAGGGGGTTGGAATAGAGGGGCTCCACTGTATACAGAGGTGTCCTCATTTCAGGGGGTTGGAATAGAGGGGCTCCACTGTATACAGAGGTGTCCTCATTTCAGGGGGTTGGAATAGAGGGGCTCCACTGTATACAGAGGTGTCCTCATTTCAGGGGGTTAAAATAACCCCCCACTTCTACAGTCTGTGGTTTTCCTGGTATGTTACTCATTCAAGACTTGTTTGATCGATTAATTATCATGAACACAACAAATATAGTAATAATTGTAACTTCATTGTTTTACAGACTTTCCCTCACTATAGTCGAATATGGGATATTGGCAATTAGCTGTAACATTATCTATTGCCGACACTAATACAAAGATGACATGTACATACTGACACAGTATAAATATAATAGTATGTAGCAGTAGCAGTCTTCTTATACAGTGTAACCTGTATATAGTGGTCACCCTTGAGACATAACCAGTTGGCTGTTATACAGTGGTGGTCTGCTTATACAGTGGAACCTGTATATAGTGGTCACCCTTGAGACACAACCAGTTGGCTGTTATACAGAGGTGGTCTGCTTATACAGTGGAACCTGTATATAGTGGTCACCCTTGAGACACAACCAGTTGGCTGTTATACAGAGGTGGTCTGCTTATACATTGGAACCTGTATATAGTGGTCACCCTTGAGACACAACCAGTTGGCTGTTATACAGTGGTGGTCTGCTTATACAGTGGAACCTGTATATAGTGGTCACCCTTGAGACACAACCAGTTGGCTGTTATACAGAGGTGGTGTGCTTATACAGTGGAACCTGTATATAGTGGTCACCCTTGGGACACAACCAGTTGGCTGTTATACAGAGGTGGTCTTCTTATTAGTGGTCACCATTAGGACATAACCAATTGGCTGCTATACAGATGAACCTGTACATATGTAGTCACCCTTGGGACATAACCAATTAGCTGTTATACAGAGTGTAGTTAAATCAGGAGATTTCCTTTCGACATCTCATCACTCAGAGCTCATAACCTATATCCAGTTTAATACTTAAGTATGAACACCTTAGTGAGGTCTTAGATCAAAACAAGATAAATTTGGCACGAAAAGCAGATCTTTTCTAGAAGACAAAGGTTTAAAAGTCCAAAATCTCTGGAGACTTGGCACCACTGAACCTGTTAAGTGGTACACAAATTTGTTGGTTGTTGTGGTCAAGAATGTGGACCCTACAATACACTGATTTTTGAATAGGAGTGTTAAGTAAAGTGCTCATCATTCCTATTTTGTTCAACCTCAGACATTCAGAGAAGTGTTTGTACCTTAATGATACCTGCAGTTAAACTTTAATTTAAAATGTGATGTACAGATTTGCACTTCCAGCATAGTTTTGATAAAGAATTTCTTTATTCTAAAGATAAAATCACAAAATAGGTATTTTTGTTACTGCTTCACTTCCAACAGCCACTATACAGGAGTGACTGACTGCAGACAGTGCTGTATCAAAATACATAATGGAAACCACACACTCTAGGGTGGCTGTGAATGTATACCAGGGTCCAGAAATGCACCAGGCCACCACTTATTTGTTAGTCTGTCAACTGACCTCAACCAGTGAGTGTGTGGTTTATAGGAAACCAACCCAATAACACAATAATCATGCACCAACTGACTTGGAGTCAAACTTGAAACCAACCTGATAATCATGCACAAAAACCCAAAGCCTCGATGGGTCAAGACACTACCTTATAAGAACACTAAAAAGAAAAGAATGTAGAATATTTGAGATACTCAATCTTTTGTGACTAAGAGTACTATATACTCAGTTTAGCTCCAAGTTTAGCTCCATAGATGTAAAATACTGTCATCATAGTCTCAATGCAAATTGCTCAGTTATCAACTTTTCTTCTTGTCACCACTATAAAGTGATCTTCTCTAGTGGAATGGTCTCAGTGACTAGGTTAACAAGTACTCTATGAAGTGATCTTCTCTAGTGGAATGGTCTCAGTATGAAGTGATCTTAGTGGAATGGCCTCTCAGTGACTAGGTTAACTAACAAGTACTCTATGAAGTGATCTTCTCTAGTGGAATGGTCTCAGTGACTATACTCTATGAAGTGATCTTCTCTAGTGGAATGGTCTCAGTGACTAGGTCAACAGTGAGCACCAGGTAAACCCAATTAACCTATAGCTATTCTTAAACAGACTTCCCCAACAGCCATCAGATTAACTTCATAGCCTACTTAGAATGGCTTCTTCAGACATTATTGTAACAGACTGCCCATGTTATTTTAAAGTGATTTTTTTTTAAAATTATTATTATACCTGTAATAATAATAATACATTTAAACTACAATATCACACAACAAAAGGGGAAAAAACTAAACAAAAAAGAAAAGCAAGGTAACATGATCATGAAAAAATAATCAAATTTGCAAAGTTCAGTGACTGAAACGTTAGCCTAGAGTAACTCATGTAATTTAGGAGTGGAATAATTGATGACATTAAACGAGATGACGTAAAACAACAGGTAGACAAATTATGATGGTACAATGCACACAGGGAGTGATGACGACATAATAGGTGGACAAATTATGCTAGTACAATGAACACAAGGGAGTGGGGGATGGTTTGGTGGCAAATAATTTATACATTGTGCAAAAAAATAATAAGTTAATTTCAACAGAACATGGTGATAGTATCCATGGTGATAGTATTCTTGATAAATATATATTTTTGCCCTTTTTCCTTTCAGATATAATGCAGATTTATTATATAAAAATAGTTTCTTTTCTTAGAAGAGTGATCATTGCTTGAGATTAGTCTTTGTTGACACCCCCTCCCCAATTTTTTAAAAATCAAGTACATCTAAGCACTCACATTCCTTTATGATCATGTCTTTAATAATGTTGATGCTCAGATTATTCACGTCATCCTCGTACAATACTTCAAGAGGTTTGTAACTAATTGGTACACAGCATTGTGTATAGGAGTAGTGACTTTTCTGCTGTTGTTTGAAACCTTCTGTACCAAGTAATAAATGGATGAAAAGAGCATGGTCTGACCCAGAGTTACTTGGGAGTGATCTATCACATTTACCACCACATATTCCAGCGTTGTAAGTCACTGGCATAATAACGTTGAAACCCTTTGGGTTCTTGTTGGGATTCAAGTACCTTAAATCTTGGGCGTTTATTGTGAGTTCGTTCACCCTGCAACCAGGTATAGGTGGTGATGTGGCAGTGGGAGCCATGGTGGCATCATCTCTCTTTCGTCTTTCAGAGTCTGGAACAGCCTGTACCCCTGGTAGTGTGTCAGATGTAGCAGCAGTAGTAGAGAGCATATTCTCTGCTAGAACTCTTTCAGCCAGGAGTTTATAGTTCATGTGTTCAATCTTTGGGTCATAGGAATACACTATGAGGAGTGGAATATTATCCTCGTTAACACTTTGGTAAACGAATTTCACTTCAGTACAACTGCCTACTTCTTGTTTGGGATCATCTGCCTTGTAGATTTTTACTGTGAACAAAGCATATGTCTTTCCTATAGAAAAAAAAAATACAAAAAATATTAATATTTTTCCTAAAATAATACAAATATGTGCTGAATCACTGTATACTATTTCAGGGCTGATCAGTTGCCATACTACAGGTGTTCCTTCTGCAACATACATGCTTGCATTTATAGCTACATGTACACCCATGGCTTCTACATTCATGCCTGAAATTATATCTACTAGTATAGTTATGGCTTCTGTAAGCAATTATCTAGATATGGCTTCTGCCACATACCTGCTTGTACCAATGCCTCAATGAGCTCTTCTACACGGAAGACAATGTAACGTTCAGATGTACCTGCTGCAATTCTGCTTTTGATGGTTAGGTTGCTTTCACTAATGTTTATTTCCACAATGTGAGTGGGCTCGTTACTCGGATAGCTGTTGTGCTTGAGGTAGAGATGAAGTTCAGCTTTGAGAATGTACTCAGTATAATTGATTGCAGAGATGGTGAAGTTAAATTCACCACAAGATGGTGTAATTGCTATAAAAAAATAATGAAATTCTTCACACCAATTTCCTATAATGGTGGAAACCTCCATTCTGGACACCCTGCCAGGAGATGAAATGCTAAGCCAAGTTGCTATATTTTTGGAAATATCCATTAAGACAGAGGTGTCCACATTTGGGGGGGGATTGGAATAGAGGGGTCTCTAAATTCTCCACTAGGTGCCTTAAGCTTACATAATTGTAAATAACTTACATAATTATAAATATTTCTTTCACATAAATTTTGACAAGTTAGCTGTCAAAATTTAATTAAGATGGTGTCAAACTTCCCTTGTAATAATTATTATTATAGAGCACAGCAACCCACACAGAAAACAATTAGTTTATTTATACCTACACACAAAAATAACAGTCTAGACATCCACTAACATTACTAAGATTCTCTATTCCTTAACAAGCTCAAACTCTTTGCTTCCATTATATTTAGCTAACTGTCTCCCTGCTATACATTAATATAAGCTAGCTAAGGTCTGCCAACAGAAATTGCTACATAACTATTGACTGGCTAAAATGTCTAGACAGCTCACTGCAAGCTGATGCAAGAATTATTTACTGTTACAGATATTAGAATCTGTATAAATATAGCTACTTACTTTTTTCGTTGTACAGCAGGGACCTGATGGTATTTGCTTCCGTAGTTTTAGACTCCGAGGTAGTAGAATTGGTCAGATTTCTGTACAGATCCAGCATGTATTTTGTAGCAGTTAAATTGGTCAGTACTTCATGCTCCGATACAGAACGCCTGTTAACGTTGACAACACTTCTCTTCGTAATTTTCCTGGTGAGTCCCTGTTGAAATGCTTTGTAACTCTTCTTTGCTCCATTCCAGAGCCTCCTCGCTGCTTCCAGGTGAGGCTGAAGTGGTTCACTGCCTTTCAGGTCGCCATAGTTCTTTGAAGGTGCAGATGCTATTGGTGCTGCAAACCACAACGAAAGTACCAACGTAAATACTGCGGAGATAGCTATTCTGTAATCCATCACTGCTAGCTTAAAGAACTCGAATGAGACTGCCTTCAACTACAAGGAGAGGTAGAATATGTCTTAAAGAAGCACTCTTTCCAAATTTGAAGATTTTCTCAAGTTTTTGTGCTTTCTCTTGCAAGACAGCTGATTTTTATACTGACCTGCGCGTAACTGCGCGTAAACTAGCTAATCAAATTAAAACATTCCTGTACTAAAAATGGTAACTTTCGTGATTTCCCCTACAATTCTGTGGTCCCATCAAATAGAATTTGCATTATCTGGTGGGTGGAGTGGGTGATAGACTGAATAGAGCAGGTACTCCCACATGTGGCTGCTGTAGAAAAGCTTGCATTCAAGTACCACTTTAGCTATAGCTTATAGTCCCCAGGAAGTTGAATATTATAGACTATTATAGTGTACAGACAGAGTAATGAATGTTAAATTAGCATAATAATAGTGGGAATTAACCCCTATGTAGTTTATTCCAACACTCTACAATGAGTATGCAGTCCTGAAATGAGGACACCTCTGTATACAATGGAATCCCTCTATTCCAACACCCTGGAATAGGACACCTGGAACTCCTCTATTCCAACTTCTGTATACCTAGTGGAACTCCTCTATTCTAACCCCCTGAAATGAGGACACCTCTGTATACAGTGGAACTCCTCTATTCCAACACCCTGAAATGAGGACACAGTATTCCAAAGTGAGGACACCTCTGTATATGCTAATTTCATATCCTGGAAGATCCAAGGTGTGTGGCCATGTAGACTTAGCCTCTCCACCTTCAGACTCTTAAAATTGTATATGTTTATGGATCCATTTGTTATCCTAGATCCACCCCCTCAGGTCCCTGTAGTAAAACAGTTTAGCTAGTATGGAAAAGGGTCTTAGTAGTTACATATGAGATTTACTACAAATACTGATATGTACCTAGTGTGATATGAAATGACAGTATGATACTCATCACATAACATCACTATTTATTCCAACCCACTAACACCTCTGTATACATCTATTCCAAACCCCCCCTGACATGATGACCAACTATGTTGGAACCTCCCTATTACAATGTGATGATTAGAAGGATGGCCTCATTTCAGGAGGTGAAGTTCTAGCTAGCTGTTATTTGGGACGTATCCAAGTTATCTCTGCAGAGGTGTCCTCATTTCAGGGTCGGATAGAGGGGTTCCACTGTATATAGAAGTGTCCTTATTTCAGGGTGTTGGAATAGAGTATACAGAAATGTCCTTATTCAGGGTGTTGGGTTCCACTGTATACAGAGGTGTCCTCATTTCAAGGGGTTGATTACTATTTACAGAGGTGTCCTCATTTCAAGGGGTTGATTCCACTATATACAGAGGTGTCCTCATTTTAGGGGATTGAAATAGAAGTATTCCTCTATTAAGTGAGGTGATGCTTCCCCAATAACTTATCCATCATGTGGAGTATAGTTAGCTAATCAGAGTGAGCTTAAAGTTGAGATACTTCTAGAAGATATGTTTTGGTCCTATTGAATGTGGGTGAACACTTGAGGAACATAGCTGTCTAGAGAACACATAGCAACCAATTATGGCAACAGTTGATTTTGTTTAGACAAACATCTATTGTGTGGGTTGCTAGATTTTAGATAGTAGCTAGATTGTTAGACTGGCTGCATAATATTGTATACATATACTTCCCAGCTACATAGAGATATGTATAAACTACCCCTGAAATAAGGACACCTCCTTAATGAGGACACTGCACACCTTCCCAGCTACATAGAAATGTGTATAAACTACCCCTGAAATAAGGACACCTCCTTAATGAGGACACTGCACACCTTCCCAGCTACATAGAGATGTGTATAAACTACCCCTGAAATAAGGACACCTCCTTAATGAGGACACTGCATACTTTCCCAGCTACATAGAGATGTGTATAAACAACCCCTGAAATAAGGACACCTCCTTAATGAGAACACTGCACACCTTCCCAACTACATAGAGATGTGTTTAAAACTAATACCTGAAAGAAGAACCCTCAGCACTTCATAGTGACAACTCCTAGACAGAGTGGGCACTAGATACTATAATAACATTCGTAGTTGCAACTTACCTGCAAAAAGACATGACTTGTGAGTGAGACTGCACCTGGTAAAGTTAGCTTTGAAATGTGCAAAAAATATATTTCACTTTAACGGGTAAAACCTGTCATGTTAATTATCAGAATAGGGAGGTGAAAAAATTAGGTAGGACCTTCTGAGGCAATAAAGGGCTACTTCAATGGAGAATTTCTCAGCTCACTTACAACACAGCTGACACAAATCTGACTTCATTAAAAAAAAAAAATCATTTTCTCTATCCTGGCCTCCTGAGGGGATGTATCCTGATTAGAGAGATTACCTCATTTCAGAGGGTGTCTCCCCTTGAAAATAGGAGTTTCCACAGTTATGTGCTGTAGCCTCTGTGCTGCAGTCTCTGTGCTGCAGCCTCTGTGACTGCAGCCTCTGTGTATTATTATTATAGACAGGGATCTGAATGATCATTGTTGTGTAGAATTATAAACTTGTATTGAACATGCATGGAGAATAGGAATAATGTCATATAGTACATACCAGACCAAAATAGTAGTAACCAGCTATATCATAGAGAGACTTCTGGAAGAAATAATTATTTGTTCTTCTCACCCACTGCTTTTAGGGACGAACAATGGAACTAAGAATATTTATGAACTTTGAACTGGTTATTTGAATGATCTTTAATTCCAGACTATACACAGTAGTGATGTGAATAGTATTATACTATATTATGTGGTCTGTTTAAGACTATAGCTAATTAGAAGCAGGTTGCTGTATTTATTTAGAGATAAGAGGTGACCTAAAACTCCACCCCTCTATTGGTCAATCAATATTTAAAAGAATGCATGGGGTGAGAGTACGGAGTACATTGCTGATTCATGAGGTGAGAGTTCAAAGTACATTATACCGGCTTGAGGTCGAGGAACACATGTGGTATATAATCTCCAGGTGCAAAAATGTGCAGCTGTTAAATAATATTGGAACTATAATTACTGTTATAGTTATATTGGAACTTAGTGTTGTGTATATTAGAACTATCTGTGGTGTTATCATTCTTTATCCTCAAGGAAACTGTTGACCACATCAAACCTCAAGCTATCTTCTAGGGCAATAGTGAAATGTCAAGCTGGTCACAAATAGTCAAGAATCACCTCTAAAATTTTTTTTGTACCAAATGAACTCTTAGAGCATCTGACTTCACTTGATTCAAGAAAAATAAATAAATAAACAAACAAACAAACAAACAAACAAACAAATAAATAAATAAATAAATAAATAAATAAAATAAAATAAAATAAATAAATAAATAAATAAATAAATAAATAAATAAATAAATAAATAATCTTTAGTGTTCCCTTGACTGCCACATGTCATAATTATGTATTCTACTCATTCTACTCACCCCCCAACTCCCAAATTAAAGACTTTTGTTTTTCCCCATTGATTCCTGTGTATGAGCATAATATTATTATTATAATACTTTTGACAGATGAGTAGAAAGAGGGTGAATATTAATTGAGTGAGGGTAGATGATGAGAAGTTTAAATGCTTGCTAAGTAGTTATTGGGAGGTAAAATAGGGCTCCTTCATGTAACATTCAGATTACATCATTCAGATTACATCATTGTCAATTGTACTATTGCTATGGGTTAGGGGTAGGGGTAGGGCTAGGGGTAGGGCTAGGGGTAAATACACAATGATGTAATCTGAATATGTTATGTGGAAATGAAAAACAAGATGTAGCAGTGTCACTTTTGAATCAAATTGGAAATGCACACTGTCAAATATTGAGGAGACAAATGTCAGAAATATTGGAGGGGTGGGGTGTAGCTGCTCCCCTATTCCTACTCCACTGAAGCCCTAGTCCTAGTCCAAGCCCATACCATTACTATTCAGACTACTGTTGTTACAGACTATTGTCCATTGACAATGGACTCTGTGTTACATGGAGAAACAGCCGATATTAAAGAAGCAGCATAGCAAAAATCTGGTGATTTAATAATAGTATTCATAGGATACTTATAAACATTATTAATTAATAACATTATAGCTAGCCTCTCTAGTATTTTGTTTATTCATTAATCAGTTAAATAAACTAATTAGTACCCACATTCAGGAAAAGGAGTGTATCAGGTCCTTGGCGGCATGTGCAACGTATCTTGTGCATTGTGCATGTTAGGATTAAACCTGCTTGCTCCAACCATTTTTGAATCAAGGGCACTTCTGTATACAGTGAAACCATTCCAGCCTTGACACTTCTGTATACAGTGGAATCCCTTTATAATTCCAACCCCCTGAAATGATGTATACAGTGGAACTCCACACCCTGAAATGAGGACACCTCTGTATACAGTGGAACTCAACACCCTGAAAATACAGTGGAACTCCTCTATTCCAACCCCCTGAAATGAGGACACCTCTGTGTACAGTGGAACAACACCCTAAAATGAGGACACCTCTGCATACAATAGAACCCCTCTATTCCAACACCCTAAAATGATAACACTTCTGCATAGAGTGGAACATGTCAATTCCAACTCCCTGGAATGAGAACACACCTGTATTAGAAACACACAAATTTTCTCCCTGAAATGAGACCGTTCTTTTGTCATTAATTTTAATTCCCCTAAGGTGTCTGAGATGCTGCATTGAAAACCTCTTCTAATTAAGCACATAACTATTAATTTTTTCTGATGAGCTTAAGCACCTTGACAACTATTACCACATTTCACTACAACATTACTACAACATTCCTGAGTTCAGCAGCCAATTCAAGTCTTCATACGGTTATGACTCACCTGAGCTTTCATGCTTAATTTATTATAATGTATAACTGGCCAAGCAAAGGTGAAGAATCGTGACTCACCTATAAGCACGTATTGCGGGGTATGTGCTTCTATGAACACCATTCTAGTTATTTTAGCAAATGAATCTTTATAATACCATTTCTTGTTAAACATATTTTTAAAGGGGGATTATTGCCAAGGGATTAATCTAATTTTAGATGGATGGTTATTACCTTATATGGTAGAATATGCTTTTTTAGATTTTCTATTCTAGCACAATTTATTTATTATAGTTAAGTTTTAGGGATCAATTCTGTTCTCCATAGTGATATAATATCAAATTCCAAAACTGAAGATATTCATGTATATATGCAATGGAACTCCTCTATTCCAACACCCTGAAATGAGGACACCTCTGTATACAGTGGAACTCCTCTATTCCAACACCCTGAAATGAGGACACCTCTGTATACAGTGGAACTCCTCTATTCCAACACCCTGAAATGAGGACACCTCTGTATACAGTGGAACTCCTCTATTCCAACACCCTGAAATGAGGACACCTCTGTATACAGTGGAACTCCTCTATTCCAACACCCTGAAATGAGGATACCTCTGTATACAATTGAACCCCTCTATTCCAACTCCTTGAAATGAAGTCACTGTTTTGTATTCCTGGATTCCCATGAAGAAATAAATCATCTTCTTTGCAAATTTTCTGATGGTCTGATAAAGAGGTGATGCACATATCCTCTTAGTCATAATACAGACTATTGGTAGAAAGCTTCTCATTTGAGTAAAATATGCCTGGAAGGTCTAACACACTCTCTATGTGACAGTAAAAAATGTTTCCTTGTTGCTATTTTTGGCAGACTAATAGTCAATATTTATCATCAATATTTCCAGCACAATATTTTATAGCATGATACAAATCAATTTAGTGCACAAAACAGGTTTTCATTAAAGTTTTCATACAAAAATTAACTGCAAACAACTAAGTTATTTTTGTTTAGCTGTTAATATAATATAGCTTTTATGGGACTTTTTTAGATGATAATTTCCTGAATTTGGTATTCCAGGTAAACAATAAACCCAATTCTGGAGACTTGGAAGTGTCCAGACAGTGATGGACAACAGCTCAAGTTAAAAAAACAACAACAAAAAAACAACAACAACAAAAAAACAACAACAACAAAAAAAACAACTTTATAATGCTAATAGTATAATTATCATTTAATTTAATTGTTTGAGAAGTATTGTTTTCAATCACTGGGGAACTTATTGATGCCACATTTTGTACCCTTTAATGATTAGGCTTGAGAGAGAAATTTAATGTTCTAAATTAGCTATTGTGTGTCCCAAAATTTATTATTCTCCAAAATAATTTTGCCTAAAATTAATTTGTCTAATAATTTCGTCCGTATTTTACCCATTATTCTCTAAATTATTCTCTAAATTTGTCCCATTATTCCTGTCTATTATTCCAGCATTATGCTCAGTGCTCAGAGGTGCCTATTATGCAGGCATATTTTCCACAAAATTAATGAGAAGTTTCCTACCAGTAGTCTGCATTTATGACTTAGAGGATAGCTATGTGCAATGATTCAGTGTAACATGTATGATCAATCATTTCTCTAGATCAGATCATCAGAGAATTTGTAACAGGGATGGATCTAGGGGGTTGCAGGGATGGATCTAGGGGGTTGCAACCCCTCCCTCCCTCCCTCCTTCTTTCCTTTTCCTTAACTAATGTTCTGCTTTATAACTGAGTGCTATAAAGCAGTAATGAATTATAACTGTAAATACTCTATATCCATCATTGTTAATGCTTTCTTTCACATTGTGTGTTGGAGAAGAAATGCATATATCCCCAATCTCCCATCCTAGGTGTCATGGCCTTTAGTAGCTAAAACTACAACAAATTCCTTGATCCACTCCTGGAACAATCCTTAGTATTTAATAGAACTTTAACCCCCTGAAATGAGACCACCCCTCTAATCAGAAATTTGTCCCAAGGAGAGAGGTTCCACTCCAGATGGTAATTTGGCAGATGATGTATAATCAGATGATGACACAGCACACTTTTGTTCCAAAAGAACTAATGAGAGATCTTTAAATACACATAAACACATCCATGCAGGACCCACAAGACAATTACATATGTATAGTATACTATTTATGTACTTATACACAGGAGCAGATTATTATGATGATAAGATGAAATAGGATGTAAGGATACTTAATAGCATTATTACAACAGTCATTACACAAACACAGTGTCATGTGGTGTATTAATATGGTTCTTGTCTGTCATCTGTCAACAGAAGAATTGTGAATTGATAGCTATTGAAGTACAGAGTTAGAAGAGGTGCAGTTGGAAGTAATTTTTCCATTGTATACCCTCATAGGTGGTTAAAATCACTGTATACAGAGGTGTCCTCATTTCAGGGTGTTGGAATAGAGGAGTTCCACTGTATACAGAGGTGTTCTCATTTCAGGGTGTTGGAATAGAGGAGTTCCATTGTATATAGAGGTGTCCTCATTTCAAGGGGTTGATATACAGAGGTGTCCTCATTTCAGGGTGTTGGAATAGAGGGGTTCCACTGTATACAGAGGTGTTCTCATTTCAGGGTGTTGGAATAGAGGAGTTCCACTGTATACAGAGGTGTTCTCATTTCATGGGGTTGGAATAGAGGAGTTCCACTGTATACAGAGGTGTTCTCATTTCAGGGTGTTGAGTTCCATTGTATACAGAGGTGTCCTCATTTCAAGGGGTTGGAATATAGGATATACAGAGGTGTCCTCATTTCAGGGTGTTGGAATAGAGAAGTTCCACTGTATACAGAGGTGTCCTCATTTCAGGGGGTTGGAATAGAGGTGTTCCACTGTATACAGAGGTGTCTTCATTTCAGGAGGTTGGAATAGAGAGGTTCCACTGTATACAGAAGTGTCCTCATTTCAGGGTGTTGGAATAGAGGAAGTTCCACTGTATACAGAGATGTCCTCATTTCAGGGTGTTGGAATAGAGGAGTTCCATTGTATACAGAGGTGTCCTCATTTCAAGGGGTTGGAATAGAGGAAATTCCACTGTATACAGAGGTGTCCTCATTTCAAGGGGTAAACTAGAACTCAGTGAATCTATATAAATATACATTTATTTAGCTATATTTGGATTCTGTTACAACACTAAAGTCAGCAACCACTACTTTACCCAGCTGTATACATGTACACAAGTATACATGTGACTGGAATAGAGGATTCAGCTGTGTGAAAAGCTAGAGGCATTTATCTTAGGAGGCTGGAATAGAAGACTTCCATGATAGATTCCTCTGACAAGTACATAAGTGTACATGTATACTACATGTGTAATCCCCTGTAAATTTTTCCTATTGTTAATATTTTGTGAGGGAGTTTAATGGAAAAACATGCCAAAAATATTTATAAGTATTGGTCCTAACACAGATACACTGTTTGTATACATATCTCATATCACCTTCTAATTCTCCAGATTTATTCTAGACAATTAGGTCTTATGAACTGATAGATCATTACACTCTTTGGGTTAGAGACACTTAAAATGTTTCCTTAATCATATCTTGTATCAACGTTTCAGATATTCAATTAATGTAAATTTATACAGAGGTGTCCTGAAATGAGGACACCTCTGTATACAGTGGAACCCCTCTATTCCAACCCCCTGAAATGAGGACATACACCTCTGTATACAGTGGAACTCTGGCTCTTTCTCCATGTAACAGTAGAGATTACATCATTCAGATTACATCATTGTCAATTGTGTACTATTGTTATTGTACTGTATCTACCCCTAGCCCTAGCCCTAGCCCTACCCCTAGCCCTAGCCCATAGCAATAGTACAATTGACAATGATGTAATCTGAATAATCTGCTACATGCAGAAGAAGCCGGAACTCTTCTATCTCTGTATACAGTGGAACTCCTAGCTCTAATATTCCGACTCCCTGAAATCTAAAATGCCATATTAAGGACACCCTGTATAATATATCGCAAAAATAACCCCAAATAAGGCCACCCTCTTATCTAGACACTTTAATTAGTTGTCCAGGAGTATTAGAGACCACCAGAAATTATATGATTGTGATATTATACTGCATCAGTGAGGAAATGAGCTCATTCCCTTAAAAATAGCTATTTTTCTCTAGCCTCCAGTGGAATTGATGTATCTACATGATTAGAAGTGATCTATAGTGAAAATGAGGAAATGACGTTCCTTTTTAACTCCCTAAGGATGATTTGGGGGATTTCATACATTAGTGCGGTACTTATAGCGGAAAATTGTTGCATCAGGAAATGAACTCTTGATCCTCAATTGATCCTCTTGAGGTTTTCTAGGGGGTTTCTGGGCTCTTTCTCCATGTAACAGAATCAGATTACATCATTGTCCATTGCAATAATAATTGTAGCTACTGTGTATTGTATGATATTTTATGATGTAATCTGATTTGGTCAGCTACATGTAGAAAGAGCCAATTTCTGTCTTTTCTGACTTTTAATTTGTCCCAAAAGGTGTTTAGTAATGTAGACAAGTCTGTGTAATAGAGTGGTGACCTCCTTATACAGTGACTTCTACCTTTATAGCAGCCCTCAACTGTGCAATAGAGAGGTGACCTCCTTGTACAGTGACCTCTACCTTGATAGCAGCCCTCGACTGTGTAATAGAGAGGTGACCTCCTTGTACAGTGACCTCTATAGATAAAGATGTAGTAGTGGTAGCACAACAACAACAACAACAACAACAACTAATAGTAATTAGATTGAGTGAAGCAAGGCCCACACTAGGAAGTTGGTGCAGAAAAAAATGAATTATTTAATATTTATATACACACTGTATGTTTTAGTGCTTCAAATTGTCCACCCCCACAATGTGGAGCATTCTTCTACATAGCTACATAAAACAGTTGAAAACAAGTTTCCTTATATCTGCAGAGAAGCCAGTTTCTAAATGTTTCAACAGATGCCATCATATAATGCATTCCATGTGTGGTTGCATCAGATTTAAGAAATAATATTATTAATTCCTACTGTGGTTTCATGCTCACATGGTGCAAAGAGATACTTTATAATCTTCTATCAGTACCAAAAAAGGTATTTTTCCTGATTTTAGAATATCTCGTGGAATTAATTCCAGATACTGTGTGATGTAACCTTGTAACCTTCAATGCTACCTCAAGAATGTCAACGATTCCTTTAGCGTGGGAAACTGCTATTCTAACAATTCCAGCGACTTCTATGTTCGGCATATCTATTCCTTCTCTTTATAGAAATTATTAATGTAGACAGAACTTACTTTTCTAATCTTCCAAGTGTGTAGTATTACAGTATAAAATATTACTCTTCTTAAGTGGTCCACAGTATAGTAATGTAGCTGTATATTTTGAAGACAGACACTCCTTTATCTGTTTAAGGACACTTGGATATGTCCCAAATAACAGCTTGTGTCACCCCCTGAAATGAGTCCATCCTTCTAATCAGGACACTTTAATTTGTCCAAAGGTATCCAGTATAGAGATTCCCATTGAAATCTTTTGACTGCAAGGTCAAGATTATCTTTAGCTTTTTTTCCATTACATCAACATCCTTGGTGGTAAATTCTTGTGGTGGCTGGTGTGTGATGTATGAGTCTGGACTTAGTTATGGTTCTGACAATAGCTGTTTCATCATCCACTACCTTGTCCCTTTGCAATCACATGATCCATGAACTACAAAGCTTTGAATGAGAAGTCCCTCATCAGTTGAGTAAATTAGATAGTGTACTTAACGTGTACTTAAATAAATATTGATTTCGCCCCCTTTTTATCAACCACCAAATATTTGTTATTACTGAGTCTCTTGCCACTGAAGTATGTTTGTACACAGCTGCCTTCAATTATCAAGGCTGCCATCTCTGTCTAAAGAAACAGAGACACATACATTAGGATTAGGGCTAGGGCTAGACACATTCTTAAATGCTATTTCTTCCCAGTCATGTCTGACTAGGAACCTGGAAAATCATGAAATCTCAATGTTTGAGTATAGCTGCTCAACTACTAGTCTAGCCAATTCCTTGCATTATTAAAATTAGGTTCTTTTATATGCATTCCTCAAATATTTAGCTGTCAGTGCAACCTATAACAGCAACAAGTTACATGGAAGGTTGAGGTTGGGAGCAAACTAAACTATGTAAGCAAGGTCCAGGATAATGGAGTAGGAGTAAAGAGGTATCTCCTTGCTCATTAGATTAGTAGAGAGATCCAGGGTGATGTAAGTAACTACAATGGGACCTCTCTATTCTGGACACTTGGGACATTATTAAAGTGTCTTAGTTAGAGGGTGTGGGCTCATTTCAAGGTGTGAAGTTCTATAATTAATGCTAACACACTAGCTGTTATTTGAGACATAATCCAAGTATCCTTAAATACAGAGGCGTCCTCATTTCAGGAGGCTGGAACAGAGAGGTCCCACTGTATACAGAGGTGTCCTCATTTCAGGGGGTAGGAATAGAGGAGTTCCACTGTATACAGAGGTGTCCTTATTTCAGGGTGTTGGAATAGAGGAGTTCCACTGTATACAGAGGTGTCCTCATTTCAGGGTGTTGGAATAGAGGAGTTCCACTGTATACAGAGGTGTCCTCATTTCAGGGGGTTGGAATAGAGGAGTTCCACTGTATACAGAGGTGTCCTCATTTCAGGGGGTTGGAATAGAGGAGTTCCACTGTATACAGAGGTGTCCTCATTTCAGGGGTAGGAATAGAGGAGTTCCACTGTATACAGAGGTGTCCTCATTTCAGGGGGTAGGAATAGAGGAGTTCCACGGGTGTCCTCATTTCAGGGTGTTGGAATAGAGGAGTTCCACTGTATACAGAGGTGTCCTCATTTCAGGGTGTTGGAATAGAGGAGTTCCACTGTATACAGAGGTGTCCTCATTTCAGGAGGCTGGAACAGAGAGGTCCCACTGTATACAGAGGTGTCCTCATTTCAGGGGGTTGGAATAGAGGAGTTCCACTGTATACAGAGGTGTCCTCATTTCAGGGGGTTGGAATAGAGGAGTTCCACTGTATACAGAGGTGTCCTCATTTCAGGGGGTTGGAATAGAGGAGTTCCACTGTATACAGAGGTGTCCTCATTTCAGGGGGTTGGAATAGAGGAGTTCCACTGTATACAGAGGTGTCCTCATTTCAGGGGGTAGGAATAGAGGAGTTCCACTGTATACAGAGGTGTCCTCATTTCAGGGGGTAGGAATAGAGGAGTTCCACTGTATACAGAGGTGTCCTCATTTCAGGGGGTAGGAATAGAGGAGTTCCACTGTATACAGAGGTGTCCTCATTTCAGGGTGTTGGAATAGAGGAGTTCCACTGTATACAGAGGTGTCCTCATTTCAGGGTGTTGGAATAGAGGAGTTCCACTGTATACAGAGGTGTCCTCATTTCAGGGTGTTGGAATAGAGGATATACAGAGGTGTCCTCATTTCAGGCGTTATTTCAGAAGGAAGTTTGGGGACAGGACAAGTATCCTTATGTCATACCAGATCATTAAAAAGACAGGATTGACAAGCATCATTTATAAAGCTATTATTTTAGCATCCAGTAGGGACTTTGCTTCTAGAAGGCTCAGGCACATTCTAGTCACATGTACATGATCTCATTTTGTGGCTTCATTAAACCAAAATGATGTTCTAAAAATAATGACAAGCCAAAGCAGGCATAATATTATAGTCACAGTACTTCAAACTTCCATACAGAGAGATATAAAATTGCATGGTGTCCTGATTAGAGAGGGGTGGACTCATTAGCCATAATATATATTTGCTAAGGAAGCTCTAGATCCATTGTATTAAACAACATGACTTAGCTTATCTGGGGTGGCAGGAGGGGAATTGCCCTTTCAATTAAGAAGATGGAGGTGGGGCTTTGCCTTTCCATTTGATATTCTAATGGAGTCGATCTATAACTGTATTTTGCACAACATTCACAGAGTTCACCGATAAGAGATAAGCAGGACACATACCTTGGAAACCGTCCTTTATATAGAAGTTGTCCTTAATTCAGAGGTAATATACAATGGAACCTCTCACATTGGGACCTTGGAAACTGTCCTTTATATAGAGATTGTCCTTAATTCAGAGGTAATATACAGTGGAGCCTCTCTATAAAGGACACATTGGGACCTTGGAAACTGTCCTTTCTATAGAGGTTGTCCTTAATTCAGAGGTACTATACAGTGGAGCCTCTCTATAAAGGACACATTGGGACCTTGGGACCTTGGAAACTGTGATCTTTTATATAGAGGTTGTTGAGGTTGTCCTTATTTTGGAGTATCCTTTATCAGTGAGTCCAAAGCAGTCTAGAAGTCAAGACACATTTTTTCTGGGGTGCTATCCCCCTTCCCTCCTCCCCCCCCCCCCCCCCCCAAGAACTGACTCACAAAATCCTCCTAGTTTGCTCTTAAGTGGGCTGAACTACCTCTTCCCACTCAACACAACTTAGTTAATGCAGAATTTGGTGAGTTACTTAGTAAATTGAGACTGTGATGATTTACACAAAGAAAACACATGTAGCTAAAAGCAGTCAGGGATTAATATTATTATGAAAAAGATGGATATAAAAGCATTCTTATAAAGGACACTTGTCCTGTCCCCAACCAATACTTTATATTACCTCTGAATTAAGGACAACCTCTATATAAAGGACCATTTCCAAGGTCCCAATGTGCCCTTTATAGAGGTTCCACTGTATATTACCTCTGAATTAAGGACAACTCTATATAAAGGACAGTTTCCAAGGTCCCAATGTGTCCTGTATAGAGAGGTTCCACTGTATATTACCTCTGAATTAAGGATGACCTCTATATAAAGGACAGTTTCCAAGGTCCCAGTGTGTCCTTTATAGAGGTTCCACTGTATATTACCTCTGAATTAAGGACAACCTCTATATAAAGGACAGTTTCCAAGGTCCCAATGTGTCCTTTATAGAGAGGTTCCACTGTATATTACCTCTGAATTAAGGACAACCTCTATATAAAGGACAGTTTCCAAGGTCCCAATGTGTCCTCTATAGAGAGGTTCCACTGTATATTACCTCTGAATTAAGGACAACCCCTATATAAAGGACAGTTTCCAAGGTCCCAATGTGTTCTCTATAGAGAGGTTCCACTGTATATTACCTCTGAATTAAGGACAACCTCTATATAAAGGACAGTTTCCAAGGTCCCAGTGTGTCCTTTATAGAGAGATTCTACTGTATATTACCTCTGAATTAAGGACAACCTCTATATAAAGGACAGTTTCCAAGGTCTTAGTGTCCTTTATAGAGAGGTTCTACTATATATTACTTCTGAATTAAGGACAACCTCTATATAAAGGACAGTTTCCAAGGTCCCAATGTGTCCTTTATAGAGAGGTTCCACTGTATATTACCTCTGAATTAAGAACAACCTCTATATAAAGGACAGTTTCCAAGGTCATGTTCTCTATAGAGAGGTTCCACTGTATATTACCTCTGAATTAAGGACAACCTCTATATAAAGGACAGTGTCTAAGGTCCCTCTCTACATTGCAAAGGTAAGTAGTGGTGGTTAACATCTGACACACAATTTTGCCCACAATTTTGCCCACAAGTTTGCCAAAAGAATGTGGACCTTGCACAAGCCTGATATGCTGGTTGGTGCAAGTGAGTGCTTGCTGGTCACTCTGACCAAGTTTGGGTTAAGTGCTAAAACTGCTTGCTGTATCTATGTGATGTCCTTAATTACTGCATACCTTCTCAGCTACATAGAGATGCATATTAAACTACCCCTTTAAGTAATGATGCCTCCTTAATGAGGACACATACCTTCCCAGCTACATAGAAATGTGTATAAACTATCCCTGAAATAAGGACACCTCCTTAATGAGGACATATACCTTCCCAGCTACATAGAGATGTGTATAAACTATCCCTGAAATAAGGACACATACCTTCCCAGCTACATAGAGATGTGTATAAACTACCCCTGAAATAAGGACACCTCCTTAATGAGGACACTGCACACCTTCCCAGCTACAGAGCTGTTAAGTATCCAATAATTCCTACTTCAGAGGATGTAAATAAAACTATTTCTACAGATGCCATTATAACACATAATTATTATTGTAAAAAATATTATTATTATTTAAAAAAAAATTGAGAAAATACAGTTCTAAATTCTGAATAGGAAAAAAGAAAGAAAAAAAATAGGCAAAAGTGAATACTATTAGCGACATAACCATGCACTTAAATGATCCGTATTGAATACACAGAGCCATACAATATACAGGATATGAGGTGGTAATAGGCTGTGCCTAGGCTATAAGGTATAATATTAGTGGAATTGAATTAATTAAAGGTATATTATTATTCTGGTCACCAAAAAATTTAATAAACTAAAGAAAATCTGAAAAAAAAAAAAAATGAAGGAAAAATAGACTTATTCATCCAACCGAGCCATTTCAGAGGTGTAAATGCCAATTGATTCCATATCATGAAGCACAAAATATATCTGTGTGAGCTGAGAGCTGACAGCAGCTGTGAAATAATCCTTTATGCTTTTCAAGATAGTCTGGGCTGCTGTCTGTTTAGGGAAGTTGTTTCTGTGTCATGAGAAAAGTTACTGTCATGCAGGTGTGGAGGCATGGATAAATATTTGATGTGGTCTTATTAAGGGGTCTAGACTTCACTGTAGTGACCTATATAGAGAGGTGGTCTTATTAAGAAGTGGTTTGATTTCACCATAGTGGTCCATATAGAAAGGTGGTCTTATTAGGCAGGTTTCACCATAGTGGTTTATATAGAGAGGTGGTCTGATTAGACAGGTTTCACCGTAGTTTCACTGTAGTCCCTAAATAAATACCACACTTACGATCCACTGGCCACTGATGGGAAGGCCACTGTAGAAAGGTTCTTGTTCTCTGCAAGAGTGAGACAACTCTTCACTGCCTTGTCAAGATTAGGGATGGCTTCCTTGTCTGACCACTGAGGACTGTGGACGTGAATGACATACTTACAAGGAAGGGTGTTGCCCGAGCCACTGATGGCAGCTGGTAAAGGGTAGATAACATAAAAAACACATTAAAATGGGAGAATTTCATAGCTGTTATATGGATGGAGCTTAAAAATGCTTTGAAACTCCACTTCACCACACTTCGATGTAGGTGGAGTCACGAGTGTTACTTGGTGATTTGGTAACTAATAACAACAGTTAAAAATCCTGACAAGATTGTTATACCAAGTAACTAGTTCTTTTATGTTTAGGACATTATCAAAGCCCTTCAAGCAAGAAAAAAATGGATTCTTTGAAGTTAAAAACTTGCTGACAAAATTGTAAATGTTTCAAAGAATGGTGTTTCAAAGAATGAGACACGGTCATTTTAAATATTTCTATCACCAAAGCTAGACACAGTCTAAGACCAAAGACTAGGGACAATAAGGTAAAACATCTCACTCTGGGACAAATTGGTATCATGGAGGGGGGGGGCAGGAGTGAAATTGTTAAAACACAGAGCTCCATGCTTCCTTAATACAGTGGGTTGGTGTTGGAATAGAGGGGTTCCACTGTATACAGAGGTGTCCTCATTTCAGGGGGTTGGAATAGAGGGGTTCCACTGTATACAGAGGTGTCCTCATTTCAGGGGGTTGGAATAGAGGAGTTCCACTGTATACAGAGGTGTCCTCATTTCAGGGTGTTGGAATAGAGAGGCTCCACTGTATACAGAGGTGTCCTCATTTCAGGGGGTTGGATTAGAGATTCCATTGTATACAGAAGTGTCCTCATTTAAGTGATGTTTGTATGTGCCCAAGTCTACTCAAGGAATAGCAGTTGATAAGGAGTTATACATGTAGAGGTATCACCCTATAGGTATCACCCTATATACATCCTTACCTTCTCCAATAGTTAAGTTCTGTTTGTCTGATATTTCCTTGACAGCATCCAGAAAGCTTTCTCCACCAGCTTCTTTCAATGCAGTACCTATAGACACAGGTGGGAATCAGTGTGTAGTCAGCCAAGCTCCCAAATTTATTACTCACAAGGACATACTTTATATAGAGGAGGACACATTGGGATCTTGGAAACTGTCCTTTATATAGTATAGAGGACACATTGGGACCTTGGAAACTGTCCTTTATATAGAGGTTGTCCTTAATTCAGAGGTAAATATATAGTGGAACCTCTCTATAGAGGACACATTGAATTAAAGACAACCTCTATATAAAGGACAGTTTCCAAGGTCCCAATGTGTCCTCTATAGAGAGGTTTCACTGTATATTACCTCTGGATTAAGGACAACCTCTATATAAAGGACAGTTTCCAAGGTCCCAATGTGTCCTTTATAGAGAGGTTTCACTGTATATTACCTCTGGATTAAGGACAACCTCTATATAAAGGACAGTTTCCAAGAGGTCCCAATGTGTCTTCTATAGAGTGGTTCCAGTGAATACTAAGGACATCATGGTTTTCAATGTTCTAAAGTGTCTTTAATAGAGTATTCTAAATCTCTAAAATGAGAACCTTTCTACAAAATGGTGTCCAGGTTCTACTGATTGGTAATATGTTCCTTACCACACTGTCCTCCCAGGTTGAAGGATGCATTAGTCGGGTGGACCACTGCATCCACCGTGAGTTCACTGATATCCCCTTGAATCACTGTCAGCTATAAAATATAAATAGAAGAGAAGTGAATGAGGAGTGGAGTGGGAGGAGAAAGGGAGGTGTGGGATGGGAAGAGAAAGGGAGGGGTGGGATGGGAGGAGAAAGGGAGGGGTGGGATGGGAGGAGAAAGGGAGGGGTGGGATGGGAGGAGAAAGGGAGGGGTGGGATGGGAGGAGAAAGGGAGGTGTGGGATGGGAGGAGAAAGGGAGGTGTGGGATGGGAGGAGAAAGGGAGGGGTGGGATGGGAGGAGAAAGGGAGGGGTGGGATGGGAGGAGAAAGGGAGGTGTGGGATGGGAGGAGAAAGGGAGGTGTGGGATGGGAGGAGAAAGGGAGGTGTGGGATGGGAGGAGAAAGGGAGGTGTGGGATGGGAGGAGAAAGAGAGGTGAAAGGGAGGGGTGGGAGGAGAAAGGGAGGTGTGGGATGGGAGGAGAAAGGGAGGTGTGGGATGGGAGGAGAAAGGGAGGTGTGGGATGGGAGGTGAAAGGGAGGGGTGGGTAGGAGGAAGGAAAACAAGCGATAGTATTTCCTGAAACTAAAGACATCACTAAAATACCTTTTGCCCTAAGAAAAGTGTCTTCTCTGAGAGAACTGCAATACTAGCTCCTGTCTTCTTCTGCTAGTAAAACAACAAACCATGACATGACAACAAACAATGGTAACAAACCATGGCAACAAACTATGGCAACAAACCATGACAACAAACCATGGCAACAAACCATGTGTTGAATGGAATATTAATGTCATACAGTAACACTGGAAAACTTCAAACCATATTTCTGATTTCATTCAAGAATTTACAAGTCGGCAAACACAAAATGATGTCAGAGTGAAACATTGCCTATAATAGTCATGAACTTTGAACTTTTCCAGTGCTGAAGTATTTCATTAGATACTGTATACAGGGATAATAATATTAGTAGGTACTTCAGACCACGAAAATAAAAATTTATACACCACCAAAGAAATAGTTAGTAGGTACCTCAGACCACAAAAATAAAAATTTATACACCCAGACCATAAAAATTATACCACAAAATATTATTTTACACTAAGATTTCTAGCAACTCATGTAAAAAAAAATAATAAAAATAAATAAATAAAAAAAAATATATATATAATAATAATAATAATAATAATAATAATAATAATAATTAACGCGGCAATTCGGCTGTTGTCCTTGGCACCATGAGCAACCCAGCTTCCATTTATGGACCCCTCTGGCTTTCTTTCATGTTAGTTTTTGTTTTGTTTTCGTTTACTTTCATAGTCATTGACTTGAATTAAATTCACCTTTATTGTTAGAACTGTTGTTTTCTGATGCTTTTGTCTTATTATAAATGGAAAAAATTTTTTTTGTCTTGTTTAAAAAACAAACAAACAAACAAACAAACAAATAAAAATTCTCAAAGGTAATTTTGTTGGATCTCAGCACATAAAAAGTCTCACCTTTTTAGCTTTGGGAGGAGCTGTGGATTTTGCAGGAGCCTTTGCAGGAGCCTTTGCAGGGACCTTTGCAGGAGCCTTTGTTGGTGATTTTGCAGGAGTTTTCGCTGGAGCACTGACCTTAGCTTCTAAAGAGAAAAACAAGAAAGAAGATAGTGTTAACACAGAACTGGGAGAGAGACAGCAGGCACTATATTTGCCCTGTAGAAATTACCGTATTAGCTGAAATTTTCATTGTCATTTTAATTTCGGATGTCACTTTTATTATGAAATTTGAATAATTGGAGATGCACAGCTCAGCATGCTGGGCTCCCTAGGCTCTTCCGAAATTAAAACAACATGAAAATTTGAAAAATGAATTATTAATAAACGAAGAATTTCAGGAAATATGGTATTCTGCTAATCCACTATACTATTTGTCCTTTGCAGTGTTCTCCATAAGATATGTGACAACCATTATTTATTTATTTGCATTGTATTTATTTATTTGTTGTATTTATTTATTTATTTGTGTTGTATTATTTATTTATTTGTGTTGTATTTATTTATTTATTTGTTGCATTTATTTATTTATTCGTGTTATAGTTATTTATTTGTTGTATTTATTTGTGTCGTATTATTTATTTATTTGTGTTGTATTATTTATTTATTTGTGTTGTATTATTTATTTATTTGTGTTGTATTTATTTATTTATTTGTGTTGTATTTATTTATTTATTTGTGTTGTATTGGTATTAGTTATAACCTATTTAGTCTCTATTTGCACCTTATAGCATTACCCTTTAACCTTTATAAACGACTATCTTAACTAGTGATGGCTTTTTAGTCTGATATTATAGCAGCAGCATGTCAGTCTCCTCTTCATGTATCATTCTATCTTAAGACTCCCCTCCCCTTCTCCTCCTCTCCCCCCTCTCCTCCTCCTCCCCCTCCTCACCCCCTCGCAGTGTCTGAGGACTTTGAGCATGACAGAAAGAAGGGCTTAGTAGGTTCCTATGACTTCAGTGGGTAGTTTTCATTTTGATGTAGGTTGGGTGTGGCTTAAATGCTTTGATGTAATTTGAAACTCCACCTCACCATCCCTGGACATTATTATTATCTTCCCTTCCCTCAAGGTAGGTCAAAAATGGATTATAAGGAAAATGACCAGAGGAGGATTTTACTCTTATTAGATACCTCGCTTTCTTGACACTACCTCCTTCCTCCCTCTCTCCTTTCCCTCCATCACTCTTTCCCGTCTCTCCTTCACTCCCTCCCTCCCTCCCTCTCTCCCTCCCTTCCTCCCTCCCCCCCTCTCCCCCTCCTTCCCTCCCAGCTTTTTAAAAATCTCTATTCAACCATTACAGGACTAACCAGTTTTAGAGGTGGATTTTGGAAGGGGCAGGGCATCCACTTTGGGGTATGTCTTGATGACTTTGGCAGACTGTCCCTTTCTGAGGAGAACCTCGTTAATATGGGGGAGTACCCCTCCTTGGCTAATGGTAACGTCTTTCAATAGCTGGAGTAACAGGTAAGGGTCATCACAAACAACAGCTATCTGGTAAAGGGTTTCCAATCTCCTGGGTATGTACTAGCTGGCCATCCCCCATCTATTCCAACCCCCTGAAATGAGGACACCTCTGTATACAGTGGAACTCCTCTATTCCAACACCCTGAAATGAGAACACCTCTGTATACAGTGGAACACCTCTACTTTAACACCCTGAAATGAGGCCACCTCTATGCTAATTAAAGCTAGTCTCCTTTATGTTCCCTGAAACAAAGCCCCCCCTAAATCAGGACCCTATTGTTCTAAGAGAGGTTCTACTGTACTTCAACACCATTTACTGAAATATACTGTCCTAGCAAATTTATTTCCACCTCTTGTGTGATCAGTTGATCGACATAAGTACTTGACTGAAAGGTAACTCACTCTGTGCAGTTCATCGTCATTAGCAACAGCCAGGAGAATGTGCCTTGGTGTTATCAACTATTAGGAGAAAGAGGAGAATGAATAATCATAAGATACTACTATAGAATATAACAGTGTCATATATCTCCTATTCTCCTTTGATGGTGGGCGGAGAGAGGGGTGGGGTGATGGTATTTCCCACTCCTCCTTCTCTTAACTAGACTAGGACTAAAATAAGTTAATTTTATCACACTGGAAGCAGTAATGAAGTATATTTTATTCAAAAGGAAGGTACTAGCTTTCTGAAAGTTCAGTTCCGAAGGGATGCTTGAGGTAGACATTGATAATGACTAAAATCTATTTGCTTTCACCTGAGACCGCCAATTGCACCGGAAGCTAGTTTACGCAAGAGCCTGTCACTAAATCAATTAGCAAAAATATTTGTGGCCAGAGGTATTCAGGGTGATGAGCGTGTGGCCGACTAGTTATTTTACCTTCACTTGTTGTGACATCAAAATAATGCGTACCTGCACATTCCTCTTGGTTTTTGGCATGCCAATACTTTGCTTATGGGACATACAGCTATCTTTGGACTGGTAAGGTATAGCACTTTATAAAAAATACCATAAGAATCCTTGGATAATTAGCTATACACTGCTGTTTGAAATTTCGAAATTGGTCAAGAATTGAAGAAGTTATTGCAGATATTCGAGGTCTCAGGTGAATGTAAATAGACTTTAGATTTCTAATACAGGGCATAGATGGAGGGTCCCTATGCCTTCCACTTCAGTGGACATTTCCCTTTCATGTAGGTGTGGTGGGGTGGAGTTTAGATACTTTGATGCGGTCTGAAACTCCACCACATCACCACATCCTTCAATAATGAATTCTTAGTTTTTCCTATGGTCTTATGTCCACAGATTACACACTACCCCATAAAAAAACACAGACTAACAAACAATCTAAAATCCCACATGAAGCCCTGAATATGAATATTGTATGCAATATATACCACAAGACAGGGGAAATTCTACCCCTAAACAATAACAACAACAAAACAAAACAAACAACAACCTAAAATCCCACATGAAACCATATAGTTTTGATTAGAAATACTGTATGCAATATATACCACAAGACTGGGAAAACTCTACCCCTAAACAACAACAAACAACAGATAAACAAACAACAACCTAAAATCCCACATGAAACCATATAGTTTTGATTAGAAATACTGTATGCAATATAATACCACAAGACAGGGAAAATTCTACCCCTAAACAACAACAAACAAACAAACAACAAACAAACAAACAGATAAACAACAATGACCTAAAATCCCACATGAAACCACATAAGAAATACTGTATGCAATATAATACCACAAGACTGGGAAAACTCTACCCCTAAACAACAACAAACAAACAATAACAGATAAACAAACAACCTAAAATTCCACTTGAAACCACATACTTTTGGTACTGCATGCAATAAATACCACAAAACCCAGAGTTCATGATTATGAATTTCACTGGGTGGCAGATATTAATCATTTTGTGGATTATTAGCATTTTTGTGCTAACCCACACTGTGAATATTCAATTCATGAATAAGATCGGTCAATTTTTTTTGTGAAATCTATTTTCTACTTCCAAACCTTCTTCTTGTTGTCTATAGCAGCATTTCCAGCTAATTCTAATACTTCAGCACACAGGTACTCTAAAACAGCACTCATGTAAACTGGAGCTCCCACGGCAACCCGACGTTTGAGAATAGCCTGTTTCATATACCGGTATACTCTGCAAATATGAGAGAAAAAGAAAGAAAGAAAGGGTCTTATGGGGTCAGTTTTGACACTTAAACTGTCAGATTAATACAGTGAGTGAAACTTCTTTATTCCTGCCATGGAAATTATTCCAGACACTTTGGGACCTTGGAAACTGTCCTGGTGTCTTCCATTAAGATGAAACCTGTCTTCATTATAGGGGTATCCTCACATTAAAGAGGTACAAGCATGAACTGACATGGGACTGGAATAAGCATCATGAGCATTAAGGTATGTAATGTAACCTTATTTTTAATCTTTAGTAACTGGAATAAGCATCATGAATATTAAGGTATGTATGTAACCTTATTTTTAATGTTGGGAATTAAGGTGGAAGCATTTAAGGTGTGATTTTCAGTTGGTATATCATAGTAGAGGTGTACTATATAATGCCCCCATTCTGTTGCTAGCACTCAGTATGCTGGAGAAGCTAACAAGCTACATAGATTAAATTGCCTGGATGACTCCCAAGGTAAATAATTCAAGCCTTTAAATTCACTTAAAACTTTTTTTTTTACACATTCAGACCTAGCTACAAGCTATAAATGAAGACCTCACCTACTAACGGGAAAGACAACTCCAGCTTTTGAAGAACGAGACACACGCTTCTTCCTAACTTTTCCAGCTCTTCCAGACATTTTTGAAGCTTTAAAGAAGCTTTGATCTCTTCAAAACCTGAAGTGTAGACACACAAACACACAGTACAATGTAAGTTGCTGCGAATAAGACGTCACACACACGCACGTGATATCTCTAGGATTCCCGCGCTTTATTCCATTTAATACACACTTCTAACTGACCTTTGAACTACCAGCTCATCCGGTTATAGCTGAATTTCACTAGTCTTGGTCTTTACAGTGAGTTATGTGCTTGTATTCAATGTGGGAAATTATCATATTTGACATTCACTCCTCCCTAGTTCCACAACACCATGTCTGAAGATGAAGTTATGCGGAAAAGGTTGACAGTTGAGGGTGATGGAGGGAGTGACGATAAGAGGATAATGTCACTAGTTAAAACATTTGTACGGTGGTCACAGACATCAGCACTGAACGAAGAAGAGGTTGATGCCACATATCAAAAAATGCTATTTACATTAGGTTGGTCCAAATGCATAAATATAATACAGTGGTACCTCACTATTCCAGACACCTTTGACCAATTAATGTGTCCTGATTAAGGGGGTGGCCTCAGAGAGTGGACGTTAATATACTTGAGGTATATTCTTTCATGGAGGTGTCCTCATTTCAGGGTGTTGGAATAGAGGAGTTCCACTGTATACAGAGGTATCCCCATTTCAGGGAGAAGTTCCACTATACAGAGGTATCTCCATTTCAGGGAGTTGGAATAGAGGAGTTCCACTGTATACAGAGGTTTCTTCATTTCAAGGGGTTAGAACAGAGAGGTATTTTACTATATTCAGCATCATGTATCATACATAGAATTCGAGTGTTCTCTTATAGAATAATGATTAGGTGGAGTTTCAGACCACATCAAAGCACTTAAGCTCCACCCACACCTACTTCAAAGGGATCCATCCACTGAAGACATAGACCCATTATCTTTGGAAAATGTCCATTTATTGGGTTACTTTATTTACTAATTCTGCAGGTCAATGTGAATATTCCTTTTTAAAGACACAGTTAGTGATGGAGATGAACAGAAAAGAAATGGAAAGATATGAAAAAGTTTATAGGTACATATTCCAAATCCCTTAAGGTCCCAATGTGTCTTCTATAGAGAGGTTCCACTGTATATTACCTCTGAAATAAGGACAACCTCTATATAAAGGACAGTTTCCAAGGTCCCAATGTGTGGTTCCACTGTATATTACCTCTGAATTAAGGACAACCTCTATATTAAGGACAGTTTCCAAGGTCTCAATGTGTCAGAAGTTCCACTGTTTATTACCTTTGAATTAAGGACAACTTCTATGCTCCCAGTGTGTTCTATAGCCACATAACCTGTTGTTTTCAGTCAGATTGAATCAGAGATAGAAGAGGCAAAACAGCAGATAGTAGACTACAAAGGAGAACTCCAGAAAGCCAGAGTTATCAGAAGACACAGGCAGGAATATGATGCTTTAGCAAAGGTATGTAATTTATTATTATTATGAATAGAATGTAAGGGGAAAGGATATGTGATTAAAAAAAAATTATTAATAATAATATTATTTTATTATAATAATAATTAATTAATTAATTAAGGGATTATTACTGTATATTTAATTAGAAGAAAGTTGTGGGAAAGAAGAATATTATGATAATCACATATCATATCATTCTTATTTCCCACATCTTCTAATCAAATAGAAAACATAGAATATGATTAGAACCAAAGGTCTGGGGGTCCTTAATTCAGAGGTGATATACTGTGGAACCTCTCTACAAAGGACACATTGGGAAGAGGTTGTCCTTAATTCAGAGGTAATATACAGTGGAACCTCTCTATAGAGGACACATTGGGACCTTGGAAACTGTCCTTTATATAGAGGTTGTCCTTAATTCAGAGACAGTTCCACAGTTCCACTGTCCTTACAGTGGAACTTCTCTATAAAGGACACTTGGGGCCTTGGAAACTGTCCTTTATCCTTATTTCAGAGGTAATATATGCTATGAAAATTGTGTTCTATATAATAACTTTTTTTTCTGTAGGTAATTCAAGAACAACCTCCCAGGCATCTTTCTTTAGAGAACACAGAAACTCTGCAAAAGAAGCTCCAATCTCTTATTGTCAGCCGAGATTCTCTCAAATTGAAGCTGGATTTGAGGAAGAAACAGTTTCACTTGTTAGTTCACTGTGTGCATCAGATGCAGGACATGTTGGAACTAGGGGAGCAACAATATCCTGGTGATGAGGACAATGATGATACTATTGTCATGGATACTACATAGACAGCAGTTAATAATTACTATTGTCATGGTTACTATAGTGTTACATTGCTATACTATATACAACAATGTTGTGGGGTGTGTGTGTGGAGGGAGGGGGGGGAGGGGAAGAGGGGGGGGGGGGTTGGAGGGAGCATTTCACAAGTCTTATATTCCTAGGTAGTTTTCCCTAGGAAATCAAATCATAAAGCTACATATCACATCAAAGCATTTTAGCCCCACCCATGCCTATATTAAAGTGAATGTTGAGGTGGAGTTTCATACCACATCAAAGCATTTTAAGTCCTGCTCATATATACCTATAGTAAAGGGTAATATTCATAGATAAGGTCCCACTATACTTTAATTAACTCCCAGGAGAGAACCCATGCAAGCTTACTACAGCTCTAATTGGTTGGTCCTGGCATCTCATTGTTAATAAGTTCTTATAGTCATTTTTGAAAATTCCTTGAACTTGGTTAAGAGTTGATTTAACAAAGGAGACTCTCCAAAATAAGGATAGTTTATACAGTGGACAGCTAAAAATATACATCATCTATACTTATATTTGAAATGAGGACAGCCTCCTTAAAAGGGACAGTAGACCTGATCCTAGTGTGTACTTTATTTGAAGGTGATACTGGTGAGAAGTTGGGTGTTATTATATCTGGGAAGGTGTGCAGTATCCTCATATTAAGGTGTCCTTATTTCAGGGGTAGTTTATATACATCTCTATGTAGCTGGGAAGGTGTGCAGTGTCCTCATTAAGGAGGTGTCCCTATTTCAGGGGTATATAGTTTATACACATCTCTATGTAGCTGGGAATGTATGCAGTGTCCTCATTAAGGAGGTGTCCTTATTTCAGGGAGAACTTGAGAAGGTATGCAGTGTCTTCATGACATTAAGGAGGTGTCCTTATTTCAGGGGTTGGGGTTCCACTGTAGTTATACACACACATCTCTACATGTGTGCAGTGTCCCAGTGATCTCTTTATTATTTTTGTATACATGCTAACTTCAGACACCTTAGAAGTAACAGTGTATGTACTAGTAGTGGTTAGAAAGTTCAACTTCCTCATAGCTTAGCAATGAGCTCAAGTCCTTCAGTTTAATCTGTACGTGCGTAATATGGTCTGCATGTCTCTAGCTATTCCACTAATGTGTAGGCTGTCTGGATTTTTAATGCTCAGCTCTCCCACTCATTAACGAGCTACCACCCAGTGTAGTGTCTTCAATTATCCGTAGAGGGGAACACCTTGCAGTAGAATATTTAGAATACCTTGTACAGTTGCCTTATAGAGTGGTCTTTAGAATCTTTGCAGTGAAGTGTAATGTTTAGAATGTCTTATAAAGGGGATATTTAGAATCACCTGTACCCAGATGTCTAGAATACCTTAGAAAATCTGCCTATAGAATACCTTGTAGAGAGATATTTAGAATATCTTGTAGTATAATTTAGAATACCTAGTGTGAAATTTAAAATGAGAGTGTCTTGTATAGAAATACCATTTAGAATATTTAGAATACCATATAATTTAGAACACACTAGAGGGCATTTAAATGCAAAATTTGATGGTTACATTATACAACTTGAATATCATATCAAATCTGTCAACAGAAGTTAGAAAATACCCAGGAGATTAGCTGTATTTTGAATATACATTACTTTTACAAGAATTACAGCCACTCCCACACTCGGTCAATCTGACACTCAAATTCAACCAATCATTGAATCATTGACTGAACTTCAAAACATTCATCCCACACTCAATCTGACACTCAAAACTCTACACAAACCACTGCACCACTGAAACAGCCACACATCCATCCCACACTCACAAACTCTACACAAACCACTGCACCACTGAAACAGCCACACATTCATCCTAGTACACTCTCAAAACTCCACAAACCACTGCACCACTGAAACAGCCACACATCCATCCCACACTCACAAACTCTACACAAACCACTGCACCACTGAAACAGCCACACATTCATCCTAGTACACTCTCAAAACTCCACAAACCACTGCACCACTGAAACAGCCAACACATTTATTCCACTCTCAGACTCTACACAAAGCTTTGCTCTACTGATTTTGACAGGGCCAAAATGTTATACTAGTATACATGACATAAGAGTTTTTTTAGTTTCTTCAGATTCTATAGGCTCTTGCTAGAGTTTGATAGCAGTATAAAAGAGAGATATTGTTAAGGAATTGGAATAGGTGGGACCCTAAGCTCTCATGATCCACCCATGATGACCTTAACCTCCCAGGATCTATCAGTGATAACCCTAGATCCACCCCTATGCTCCCAGGATTCACCTAAACTTCCATGATCCACCCATAATAGCCCTAAGCTCCCAGAATCCATCTAAGTTAACACTAGTCTTCCATAATCCACACATGATAACCCTAAAGCTCCCAGGATCAATCTAAGTTAATACTAATCTTCTATAACCCACACATGATAACCCTAAAGCTCCCAGGATCCACCTAAGTTAACCCTAAGCTTCCATAATCTATGCATGATAACCCTAAGCTCCCCGGATCCACTTAACTAAGTTAATTTTAAGCTCTCAGGATCCACTAAAGTTTATTTTGACTTTAGCCAATGCTTGAAAGTAACCATCTGGTTCATTGAATTAACTTTCCTTTTAACTATATAGCTATTTCCACAACAAGTTACTCTCTAAAATGCAGAAAATCCAACCACACCTAGCTATGTTAGCTAATCTCATTGTATTGACAACATAGTTCCTTTGGGGATACAGCCATTTTTATAGCACAAAATTACAGTTGACAAGAACAATTTAAAAAACTGACCAACACCTCCATAATAACCCTCTGGAGATAGTAAGAGGCAATACACCCACATTGGTGTTTAGAGAACTGCATGCCATCAATGGGATAGCATAACAATGCGTGGTAGTCTACGTACTCAATAAGATGCGCGCGCATAATCTTTTTGGAGGGGGAGTGCCCTCTAACTTGCAGATCGCTGCAGGGCCTAGCATTATATACTAGACACTGCACTTAATACAGAACCATACCACCGGCCTACTCGATATTCAACTAGTTAGCTTAGCTAGCCACCCAGCTAGGCTTTAATAATATAAGCTCTAGCGTAGGTAGTATACAATCGGTTGCTGTCTTACTGTGGAAAGTTTATCTATATTTATATACTGTCTGTCTATACGAGGCCCAGCCGTAGCACTAGTACACTAGCTGTGTACTCTCTGGCTTCACAGTGGAACAAGTGAGTTATTGATTTCTGGGCTACTAACTAACCTTTGTGGGTAGATAATGATATATCTGTGGCTGTTTCAGTGGGCATCATTATAAGGAGCTAATTAACCAAAAACAGTCTCATTTGGCAGCCTTCAGTTTCCTGAACATAACTTCTGGCTCTAACTCAGTGTGTTAGCAAGTATTGTTCATGAATCATTGAAACTCCTGGTGTTGAAATGGATTCATATCAGGTTCCTTGGTAAAGATAAAAAGTACTTAGTTATTGGTTAATGGTTAGATAATTGGAGTTCAAATTATCCACTTCAAACAGACATCTTTTATCTAGCATAAAATGCAAGAAGAAAACTTCAAACCATCTCATGGCTTCATATTATTTCCTATAGCTAGTTACAAAAAGTATTGTTTTTGCTTTAAATAACATATTCCACGGCAGTTTTATACATTAATGTGGTGTCTCTTATGTGGAAAGGAGCTTAAATGCATTGATGCTGTGTAAAAACTCCATTTAAACACTGCTGTGGTGGAATCTGTATACTTCAGAAAAGATTACTGTGTCCTGATTAGGTAATTGCTCATTTTAAGGGGTGAAGTTCTGTTAATGTTCAATATTTATTTGGAACAGATCCAAGAGTCCTTAAATACAGAGGTGTCCTCATTTCAGAGGGTTAGAATAGAGTCCACACACTGTATACAGAGGTGTCCTCATTTCAGGGGGTTGGAATAGAGTCCACTGTATACAGAGATGTCCTCATTTCAGTTCCACTGTATACAGAGGTGTCCTCATTTAGAAGGTTGGAATAGAGGAGTTCCACTGTATACAAAAGTGCCCTCATTTCAGGTGGTTAGAATAGAGGAGTATTTAAGAGGGTCCACTGAACCATAAAAATAGAACTTATTAAAGAGACTGTTAGACAGTTGGCTAATACTGTTTGTAACTATATAGCATTAAATTACAATGGATATTATGGTAAACGCCCCCACATATAACTTAATACGTAAAGAGAAACTTTAAAAGTGTGTGACTTTTATATATACATAGTGTCTTCGCCAACTTTACTTATGCTAGTACCTCCTAGGAAATTCTAGATGTGAAGTTCTAACCCCCCTGAAATGAGGACACTTCTATACAGTGGAACCCCTCTATTCCAACTCCCTGAAATTAGGACACTTCTATACAGTGGAACTCCTCTGTTCCAACACCCTGAAATGAGGACACCTCTGTATATAGTGGAACTCCTCTATTCCAACACCCTGAAATGAGGACACCTCTGTATACAGTGGAACTCCTCTATTCCAGCACCCTGAAATGAGGACACCTCTGTATACAGTGGAACTCCACTATTCCAACACCCTGAAATGAGGACACCTCTGTATACAGTGGAATTCCTCTATTCTAACTGAAATGAGGACATCTCTGTATTAAGGACACTTGGATATGTCCCAAATAACAACTTCTGTATTAACATTAATAATAGAACTTCACCCCTTGAAATGAGACCACTCCTCTAATCAAGTTATCCCAAGGTATCCAGAACAGAAAGGATGCACTGCCCTTTTCCTTTTAACTTCAGCCGAAATCAAGACTGTGTTTTAAATTTTACATGTGAATGAAGAATTATATTCTCTAATAACAATCTTGTGAATAAAGAATTATATTTACTTGGAACATAACAAGCCACTTAAAGGATTATACTGTCATGTAACTATATGTGATGAAGAGTCCATTAATGAATTGTTTTGATTGTTTTAAAAGTCCAAAGTCTTGTTGGAGACAAATTGTGGAAGCATTTTTAGACCAATTATTAGTACCAGTGAAGTGGGTGTGGCAAGATGCAAATACAGTGGAGTCCCTCTATTCCAACCACCTAAATTGAAGAAGACACCTCTGAATATATTGAACCCCTCTATCCTAGCCCCCTGAAATGAGGACACTTCAGTATTAATGGTGTCTAGATGTTTCTACCTGTAAAACAGAAAAGTAACTGTTTGAATCAGGATGTAGCTAGACGACTATTTTTTTAAAAGGAAGGTTAATCAAGTGTTTATAGCTAATGAAATGATATAATATTAAAGACAGAAATGGAGACATGTACAGCTTTGTAACTTTTTAACTATTCTCTAAGTAGCTAGTGTGTCAAGGTGTCCTTATTTCAGGGGGTAGTGTAGCTATACATACACATCTCTATGTAACTGGGAAGGTGTGTAGTGTCCTCATTAAGGAGGTGTCTTTATTTCAGGGGTAGTTTATACACATCTCTATGTAGCTGGGAAGGTGTGCAGTGTCCACATTAAGGAAGTGTCCTTATTTCAGAGATAGTTTATCTACATAGCTGGAAAATATTTTGTCACTGGGAAGGTCATTAACAACATCCTCACCTCCTATTATAACTTATATTCATATAGAATCTCTCAAAAGAGACACCATCATACTGTGAATTATTTCGTTGGAGTGTGAACAATCTCAACACAGGAATATTTAGTTATTGAATTACATCCTCAAGGGACACTTTGATGCTACACAGAGAATGAATAATTCACAGTAGACTATTGAATTACTAGGGGGAGTCTCATATAATACACTGTGGAACTGTTTATTCCAGCCTCTAGAAATGAGAACACCTCTTTTGTACACAATTGAACCCCTGTAATGAGTACACCACTGTATACAGTGTAACCTCTCTATTCCAACCCCCTGAAATAAGGACACCTCTGTATACAGTGGAACCCCTCTATTCCAACCCCCTGAAATAAGGACACCTCTGTATACCTCTATTCCAACTCCCTGAAGTGAGGACACTTCTGTATACAGTGGAATTCCACAGGACACATCTGTATACAGTAGAAATCCTCTATTCCAACCCCCTTAAATGAAAAAAAAAAATACCCTCTGTATTTAAGGAGATTCCACTTTGTGAAATGTTAATACCTAAAACAAGACAACTTTCTCTAAATTAAGACCCCTCTGATGGATTTAGGGAGCAGTTTTCTAAGTAGCTAAGTAGCTAATTGTCTATTAATTTAGGAAAACAGTGTCTGAAAATGACTGTATTTACATACAATAATCCCCACTCTTTAAGGATAGAAGTGAATGCAGCAATGTAATTAGATACAGCACCACACGCATGCATCCAATGACACTTGATAGTATTATTAAATTCTTCAAGTTACAATCCAATTCTCCTTAGGGAATTGATAGCCAATAATATCAAGATCATGTCAGGAAATTTGATATTCAATTGTGGTTGTATTCCAAGGGTGACCACTTATACACTGTATAAGCAGACCGCCTCTGTATAGCAGCTAACTGGTTGTGTCTCAAGGGTGACCACTATATACAGGTTCCACTGTATGAGCAGATTACCTCTGTATAACAGCCAACTGGTTGTGTCTCAAGGGTGACCACTATATACAGGTTCCACTGCCCATGCACCACCTCTAACCAGGACAACATAATTTGTCCCAAGATGACCATGGAACACAGGTGTAGAAATGCATTTAGAATGTGGGATACTGGGATTTTGTGTTAGCCCCTGTGGCAAAATTTTTGCTTAGCCCTGCCCACTTTTTTGGCTATTAAAAATAAAAAAGAAAGAAAGAAATTTCTTTTATAATTTCATGTTCATCTGTTATTAGTCAGCTAAATTCCTTGTGCATGTTTACATGCTGAAGGATACAGTCATGATCAGAAAGAGAAAATATCATGTCATATCTATACAGGTAAAAGTAGAAAAAATCAATGCTGGATTAGATCCAAGGGGTGTGTGTGGTAATGAGGACAACTGTCCCCACCCCCTCCCTCCCTCCTCCTAATCTAGGTAGGCCATGTCTTACCTTTTATGATTGTTTACCTTTTTTTTTTTGACTTGTTTTAATGTTGGTAGCTAGCTATTAATGGGGCTTAGCCATGTGCATTCCCATCCTATTGACTCCCCTCCCCCCCTCCCCTCCCCCCCCTCAAGGTCCTAGATTTACCACTTCAATGCCACTCCTTCAAAAGTGTGAGTGTGAGATTGACCCCTCCTCCCTTTCCTGACCCCTCCTCCCTTTTCTGACCCAAAGAAAGCTCTATTGAATGATCTTGTCCTGAATGGATAACGTTCCTTATATTCTAGTAACAGCACCTTCTTGTTTACTATCAAGAAGAGTAGGAGATGTTCCAAATATGTGAAGTGTCCAATTGAGCATGTTCCTCGAATGACTCTGTGGTTAGATTGAAATAGGTAGGAATAAACTGTTACCGATGGTTAAGTAGCTGTGGCAGCTGCCAAATATGCAAAGAGGTTATTGTAGCATACATGAGAAATAGCTTTTTTAGGTACATATTGTCTATTCTGGACACCTTTATTGGAACATTGATTAAAGTGTTCTGATTAGAGGGGTGGGCTCATTTTTAAGGGAGAACCTCATTTCAGAGAGTTGGAATAGACAGATATGCAGAGGTGTCCTCATTTTAGGGTGTTGGAATAGAGGAGTTCCACTGTATACAGAAGTGTCCTCATTTCAGGGGGTTGGGATAGAGGAGCTCCACTGTATACAGAGGTGTCCTCATTTCAGGGTGTTGGAATAGAGGAGTTGCACTGTATACAGAAGTGTCCTCATTTCAGGGTGTTGGAATAGAGGAGTTGCACTGTATACAGAGGTGTCCTCACTTTATGGGGTTAGTTCCACTGTATACAGAGGTGTCGAAGTTGTAATAGAGGAGTTCCACTGCATAGCTAGCTTCAGAGGTTTAATTTTCAGACGGGGTTGGGAGGGAGAGGATACAGAGAGGAAGAAAGTATATCATACCTCATCCTACTATTATTTTGAAATATTTTACATAACAATTCTATCTTTGAGATCTCTCTCTTTCTCCTCCAAAGGCACTAATTACCATCCCGCCCTGCCCATCCTTACCTTATGATCACCACCCTGCCCCGCCCATCCTTACATTATGATCACCACCCTGCCCCACCCATCTGATCACCATCCTGCCCTACCCATCCTTATATTTTTGATGTTATTACAGAGTAGCTGATGGATGGCAAGACAAAGAAAAATAATAAAGAAGATATTCCTGAGTCCATTGCACCCTCTTCTAGGAGATTAACAGCTCAGCATTTGGGAGGGGGAGGGGCTAGAAGGTCACATGATGAGAGACGGGGGTCATATGATGAGAGAATATCATCACATGATGATATTCGAGTACAGTTTGAAGAGATGAGGGAGCGAAACAGGCAACAGAGGAATCAGCTTCAGGTAATATAATTATAACTATTCACCAGGAAGGTTAATACAGTAGGTGTGGTTTTTGTCTGGAAAGGGTGTGGCTCTCATACTTTAGGTCTGTTTGTATTGATAGGGAGTGCATGATCTAATCCACTTATGAACATTTCTAATGGCAGCTGCAAAAACCTCTGAGAATGCAAACACCTCTGTATACAACTTATTGAAATGATGACACCTCTATCTTAGTATATAGAGTGGAACTCCTCTATTCTACCCCCTGAAATGAGGACACCTCTGTATACAATGGAACTCCTCTCTGAAATGAGGACACCTCTGTATTAAAAACACTTGAATATAATAGAACTTTCCCTGAAATGAGCCCAACCCTCTAATCAGGACACTTTAATCTATCCCAAGGTATCGATCGAATAGAGAAGTTCCACTGTATATTATTCACATATGGTATCAGATACAATAAACAGAGTTCTTATGTAATTCCATAGCCATATATTTCATATTGTGTTTTCCCTCTGAGTAACGAAGATCAGATAGCATGTACATCTGCTAATATATCTCCATGACTACAGTCATTGCAAAAGGGTTATAGTTGACATATATAGTTAGCTATACAATAAGAATTCTCCATTCCAGGACCTTAGTCCTTGTTATGGAGTTGTCCTTACAGCTTACTGCCCATGAGTGACCACAATAATACTGCTACGTCACCTCTGTATAACAGCCAACTGGCCGTGTCTCAAGGGTGACCACTATATACAGGTTCCACTGTATAAGCAGAACACCTCTGTATAACAGCCAACTGGTCGTGTCTCAAGGGTGACCACTATATACAGGTTCCACTGTATAAGCAGAACACCTCTGTATAACAGCCAACTGGTCGTGTCTCAAGGGTGACCACTATATACAGGTTCCACTGTATAAGCAGAACACCTCTGTATAACAGCCAACTGGTCGTGTCTCAAGGATGACCACTATATACAGTTTCCACTTTATAAGCAGACTACCTCTGTATAACTGGTTGTGTCTCAAGGGTGACCACTATATACAGGTTCCACTGTATAAGCAAACCAACTGGTTGTGTCTCAAGGTTGACCACTACATAGCTGCCGAGGTGATAGAAAGACAAAGCTTGAGATAGCTAGCTATAGCTATATAGATACATGTGTATTATGATCATGCATCAAATACACAATCATTTGCCATTAGCTATAGCTAAACTCTGATTACCTATTTCAGTTGTTAGCCAAAACCATTCAGTTGTTACCTATTTCTGGTGTTAGCCATTTCTTTGTGAGTTTTATTGCATTCCCATGTAGCTGATTTGGCTTTCTTTAGAATTTTGCTTGTAGGTTCGTAGGTAGCCTATGTGTGCAGGTTGTCCACTACATGCTAGCTTGATACTAAATACTGGTTCTAAACTTGGTCAAAAGGAAGTCTTATTTTTTCGAACCATGGATAAGACATGCTCTTCTTCTGTGGTAGCAAGCCAGACAGAATAGTGCTTATATATGTACCACCACAGGGGCGGAGGAAGCTTGAATTGATTGGTAGGGCAAAGCCAAACTAATAGCCTATGGTTACCTTTCCTCTTTTCCAGGACTTAGGAAACGCATAGCCCTTGAACTGACCAAGTGCTGTAGAACGCACTGCCATAATTGAGAAGAGGGCGGGGCAAATTGATAAGCATTAATAATAATTAGAACATTAAATATAATAATAATAATTATTATTATATTAGAGCTAAGCGCAAGCTAGCTAGATAGTCCACAGTCTGTAGTGTCATAGAGTCATCTTCAGACTTGGAAAGAATCCCACAGGTGAGGGTAGTAGATTGGTCCGGCGCTCGCCGGGTCTGCCGGACCTGTTCCGCCGCCACTGCACCACTAAAGTCTAATATGTAGCTATGCATTGCAACAATAAAACATTGTCATGCAGTAGCTATTGTAGTCAATTTATATAGCTAGCTACCTTAGTTAACAGGATTGGATAGCCAGGAGGAAGCAATAATATGCTTGAGAACAAGACCATTAGGCTTGAGAGCTTAAGATTGAGGTCAAATGCTTGAGAATCAAGCCCATAGCTTGAGACTTGGTAGGTATGCCACTATATACAGGTTCAACTGTATAAGCAGACCACCTCTACAGCCAACTGGTTGTGTCCCAAGGGTGACCACTATATACAGGTTTCACTGTATGAGCAGACCACCTCTGTATAACAGCCAACTTGGTTAATGAGCCAATTAATGAGCACCTTCTTAAGTAATTCCTGCTCAGAAGTAGTCTGACAATTCTCAAATGAGACAGTCAGTCATCAAGTGTTTTTAGAGTGGAGTTATCTCATACATTCCATGTTGCAATTATCAACAATCATTTGTACCATTTAATTTGATGATCAATATCAATGGTGTTCTCATATTTCAAAGGGTAGCTACTGTATACAGAGGTGTCCTCATTTTAGGGTGTTGGAATAGAGGAGTTCCACTGTATACAGAGGTGTCCTCATTTTAGGGTGTTGGAATAGAGGAGTTCCACTGTATACAGAGGTGTCCTCATTTCAGGGTGTTGGAATAGAGGTGTTCCACTGTATATAGAGGTGTCCTCATTTCAGGGTGTTGGAATAGAGGGGTTCCATTGTATACAGAGGTGTCCTCATTTCAGAGGGTTGGAATAGAGGGGTTCCACTGTATACAGAGGTGTCCTCATTTCAGGGTGTTGGAATAGAGGAGTTCCACTGTATACAGAGGTGTTCTCATTTCGGGACGAGAGCTCCACTATATACGGAGGTTCTCTTATTTTGGAATCGAGGGTTTTCATTGTACACAGAGGTGTCCTTATTTCAGGGTGGGGTGGGGTGGGGGGGTGGAATAGGAGGGTATTCAGTTGTTATCAGTGTTTGTGTGGTTCTAGTGAATGCCTCATTAATTTCAAGGAAATGTAGTTTATGGAATATTTGATCTTGCTTAGAGGAAAGCCACATATCTCTGTATATTGAAATGTGTTCTGTACTTGAAATAACAGTAGTTAATTGGTAATGCAAAGGCAAATTTTGCTATATTTCAAATTTAATGGTTATTATTATTATTATTATTATTATTATTATTTGCTAAAATGGAAAGTATTTTCGTATCCTATTCTGTTTATAAATTCAATTCAATTCTATTTTCTATTCTATTCTATTATCTATTCTATTCTATTCTATTCTATTCTATTCTATTCTATTCTATTCTATTCTATTCTATTCTATTCTATTCTATTCTATTCTATTCTATTCTATTCTATTCTATTCTATTCTATTCTATTCTATTCTATTCTATTCTATTCTATTCTATTCTATTCTATTCTATTCTATTCTATTCTATTCTATTCTATTCTATTCTATTCTATTCTATTCTATTTTTAGGCAATGCAGTCAGAGAGAGAAAAATCACTTGAGAATAGTCGTAGACTCCAGGAGAATGTAAAGGCTGCCTGGAAAAAGGTTGAGGAGTACAAGAGAGAACTAGAACAGAAGAACTATGGACAGAGAGGGCAGGTGTGTGTAGCCTGGATTATAGTGGTCATCCTTGGGACACAACTAGTTGGCTTTTATACAGAGTGTCTGCTTATACAGTGGAACCTGTATATTTATAGTGGTCACCCTTGAGACACAACCAATTGGCTGTGGGTGTGCTAGCAGATGTTTAAGATCTCTGATGCATGCCAAGGGTGCTCCCAGTCCCTGAGAGAGCCTGAGGTGCTGTGCTATTCTGCCATTTGCCAATTTTTCTTTGAGATAGCTGGGAGAATGCATAAAAATGCAGATATCCAAGCATCTTCTCCATCAGAGTGGCAGCCAATTTTTCTTTGAGGTGGTTAAGAGAGTGCATTGCTATAGCAACAAAGAATGCTTTGTAATTCTTATTTAAATCAATGCTATATAGACAGAAGATTAATGTAGAGACCCTCAAATCAATGCTAGATACTAAACTAATTATAAAATGTTATCTTGTACTCTGACAGATATCAAGATTTGACCATGAGAAATTAGCTAAGCATTACGATCAAGCATGTGCACAAGTTCGCTTACTGCAGCATGAGAAGGACAGGCTGGAACAACATTACAAACAAGAAAGGCAAGAAATAGAGGGAAGATTGTTGGACGATCTCAAGAGGTAAAGAAAGATTACCAGTTGATACTTAGATGGACTAGAGAGATTATTTGATGCCTAGAATTAATAGAGATTACTCTAGAAATTACTATATATTTACTAGAGATTACTATATATTTACTAGAGATTACTAGATATTACTAGTGATTACTAGATATTGTATTCAGAGCTGTTAATTTAACTTACAAAGAATTGGCTTGTTTTCCTCTCACTTCTCTGTTGGGCATTGGCTGTTAAAATTAAGTGTTTTAAATAATTTTACTCGTAGAATATGACCTCATAATAATAATAATAATAATAATAATAATAATAATAATAATAATAATAATAATAATAATAATAATAATAATAGTTGAGATTGCCAGAGTATAACAGTATACTGAAATTTGGTTCTAGCATCAAACTTAGCCTGGAGGAAGTGGAACAGGATCGTGACAACCTGAAATACAAGCTCTCAGAGAAGAAAAGAGAATTGGACAGACTAAATGAGCAGGTAAATAAAGAGTCATATCAGGGTTATTACTTTGTACCACAAGACTGAAGTGGTAAACTATCAATAAATCACACCCACAAATGAAATTATATACAGAGGAACCCTCTACTCCAACACCCTGAAATGAGGACACCTCTGTATACAATGGAACCCCTCTATTCCAACACCCTGAAATGAGGACACCTCTGTATACAGTGGAACCCCTCTATTCCAACACCCTGAAATGAGGACACCTCTGTATACAGTGGAACTCCTCTATTCCAACACCTTGAAATGAGGACACCTCTGTATACAGTGGAACCCCTCTATTCCAACACCCTGAAATGAGGGCACCTCTGTATACAGTGGAACTCCTCTATTCCAACACCCTGAAACGAGGACACCTCTATATACAGTGGAACTCCTCTATTCCAACACCCTGAAACGAGGACACCTCTATATACAGTGGAACTCCTCTATTCCAACACCCTGAAATGAGGACACCTCTGTATACAGTGGAATTCCTCTATTCTAACACTCTGAAACGAGGACACCACCCTCCTCAAATGAGGACACCTCTCTAATCAGGATATGTGTTCCACCAAAGAATAGAGAAGTTCCATTATATGTGTTCACATGTACACACATGCACAAACACACGAACACACACACATACACGCATGCACATGCACATGCACATGAGTGCATATGCACACTGATATTACACCCCCCTCTCTCCTAGCTGGCCTGCCTTGGACCAAATCAAGAAAATTCCAAGAAAGAAATTGGTAAAATCATTGCAGAGAGAGACACTTTGAAAACAAAAATGAATGAAATAAAGCAAGAAAAACAGACAATTCAGGAAAAACTGAACTTTGCCAATAAAACAGTCGAATCATTGAAATCCAAGGCACCTGTTGACAAGAGGATATCAGATTTGCAGGTGTGTATAATGGTCACTATTGAGACACAACCAGTTGGCTGTTATACAGAGGTGGTCTGCTTATACAGTGTAACCTGTATATATATAGTGGTCACCCTTGGGACACAACCAGTTGGCTGTTATATAGAGGTGGTCTGTTTATACAGTGGAACCTGTATATAGTGGTCACCATTGAGACATAACCAGTTAGCTGTTATACAGAGGTGGTCTGCTTATACAGTGGAACCTGTATATAGTGGTCACCCTTGGGACACAACCAGTTGGCTGTTATATAGAGGTGGTCTGTTTAAACAGTGGTCACCATTGAGACATAACCAGTTAGCTGTTATACAGAGGTGGTCTGTTTATACAGTGGAACCTGTATATAGTGGTCACCCTTGGTACACAACCAGTTGGCTGTTATACAGAGGTGGTCTGTTTATACAGTGGAACCTGTATATAGTGGTCACCCTTGTGACACAACCAGTTGGCTGTTATACAGAGGTGGTCTGTTTATACAGTGGAACCTGTATATAGTGGTCACCCTTGGGATATATATCCAGTTGGTTGTTAAACAGGTGCTTGGCATATCAGATCACAAGAATAAGATCATAGCAAAGATATTTTCTTTTTATCCCTTTTTTTTTGAAGTTGCAATTCATACATCGATATACAATGGCATGCAATACCCACAGCCACTTGGTGGAATTCTGCTGTTCAATTCACCATTGCATATTACTGTAGGAGATTGTATCTAATTTATTATTATTATTATTATTATTATTATTATTATTATTATTATTATTATTATTATTATTATTATTATTATTATTATTATTATTATTATTATTATTATTATTATTATTATTATTATTATTATTATTATTATTATTATTATTATTATTATTATTATTATTATTATTATTATTATTATTATTATTATTATATACATGTATAATTATTATTAATGTAGTCTCAAATGAACAACTTGCACCAGATGATTGAATCTCTGAAGAAGGAGAAAGTTGATCTAATGGAAGTTAATGGTGAACTAAGGAGAAGTCTAGAGATAGCTCAGTCTCGATTCAATGATATTGATGCTGAATGTCAAAGGTACATAGTTAGGGGTGGGAGGAGCTATGTATCATAGAGAGAACTCATTTTAAGGGGTTGGAATAGGAGGGGTTCAGAGGTGTCTCCATTTCAGGGTATTGGAATAGATGTATACAGAGGTGTCCTCATTTCAGGGTGTTGGAATAGAGGGGTTCCACTGTATACAGAGATTTCCTCATTTCAGGATGTTGGAATAGAGGGGTTCCACTGTATAAAGAGGTGTCCTCATTTCAGGGAGTTGTAGTAGAGGGGTTCCACTGTATACAGAGGTATCTTAATTTTCAAGGATATGTATTACCAGACTTTGTATATTATGTAATTACTTCAGGTTGAGACAGGCCATGACTGAGTACCGAGGGATCAGTCCAAATCGACGCTTGCCAATAGATAGGGGTAGCGGAGGACTGCTTCTTTCTCATGGAAGTTCTGAAGAGATGTTGGGCATGAAAAGATACAGGAACTCCGTAGCCTCTAGGGGAAGGTCACAGGTCAGTATTGTTTGCCCATAAAGAAGATGTATATACTTCTGTATACAGTGGAACCTCTCTATTCCAACACCGTGAAATGAGGACACCTCTGTATACAGTGGAACTCCTCTATTTTAACACCCTGAAATGAGGACACCTCTGTACTGGGGACACTTGGATATGTCCCAAATAACAGCTTGTGTATTAACATTAGTAGAACTTCACCTCCTGAAATCAAATCAAGACACTATAATTCGTCCCAAGTTGTCTGGAGTAGAGAAGTTCTTTTATTCCCATGTAATGATGCTGTTTCATTGATTAACCCTTAGGGTTCTACCGATGATGACTTCTTTAATAGCTCAGATACCTCAGATAACCCTAATTCATTCATGGATCTTGCGGTTCTTACTAGCAGTGACTCAGGTCATATGCATAACCTCTCTGGAGGAGGTGGAGCCTTGACCACAACACACTCCGGAGGAGAACTGAGCATTTCTAGGAAGAAGTTAGGAAAACTAAGTTCAAGGTATGTGGAGTGAGTTGTCTGTCCATCTGTCTGTCCATCTGTATGTTCATCTGTCTGTTCATCTGTCTGTCTGTATATTTGTTCATCTGTCTCTCTGTCTGTTCATCCATCTGTCTGTCTACCTCTGTTACTACTCTGTCAACAATTTTCTTTCAGTACCTCTAATCTCTCCAATGACATGCATGGAGGAGGAAGTCACAATAACTCACAGCAAAACAGAATGCTCCTGCAGAAGACGATGCGGCTGGAAAAATCTCTGGAGGAAATAAAGAAAGAAAATGCCAACATGCATGCCAAAGTAAGAGATCATCTAATGAAAAAAAAAACAACACAATACATGACAATATTTATGTATGTAGGTGGCAGATCTAGAACATGAGAGGAATGAGATATCCGTCCAGTTGGAGGCATTAAAGAAAAACCTAGAAGTGTCACAGAAGGAGCTCGCAAACACGAGTGGTCAGTATAAAGTTGCAAAATCTCAAATCGACATGTTGAACAAGGAAAAGGGTGTGGCCATGAGAGATAATGCAGCATCCTATGAACAGTCAATACAACTAGAAACACAGGTAATTTATATGGTAAAGGGTTGACTAATTATTATGACCATGTAAAGGGTCGAATAATAATTATTATGGGTATGACCATATAAAATTATGGTAAAGGGTGTATAATAATTATTATGGGTATGACCATATAAAATTATGGTAAAGGGTCAAATAATTATTATGGGTATGACCGTGTAAAATTATGGTAAAGGGTCGAATAATAATTATTATGGGTATGACCATGTAAAATAGGTAAAAACTTAACATTGATACGGTGAACATATCAGCCATTAATAATGCCATGATACTGTATAGCAAATAAAATTATGTAACGCATTTACAACTATGTCCGATTTACAACTATGTCCGCTTTACAACTATGTCCACCTTATAACTATACAACTATGTCCACCTTACAACTATGTCCACCTTACAACTATGTCCACCTTACAACTATGTCCACCTTACAACTATTACAACTATGTCCACCTTACAGCTTCGTGAACTAATGGCAGAGAAGCAGATTTTTGAGCAGCAGCGAGAAATAACCAAGAAAGAGATGGAAAGATTAATCACAGAGTCAGTTTCAAATAAGAAGAAGCTTGAAGCTATAAAAGCACAGAGACAGAAGGATGGTAATGACCTGTCTGCAATGCGTCATATCAAGGATAAAGCTGTCCAGGTATGTATATAGGAGCCATACTCTCTGGAACGAAGACACCACTGTATACAGTGTGAAACCCAACCCTCTGAAATGAGGACACCTCTGTATATAGTGGAACTCCTCTATTCCAACACCCTGAATTGAGGACACCTCTGTATACAGTGGAACCTCTCTATTCTAACTCACTGAAATGAGGACACCTCTGTAACCACTCTATTCCAACCTCCTGAAATGAGGACACCTCTGTATAGATTGTTGTTGTTGTTGTTGTTGTTGTTGTTGTTGTTCTAATATTCTTATTGTGTATTATAGGAAGCAAAGGAATGGAAGAGAAAGGCAGAGGAGCTCAATAAATCAAAAATATCTCTTGAAGAGGAGATAGTCAATATCCGAGAAACCGTTCATAGAGCAACTATCAAGCTTTCTCCTCACCCCCGGCTGAAAGGAGGAGGTCTGTCTTCATCACCATTGCGAAATGGAAATGGAGGCGGAGAGAATAGTGGGAGTGGCATGGGACAGGAACTGAATGGAGTAGTTGAGCGTCTGTATCAGTTGGAGAATGAAAGAAAGGTTTGTGAAGAATGGAAATGCATTTATGTTTGATAAAAGGTGTGCTTGGTTTTCAGGTCATACTAAAGAAGTTGTTTGGATCGGAAAATGGTGATCAGAACTATCCACTTAGTGATGTCCTGCATAAAATAGAAAGTTTCATACAAGAAAGGTAGATAGACATGCAAAGTTATGACTATTGAAATAAGGACACCTCCTTAATGAGGACACTGCACACCTTCCCAGCTACATAGAGATGTGTATAAACTGAAATAAGGATACCTCCTTAATGAGGACACTGCACACCTTCCCAGCTACATAGAGATGTGTATAAACTGAAATAAGGACACCTCCTCAATGAGGATGCTGCACACCTTCCCAGTTACATACAGATGTGTCCCTGAAATAAGGACATCTTGTATTTTTTCTCTCTTCTCCTTTTCTGTTCACATCTTTCCTTTCTCTTCTTCCCCTAACTCTCCCTCTCCTCCTTTACCCCCTTCTCTCATCTCCCCATCCCTCCTCTCTCCCTCCATCATCTCTTCCCCCCCCTCTCCCTCTTCCTCCTCTCCCTCCCTTCCCTCCTTCCATCTCCCTGCTAATAGAGATGACTTAGTTGTGGAGATAGATGCTCTTCAGCAGAGTTCCAGCAAACTGTCGGAAGATCGTATCTATGAATTGAAGCAGCGAATTGAGGACTTGTTAATGGAGAATGACAACCTGGCAGGAGACACCAAGCGACTCAAGAGAGAGATTAACTCCCTGAGGTGAGGAAATGTTCTGTTTACGTTCCTCCATTATCCTGGTATCATAGGAAGCTGTGTAGTTTCTGATCAGGTGGATGCAGAGGGAGCATAGTTATGGTGTTAGGTGTGGGGCAATCCATTGCTCTGTGCTATTATGACTATGCATTATGTGTTGTGCTAAGAGAATTGAATTGGACCATTAAACACATCAATGCAATGATGAAGCTTAATGCATAGCACTGCTTAATTACTTCACAGTTCAGTGCAATGGCACGGCTTGAAGTCCAGTGCAATGCACGGCTCACAGTGCAGTGCATTGCATGGCTTGCAGTTTAGTGCAATGCATGGCTCGCACTCCAGTGTGATGCTCACAGTTTAGCACCGTGGGCACAGCTCACACAGTGTTCCTGTATTAATGAAGTCATTAACTACATGCAACAGTAAATTATCCTTGAAGTTATTTTCTGGTCATGTATATAGTTCTCTATTGGTGAAGACTGAACAAGAGAGAGACAAACTCTCCATTGACTGTGAGAGACTTGATTTGCAGTGTCAGCAACTAAAGACAAGGCAATCAAGGTACTTCTAATTATTATCTGTTCTTACTAATTAACAATTATCAAGATTTGCTATAATGATGAAGTATGTTTAAATTATCACATTAAAATTCTCCCTCCTCACCCCTCCTCTTCCTCATTCTTTTCCTCCTCCTCCTTCCACCCTCCCTCCCTTTATCCTCCTCTTCCCTCCATCCCTCCTCCTTCCTCTCCCTTCTCCCTTCCTCCCCTTCACACCTCCTCCCCTCCTTCATCTTTACTCCTCCTCCTCTCTATCTCCTCCCCTCTCCTCTTCTTCCTCTATTCCCCTCCTCCTCCACATCTCCTCCCTCCCTCCTCCCTTCCTCACCTTTGCCCTACTCCTCTCTTCTCCTTTCTCTTCCTCTCCTATCAGACTGGTGGACGAACATGCGAGGACGTTGGAGCGGGTCACAGAACTCTGGAAACAGAAGTGGCCCATCACATGGGATGATGTAAGTGCATTTGCTTTCGCATTTGCTCATTTGTTCCCACAATAAAGAGAGTTTCAGTCTCTTTGAAAGTACCTGCCTCTTTAGAATTGAAATCAATCCTTTATATACAGGCTTGGGAAGAGAAGCACATGACAGTTCCTTTGGACTCGGATGGTTTGGCTGGCTTCAGTGTTGTGGGAGGTCGTGACCAACCACAACTACCTAATCCTGGGGCTTTTATCATTACTCTGGTTAATCAGGGGGGACCAGCTGAAGGCATTCTAAAGTAAGGGAACTACTTTATGAGCTATAAACGTTTCATCACCTTTCGTGCATGTACCTTTATAATATAGCAATACAGAGATATGTACCCTTAATAAACTTTTTGTGAGGATACCATCTCTTTTGTCTTCCCAGCTCATTAATGAGGACATTGCATACCTTCCCAGCTACATAGAGATGTGTATAAACTACCCCTGAAATAAGGATACCTCCTTAATGAGGACCTTGAATAAACTTCCCCTGAAATGAGATAGTTTTTTACATATCTCTATGTAGCCTAAAAGGTATGCAATGTCCTCCACCAGTTTACTCCAAGGATATCTCAGAATTATTAATTCCATTGAAAAAGTTACAATTCTCTCTGTTTACCTACGTATAGGGCTGGAGATATACTAGAATCAGTAAACGGAGTAAACCTGAGTAACGCTGATCACCGAGAGGCTGTCCGTGCTGTCAAGGAAACAAAAAGAAGTTTAAGTATTGTCAGTAATCTACCGTAAATTAGAAAATATTTACGTCTAAATACTTTTGTGTAATTAAATTTGCTATGAAAATATTTTTGTGGTTCTAAAGACAAAATTTCTTACTTGTAATAATTTTTTGTGGGTATAGAGACACCCCATGAAAATTTTAACAATGAAATTATATTCAAGAAATCATTTCATTCATTCTTTACTTTTTCATATAAATAGGTATTAAAGAGACGTCGTAATGTGTACCCAATCAATGTTGGAATCATTCAACCTATAAACTCAGTACCACAACTTACCACAGCAAATTCAGTAACAGAAACTCCCGAACAGATCGAATATTCACTCTACATCACTGGGAAGGAGAGTAAGTAGTGGTCACCCTTGGGACATAACCAGTTGGCTGTTATACAGAGGTGTTCTGCTTATACAGTGGAACCTGTATATAGTGGTCACCCTTGGGACACAACCAGTTGGCCTTTATACAGAGGTGGTCTGCTTATGCAGTGGAACCTGTATATAGTGGTCACCCTTGGGACACAACCAGTTGACTGTTATACAGAGATGGTCTGATTATACAGTGGAACCTGTATATAGTGGTCACCCTTGGGACACAACCAGTTGGGTGTTATACAGTGGTGGTCTGCTTATACAGTGGAACCTGTATATAGTGGTCACCAATCAGTTGGCTGATATACAGAGGTGGTTTACTAGAATGAATAGTTTAAAATTTTTTTTATCTTCCATAGAATCTGACCTAGGGTTTCGTTATGATTGGGCTACTGTGTGTACTATCAATGAAGTCACAGCCTCGGGACCGGCTGACCAGATTCTGGAACCAGGAGACAGGATTATCAAGGTACTGTCATACATTGATGCATCACTGAGTTATCACTACAGCACAATATCTCCCCAAATTAAATTAACTCTTTTTCACTAAGTTTTATTTACCTAGTCCTATTAACCCTTTTCTTACTAATCCTTTTTTTTTACTAAATCCTATTAACCCTTTTCTTATCAAGTTCCATTAACTCTTCTTTGGTATTAATGAGCCATAATTCAGACTCTAATGTATATAGTATAGTTTACTATTCCAATGTTAGTAAATTTCTAGTTACATTATTGTATAGTTTACTAGATTCAAATGTTAGTAAATTTCCTTTAATTCTGTAATGATCAATGTTAATTTTGTCCTCACACTCAAACTGAAGGTGAACAACACAGCTATTGGTCATGAGAAGCCCTCAGTTGTAAAAAAACTGATGAAACCACACAAGAACATACTCCGTCTTACGATAGAAAGGCCATCCAGAAATAACAGAACTTATATGGGACAGTTACCACAGGTGAGGAGAAAGGTCAAAGTTAGAAATGAATAACTATGGTAACCCTCCCCCTATAAGAACGACCTCTGTACAAAGGACAACTAAAAATGTACAATCTGGTTTATCTTAATGTTCTAACCTCTGAGATAAAAACAGCCTCCCTACAAGGGACAGTAGAACTGATCACAATATGTCCTTTATTCAGAGGCTCCACTGTATCTTAGTGTAAATTAACCCTTTCTTCTCCCTTTCATGTTATATATAAATGAAGAACAACTTTGCATCATGGTCTCCAAAATTTACCACCAGTTGTTCTACAACGTTTGAAGACCCGTCATCTCAATCTCCTAAGAAAAGGACCACTTGGTCCGAATCCAGCACACCAGTCCGCTCAGCAAAACAGGTGGAGACTGACTATATAGCAAAATCACTTGTGAGTCATGTCAATATTAGTAGCTATGTGCAGTGAAGCACACTCTATTCTATATAACCCCCTGAAATGTGGTCACCTTTTATATACAGTGGAATCCCTTTATTTCAACACCCTAAAATGAGGACACCTCTATATTTATAGTGGAAGCCCCACTATTCCAACCCCTTGAAATGAGGACACCTCTGTATTCCAACACCCTGAAATGAGAACACCTCTGTATACAGTGGAACTCCTCTATTCCAACACCCTGAAATGAGAACACCTCTGTATACAGTAGAACTCCTCTATTCCAACCCCCTGAAATGAGGACACCTCTGTATACAGTGGAATTCCTTTATTTCAACACCCTAAAATGAGGACACCTCTATATTTATAATGGAAGCCCCACTATTCCAACCTCTTGAAATAAGAATATCTCTGTATTAAGGACACTTGAATATGCAAATAACATTGGCTAATAGAACTTAACCCCTTGAAATGAGCCCACCCCTCTAATCATAGGACACTCTAATTTGTCCCAAGGTGTCCAGAACAGAGAGGTCTCACTGTGTATATGCTGAGACTAATGATCTACTGCTCAGCTAGACACATTCTGCTAGTTTCTCAAGTCACAACAGAATTATTATAATAACCACGTGTGGTAGAATGCATATAATAACTGGTACGGGATAGCTATATACAACTAGCATAAGAGTTTAAAGTTTATTGCTGCTACAAAGTATCATATTACCTCCTATTTTACTTCTAGACTTCACATGGCTCATTCTCAACTCTCGACCGGATTGGACCAGATGCAGAGAGAATACCTGCTAACAAGGGCTATGGAAGGGAAGAAGCCTCAAAGATCTCACATTACAAGTCTAAAAGTAGAGATAGCTACAGTTCTAGGGACTCTGATACACAGGTGGGTGTGGTGGATGGGTGTGGTTAAAGATGTCCCATTACAAATCTAACAGTTATAGCATGCTCTAGGGACTTGAATAGGCTACACAAGTAGGTGTGGTCAAATATCTAGTATAACAGGTGGGTGTGGTAGGTAGGTGTGGTTAAATTTCTCCCATGATGAGTCTAATTAGAGACACTATCATTTTTTATGAGGACATCCCACTAATCAGAATTATTATACATCACGAAAAACCATTTTGACCCCCTCCCCCCCAGTCTCAAGATAGCGGTAGCAAACCTACCAAACTTGTGTCAGTGGTGACATGTGTGAAAAAGAAAGGAGAGGAAGAGGAACAGAAGACGAGGCCAATTGTCCCTGTTACACGACCAAGTTCTGATGGAGTTATGTACGGAAACTTCAACGAAAGACGAATTGAATACGAAGAAGTTTTGTTGAGTGAGAGATCCGACAGCCAATTCTCCCAATCTGAAAGTTATTTGTCAGAAAGGTAAATCAACTGCAGTGGAGTTTGTAATTTAACCCCATATGATTTTAACCCTTTGATTTCCAATGATTAAACTGTTTAATTTACCAAATTAAATATTAACCCTTTGATTTCCTTTGATTTAACATTTTTAATTTAATCCCTTAACCCCTTGCAGTAGTTACGATTACGGATTGAGTTCATCACAGAGTATCGACCTCACTTTCCATACAGTCTCCACCATACCAACTCACAATAGGTAAGTGGTCATCACAACAATGAGTCCACCATTATGGAGTAAGCCCATTCTTGAATGGTTGTCCTTGATATGCAACTTTGCATGTATAGCATCGTCTACGCACCACCAGATGATGAGCAGTCATCTGGTGCTGTACACCTAAAATGGGAGCCATAGTATCATCTATGCTATCATTAGAACCACCAGATGGTGAGCAGTCATCTGGTACTGTACACCTAAAATAGAAGCTATAGCATCATCTATACTATCATTAGAACCACCAGATAGTGAGGAGTCATCTGGTACTGTACACCTAAAATAGAAGCTATAGCATCATCTATACTATCATTAGAACCACCAGATAGTGAGCAGTCATCTGGTACTGTACACCTAAAATAGGAGCTATAGCATCATCTATGCTATCATTAGAACCACCAGATAGTGAGCAGTCATCTGGTACTGTACACCTAAAATAGGAGCTATAGCATCATCTATACTATCATTAGAACCACCAGATAGTGAGGAGTCATCTGGTACTGTACACCTAAAATAGAAGCTATGATACTATCCCTAAAATGGGAGCCATAGTATCATCTATACTATCATTAGAACCACCAGCTGGCACTGCTGTACACTTTAATAGCATCATCTTATCAGTTGTCTGTGTATGGAGATAATGTCGTAACACATGATGGCATAGCTGAAAACAGGTTCACCACATATGGAGCACTATATTGGTTACTATTGGTGGCATTGTCACCACTGTATATGCTCATGAGTTCTCAGATGTTTAAAATAATAATTCTGGTGTGTGTGTTTTCTCTGTGAAGCTAAGATTCTTACATGATGATGGAGCAGTTTGAAATAGTACCTCTATTCCACACACACATTGGATATTCAATACACATGGCAATCTCGAGATCTCCACAACTACTCATCCATATTTGATACAGCCAGTTATCATTTTAGATATAAATGTAATATTTCTGGGAAACTAGTGATTGGTGTGTAAATTATATTGTTCTTTCTTCTAGACTGACAGTGGACACTGTGATGACAACACAAGCTCCCTCTCAGCAGAGTGAAGATGAAGATGCAGTTGGTTTCCTCGCTAGAGATGATGCATCAAGGTAAGAAAATAACATTATATGCAGTGAAGCTCCTCCTTGAAATAAATACACCTCTATTTATAATGACACCTCTCTATTTCAACACCCTGAAATGAAGACACCTCTATGAACACCTCTATTCCAACCCCCTGAAATGAGGACACCTCTGTATATAGTGGAATTCAACTCCCTGAAAAGAAAACACCTCTGTATACAATGAAATCTCTCCAGAAGGGTGGTCATGGCTATACTTCTATTTTTCAGGACAACCTTTAGAACACGCAATACTAATGACTCTGCTACAAATACTAATGCCAATAATTCAGAAATGCCAGATAATTCACAGCAAGACACATCACTTGACACAGAGAGTCAGAGTTTAAGGTTAGTACTTGATAATAGCCAATGAGTGATCAGTTTTTACTATATAAGCAGGCCACCTCTACGTATAACAGCCAACTGGTTGTGTCTCAAGGGTGACCACTATAATTATACAGGTTCCACTGTATGAGCAGATCACCTCTGTATAATAGCCAACTGGTTGTGTCTCAAGGGTGACCACATATATACAGGTTCCACTGTATAAGCAGATCACCTCTGTATAACAGCCATGAACTGGTTATAATAGCAAACTGGTTGTGGCTTGCAAGGGTGACCACTATAATACAACACAAGTTCCCTTGATAACAACAGCTGATTGTGGTAGCTCAAGGGCAACCACTATATAATAATTATGGTGTTATCAGAGGCGGATCCAGAGCCTGGCATGCAGGGTTATAGCATAGCTTGTACTTTGTAAACAGAGCCTATTCAACATACCTGGAATTGAAAAACATCCCAGAGTAGCTGATAATGACACAGACCATTAAATTTGTTAAATCATTCCAACAAAAGTTTAGTTGTTGAAAAGCAGCTACAGGCTGAGGAAACACCTCTGTGTTGTACAAATTCAAAGTTTCTATCTGAAGGACTTCCTACCTCACTTTCTGAAACATTAATTTTTCTCCTAAATCATATACGAAATATCACCACAACATAGGAGTAGCTACTGTAGAGGCAACTGAGGCATTTTGCCCAGTAGATTTTTGCTATTGTAAAACTAATGCATTAAATTATGCAACAGTTAACTGACAACTCTGTCTGTAGTTACAGTGCTGAAGCATACTTCAACATAGGAATATCTACTATCCTTTATTGAACATTGTGTCAACAAATTTTCTGAGTTGAACTGAGATATGGATGTTTCTAGAGAGAATATCCTCAAAAGATTCAGCTCAGCTGAGAAGGACATCTTACAGTTGTGTTATCAAGTTCTTAACATAGTGCATGTGGGTGCCTATTAGACAGCCTGAAATGCCACCAGATTGAATGAAAGAGGTCTAAAATACAAAGGGGGCATGCCCCCAGACCCCCCTAAATGGTACACTTACTGCACTATGTAATCACAAATCCCAACTCTATCTCCTGCCTGAGTATGTAAAAATTCATGGCTACTCCTCTGCACAATGTTTCATATCTTGTCCATAACTCTAGTAACTGTTACTACAGTTGAAAGAGCAAATTCAGCACTCAAGGGCCTCCCCTCCCCCACTATCCAAAATCCTGAAATCCACCTTAGAGATATCATTGCCCCCTCCTTTGGATCCGCCACTGGTTATGGTTAATGTATCAATGTATCAAGTGTTGATAGCTTCCCCTAACAAGATGGCAGGTTGCACTGTATATAAACACAGCTACTATATGTTACTGACATAACCAGTTGGTTGTTATACAGAGGTGGTCTGCTTATACATTGAAACATGTATATAGTGGTCATCCAGTTGGCTGTTATACAGAGGTGGTCTGCTTATACAGTGTATAACCTGTATATTATATAGTGGTCATCCTTAGGACACAACCAGTTGGCGGTTATACGTATACAGAGGTGGCCTGTTTATACAGTGGAACCTCCCAAGGGTGACCACTATATACAGGTTCCACTGTATAAGCAGACCACCTCTGTATAACAGCCAACTGGTTGTGTCTCAAGGGTGACCACTATAAGCAGACCACCTCTGGTATAACAGTCAATATTTAATGTTTTAGCCAAGAATTTAGTCGGTCACGAAAAGGTTATGGAATTGGTATACGACGAAAACCAAAAACCAGACACCAAAAATCTAACTCCATCAGTGGCTCTCGGACTTTTTCAAAATCTTCCAGTGATCAAAACTTAGCAAGAGGTTCTAGCAACTTATCTATGTGGGGTCGTTCCCGTAGCAACCTATCCTTAGGACGTGCGCCTTCGATGTCTAGTGTAATTGAAGAACCCAGAAGATCAACCAGTACAACAGGTAATAATGTTCATAATATAATTGGTATGATAATATAATAATGTTACTATAAATAGCACTGAATTATCCAACTTATTTCACTGTTATTATTATCAAAATATTTATTTTAATTCATGTATACTATTGACCATGTTTGTTAAATGTACTATGACCTTACAAGATATGGAACTTGAATTTTGTCATTACGACTAGTCCAAGATCTAAGGTATAATGTTATTTTAAATAGTGCTTGTTCTCTTCATTGCTTCTCCTATAAAGAGGTCTCTACTATCTAGCTATAATTAAGGATGTGTAGCATGGTACTATCCCTAGCTAGATCATCTCATTTCAGTGGTTTGGAATGAAAATCCACTCTATACTATACTACTCACTAGCAATTACCACACCCAACTGCCACACCCACAATCATTAACAATAACAAACCTCTTTCAGATATGTTGGTGTATGAGCACGATCCACTAGCAGATGCCACTTACATCAGAGCAAATTTCACTTATATTCCTCGAAACCCCAAAGAACTGCACATCAAGTCCGGTGACATATTTCACATTCATGACGAGGTATAGTGTATTATAGACTGGCTGGGAGATTCATTATGAGTTGTACTTACATAGATCCAACATCTTTACTAAACTAGCCGAGAAAGTATTTGATAGTTGATGTCAATTGGGTGAATGGGTGGGTGAAGGGTACTCTTAATTTAGGGGGTGGGGGGTGAGGTCATATTTTTTTTGGTTCTATTGTGTATCCTCTCCATTATGGATTAAATGCTCTTTCCTCTCCCTTTTTCTGTCCATTCCTCCCCTTCTCTCCCTCCTTCTAGGCTCCACCCGAGAGATTTAGGTCCTCATTTTGGGTGTCGAGGTTGAATGCTGATGGAACTGATGAACAAGTTGGAGCCATTCCTAACTCTATGAAAGCACAGGACTACCTCAATGCCCAGGGAGAACGTAAGATGAGCATAATGTTTAGAGCAAAAAAGTGTTTTTCCCCCATCAATTATTAATAGAAATATTGAGTCTTAAAGAAGTGTGAAGTAGAGAGTATACTTATGTAGTATGGTATATTATATTAAAGAGACAGGTTTCACTATAGTGACCTATAGAGAGGTGGTCTTATTAAGAGGTGGTCTTATTAGACAGGTTTCACCGTAGTGGTCTATATAGAGAGGTGGTCTTATTAATTAAGGGGTGGTCTGATTAGATAGGTTTCACTGTAATGATGTATATAGAGAAGTGGTCTTATTAAGGGGTGGTAGAATGGTTTCATTACATTTTATACTGTGTGTTACATTAAAAAACTCATGGTTATGTGCAGTGTTGGACTTTGCTCTTTATGAAGAAGTGGAAGCCTATACAGGACAGAGGCCTGTGGTCATCTTTGGAGTATTAGCAGATCAAGTGGTCAACTCACTTCTAGAGAGCTTTCCTAAACTCTTTTACCAGTGTCCCACAGGTAGATAGCTAGATATGATCATTATTACTACTGCACACACTACAGCTATAGAACATTGTTGGCAGAGTGCAAATGTTATTATGGATAAGCGTGTCCTCATTTCAGGGGTAGGAATAGAGAGATTCCACTGTATACAGAGGTTCCACTGTATACAGAGGTTCCACTGTATACAGAGGTTCAGGGGATTGGAATAGAGGAATTCCACTGTATACAGAGGTGTCCTCATTAATTAGGGGGTTAGAATAGAGATGTTCCACTGTATACAGAGGTGTCCTCATTTCGGGAGTTTAAAATAGAGGGATTCCACAAGTGACCTTATTTCAGGAGGTTGGTCATCAGATGTTGTTATCTCAGTGTAATGGTCCCACTGCATAGAATGATGACTATTTTCACTTCCAGATTACATAGAAGGAACTCTTCGATTAAACGAGGCTAGGTTGAGGCGGGACATCACTGAAGGAAAGATAATTGACTTCCAACGAACTGATGGAGGCTTTGAAGTGGTGAGACTTGACGCAGTTTCAGGTCCACAAAGCAAGGTATAGCATAGCCTCTAACTCAGGCCTCTTCTAAAGCAAGCCTAATGCATGTGCCATAGAGTTCATATTTATATCCATAGTTTAGTTAGGAACTTGGTAGCATGACATTAATCTGCAGTTAACCACTTATAAGTAAGTAGATGATGGATTTCTACTTTTCTGGCATGTTGAGGCAGTGTAGTTCAATTTCTAGTAGATCTATATCCTGTATAGAGGAGTCAACAGGAAGCTTTTTTTCTCAGGTTATACAAATAGTTGGTCAATGTATATTGTCAGATCACTGGAAGAGACGTGGGTTATAGGCTAGGAATAGCTGTGTCATGAATAACTGTGCCATGAATAATTGTAATATTGTACAACAATACAACAGTGTTCAATGCTAATATTCATTTTATACTCCTTTAGAGCAAGCATTGCTTGATGAAGGGAAGCCCTCAGGCACTCCAGACGCTCAAGGCTATAGCTCCACCCATTACGATATTAGTGAAGGCAATGACAGAAGAAAGTATCACGTAAGATGAGATTAGAATATCTGAATAAAGGACATAAGGAGGTTGTTAGGTTAATTTACACTAAGATACAGTGTAACCTCTGACACAATGGGATCAGGTCTACTGTCCCTTGTAGGGAGGCTGTCCTTATCTCGGAGGTTAAGATACAGTGGAACCTCTGAATAAAGGACACATTGAGACCAGGTCTACTTACTGTCTTTAGGTTCTTCTTTTCTCAGAGGTTAAGTTAAACCAGATGGTATACATATTGTATATATAATAGATGTCCTTATTTCAGAAGGTCCTTTATCAGTGCATACCCTCAAAGAAGTAAGTTCTGCCTACTTTTAACCCCCTAATTAACACCATTAACCAGTAACTTCAAACAATATTAACTCTCTCTTGTCCCAATTATCATCACCAACTATCAAATTCTGTCTTCATGACCCTTTAACCTCTCTACTCCAGGACCTTCAGTCCAGAGCAGATCTCCCAAGACCAAGCAAAGGAGATTTTTGATGAAGTCACTCGTCTCGAAGAAAGTCACGGGCATGAATTTTCAGGTAAATAGTGTACTTAGTGGAAGGAGCCACTTTATTCCAGTCTTCTTAAGTTAGGGCACCTCTGTATAGAGTAAAACACCTCCCTGAAATCTGTATACATTCTATTCTAACTCCCTTGAATAAGGGATCCTCTGTGTACAGTTTAACCACTCTACCCCTGAAATGAAGATACTTGGAACCCCTCCTATTCCAAACCTCCCAAAACAAGAGTTAAGGACAGAGATATGTCAATAACAGCTTGTGTATTAGAACTTCACCCTCTAAATTTTAAAACGAAACCACCTCTCTAATCAGGACACCTTAGCCTGTTCCAAGGCTTCCAGCATAGAGAGGTTCCATTGTATATAAAAGAGAATGCTTACATGAATAGACTATTGATTTCTCTCCCAGCTTCCTTATTCTTGATCTATATGGAGACTCTTATGGGTCAGATAGAGGACATTATCAAGACAGAGAAGAGGAAACAAGCGTGGGTACCTCTATCCAGACAAACTGAAAGCTAAAACAAGAGCTCTTCACATTATTGTGATTATTAATCTCCTATCATTGCTGTAAATTGTTGTTGTTGTTGTTGTTGTTGTTGTTGTTTTTGCTTTTGTTGTTTTGTTGTGCATTATTCTTGCAAAAGACTTATTTATTTCAGCTGAAAAGGCAACGAATTTGTTATTTTTGAGATAGTGATATTAATTAGTGTTTATTATACACCATGAATCAACTATTACTATATCATTTTCTCTCGTAAACATTAGTAGTATAACAATAGGAGAATTAATACTGTTCAACTTTAGATGGTTGCATAATATAGCTATATATATGTCTTAGTGAAGGGAACCTTACAGTTGATGGATAATGGTCAACCATTGGGGATGATATAAGAGGTAGTGATTTGGGAGGGAGGTAATTTGGGTGGTAGAAGGAGGGAGTAAGAGAAGAAGAGGAGGAAAAAGGATGAAGAGAAAGAGGTCATTCTTGTATGAAATTTACTCTATACCTAGTACATACCCACTCCCGATGGTAGGGGAGTGGCGCCATGTACCAGACACTTATGTCGAAGCCACCTATATAAACAATCACATTCCTTAACTGTTTGATGAGTGAAGTGGTCTGCATAATCGTTCCTTGGGAGGGTATACTATACCTAAACCACCTAAGAACGCAGCTGTTTAAATAAATTAATAATATTATTATACTGTATAAACCAAAATTGCGAACACTGCGGAGCTGCTGTTGTGTTATAATATCCAAAGCAAGGCTAAGTACCTAGCGTTATAGATGCGAGAGATATCGAATTAGTTGCTTTACTCTACATAATTTAATTGAGCATCATAACCAGCTGAGAGGCACGACCGAGTTGCATTGGCAACACTATCAACTTCTGCTCCAACTGTTTTTCAGTTTGGTTGTTTTTCAGCTCGGGTTGTTTCCAGCTCCAGTTGTTTTGCCTACTCTGTGTGAGTATTGGTAAGTATTCCTTCTTTGACACTTAATAATAGCTAGATTTACTCGCTAGTGTGTGTATGTATCAAAACTTACTGGCTAGCTAACTTTTGGCGTTGAAATTTTATCCTTGTAGCATGTATAATAATAATGAATCCATAGCTATTATTAATCTTGTTGTTAAAATTGCTATCATATTAACTTAAGGTGAAGAACACTTAGACAGGTTGGGACTAGAGGGTCTCTACAATTTAGAAAGGAAAGGATTTTAAGGTTCTGAGTTAGCCTGGCCATACTATCTGGCTGTAATATAAATTGTGGTTTCCAAGAGAATAATGATAGCATGAAGTAGCATGAGGTATAATTGTATACATAATAGTTAGTCCTAATGTAGTACACGTAACCCCAAAGTATGAATATTATTACTCATTAGTAGGAATTTACCACCATTACCAATTCTAATCTTCCAGATAGCTAATAAATGAACATGTCGTTTTGTTAAGTTTCTTTTCTTGTGAAAGGTTATCCAAAAAGCACTAATCGAAGATAAGTTAGGATGGCTGCAGCTAGCCGACAAGGTATGTTAAAGCCACCATTATCAGTGATAGCTAAACCTACTACCGTAGATCCGGTTATTTTCAAGACACTATTTTCACTGATCTCATAAAATCTTGTATTATGAAGCAATTCACGTTTTTTATTTTCGCTGGTGGGGAGGGATTTCATACTTTTGAATTTGTACGTATAAGTTTTTTATTTTCGCTTTCCTTTACCTACCGAGAAAATAGCGAAATTAAATTGACAGTGAAATTAACCAGATCTACAGTAATCTAGTCATGTGTATTACAGGTGAAGTTGATCTTAATTGTCTCCCCCCCCCCCCCCCTAGTTACCAGCTGCTGTGCTCCAAGTATTATGGTGGGTACTGGTCAGGTCTACTCCTGTCCACTCCACCAAGAATCAGTGCCCACACCAACACCGGTGCCGGTGCAGTACAGAGTACACGTCTATACCAGAGATGAGTTTGTAAGATCCAGCAGGAGTGTTATGGTTACTGGATTGGGAGAGTCTGTGGTGGATGGGTATAATAGCCAGTTTACAGCTGAAGGAGAAGCTGAGATTTGCAATTTGCAGCCTCCAATGCCAGAGACATACCAAGATGAAGTAAATTAAGAAACTCCAAAGATTAACTTACTTATTGTGCATATTATTATTGTAATATTATTGTTATTGTTATTATTTGTACATTACTATAATAATGAGCAATAACTAGTGTAACAAGGTCAGTGACTAAATTGAGAGCACATGAAAGCTCACATCTAAATTGCAACACCTAAGCAAGTCTCAGACCACACTCTCTTGTGACATCACAACATACCCTATACCTTCATGTGAAACCCTTATGAGACATCACTTATGTCTTTGATTTACAATGAACAACCAAAAAGGTGATATTTATGTTAACCAGCTATGAATATTTAGTTACTGACAAAACTCAGCCCTTCAGCCTAGAAGTGTTCATTTGTATAGAATCCTGAGAAATTCTTTGAAGTGTATTTTTGTGGTCTGTGTGTTTGTCTACTATGAATATCAATTTCAGGAGGTGGGGGTGTATATAACACCTCTGGGTCCACCGGACCCTCCCCTCCCATCCTGGGAAAAGAGCTCCTGTTATAAGGCACCAAATATTAGTGGGGTGGACTCACCATGGGTTGAGAATGTACAGGGTAAACTTTTCCCTCTGGTAGTCACAACAAGGTATGTGAAAGCCATCAGTAAAAATTACTATATGTATTATGTCTACAACTGTTTTTACAGGTGAAGCTGATCTTGATAACTATTATAATTATTCCCCCAGTTACTAACTGCTGTGCTCCAAGCATTATGGTGGGTACTGGTCAAGTCTACTCCTGTCCACTCCACCTGAATCAGTGCCCGCACCAATAACAGTGCCAGTGCAGTACAGATTACAGCATCCAGGCTTCTCTTGCCACCAACAAGCTACACCATTTCAACAGAGAGTAAATGTCTATACCAGAAATGAACTTGTAAGATACAGCAGGAGTGTTATGGTCACTGGATTGAGAGAGTCTGTGGTGGATAGGTATAGTAGCCAGTTTACAGCTGAAGGAGAAACTGAGTATTGCAATTTGCAGCCTCCAATGCCAGAAACACGCCAAGATGAAGAAAATTACTTATTGTGCATTATTATTGATTGTTATTATTGTGCATTATAATAATGAGCAATAGCTAGTGTAACAAGGTCAGAGTTCATTTGCAACACCTAAGTAACACCCTCTCGTTACTATGAAAGTCACATACAGATTAAACTCCTTTAGAACTGGTACTGTATATCGGTAGACCCCTTTTCACTTGCAAAGGGATTGTGTATGCCAGACTAGGAATAGAACAGTGTGGATGGTTGAGGTGATAGTTATTGTCATTGTACACCTACTTTTAACAATATTATTACTAGCTATTATGTCACACTCAGGGGGCTATACTGTATTTAAAGTTTTTTGATTAAAAGTTGTTACTGATACATAGACATGAGACTGACAGAAACAGAATAATTTTTTGAACAGATTAAAAAACTATCACTAAAGTACTTGTTTATAAGGTTAAAGGTTAATGCTACAGGGTACTCTAATACTAATACAAAACAAAATTAGTAATGGTTGTTATAATATTGTAGTCTGTTCATTATCCTATACAAATCTTAATCTGCATCATCCTGGTGTCTGTGGTCTGCATTGAACACTGCAAACTGCAAAACTCAACTCCTTCAGCTGAAGTTAGACTAAACCTTGCTCCCAATCCAGTGACCATAACACTCCTGCAGGATCTTACAAGCTCATTTCTGGTACAGACATGTACTCTCTGTTGAAATGGTATAGCTTGTTGGTGATAAGAGAAGTATGGAGGGCCTGGATGCTGTACTCTGTACTGCACTGGCACTGGTGTTGGTGTAGGCACAGATTCTTGATGGAGTGGACAGGAGTAGACCTGACCAGTAGTCACCATAATGCTTGGAGCACAGCAGCTGGTAACTGGGGAAATAATAATAATAATAGCAATCTGGATTTACTTCACCAGTAAAGTAGTTATGACTGATAAAAAAAAAAAAAGCTAGGTAGTTTCCACATACCTTGTTGGCTAGCTGCATCCATCCTAACTTAGGGAGGTAATCTTTATTGGTCAATTCTGTTAAATACCTTTAATAAGATAAGAGAATAACTTTACCTTACTCAGCAGTTTTTGGACACTGTAAACTGCAGGTTGGCTGATGAATAATAGCTTGTATAGTAGTGGTAAGATATATCACTACTATACAGCCTGTATTATAGTAGTGGTAAGATTATTACTAGTAAGATTATTCATAGCCAACCTGGTTTGCTTAATTCCTAATAGATTTAGTTATCTTAAGTAATTTGTTTTGTTTCTATACATAACTCATAGCATGCTTGTCCAGAAGTTTTTATTCCTCATGTCAAGTTGAGCCATCTGGGAGCTGGGGAGGGGGAGGGACTTTCCCTGTGCCCCCCCCTTCCCCCCAGATGAAACCCTGAACAGTGTGTTTAACTGTTTCACCATTACTGAACTCACACATGCTATTATATAGCTATTACTAGCTAACACACATTACCTATCACTCATTATTACTTTGTTAGGTGTTACATCACTTAGGTTCATTTCCACTTGCTACTGAGCCTAGGCATTGAACAACCAGGCCAGCACACTTCCTATTAGAGGTTATACATACTTATTGAATCTACTGGTTTCAACCTGACTGGATAAGTGACACTTATTTTCACTGAATGAACATTCTTTCATCTATAATTTTTATAATTTGACAGCAATTTCCACACCAAGATTAATAAAAGCTCATTAATAATATTTATCGCAGAGTGGCTTAGTCAGTAGCTCTCTAATAGTTGCTTTACAGTTTACACACTACGAGCAGCTAACTATGAAACATAAAAATCAACACTTAATTTCTCACCCGCTGTTTGCAGCTTCTCCCAGAAATCCGCCTCAATTCGCTGGTATAAAGCGAAGCAACAAGCTTATATTATTTTCAGGGTAAGAGAAAAAAAAAAATTCCACACAATACTCTATATGTGGTATATCCGCAGGTGCGCTAGCTTATCCGGATGTGCACAGGGTTATGCAGATATGCGCAGAGAATCTTATGTCCGGAAAGCAAACAGCTAAGTTTCTGCTGGCAGAAAGAAACGTCCTGGAAGGTGACAACTAAGGTTTCTGCTGACGGAAAGAAACGGCCAGGAAGGCAATAACGAGGTCCTACAACGCACCCTGAAGTACAAATAATGTGAGGAATCGGTGGTTGGAGCTCTGAAAACGGTATAGAAATCAATAGAACAGCTCTAGCTAGAATTTAGAATTCGGGATTCCTAAGACTACACTTAAGGGCACAGTAGCAGGGAGAGTGTAGCATGTATGATTGTAAATCTGGACTGGCACCTTATTTGTTGATGAGGAAGAAGAGCTAGTAGAATATCTGAAAACCTGCCAACAAGATAGGTTATCCCAAGAGGCGTGAAGAGGCATGATGATGTCATTGGCAATGTAGTAGGACCTGAGGCTAGTGGTCCAGTGGAGGGGAATATGGGTGGTGGTTATGTTTCATGCAGAGATGGCCAACTTTGATACTAAAAAAGTTGATTCCTTAGCTCAATGTCATGCAGATGCTGCTAATACTACCAACCTAAATCAACACTATAGCCTATTGAAAAACGTAAGCATGGCCTATTGGATTTTCCTAATCAAATCTATAATATGGATGAGTCAGATCTACCACTTGATCATAAGCCATCAAAAGTGGTAACTTTGAAAGGAACCAGAAAAGTACACTATCATACATCAGGGAATAAAGCACAAATAACTGTTTTAGCTTATGCCAATGTAGCAGGTAATGTTATCTCCTTATTTTTGAAGGTAAATGGCTCAATCCTGAATGGACAAAGGGTGAAGTGCCTAACACTGTTTATGGAATGTCTGACAAGGGGTGGACAGATATAGAACTCTATTCCTTCCCAACATCCCACCAGCACATCCTGTACTCCAGCTTTTAGATGGACATTCTTCCCACTATGAACCTGACACCATCAGCTTGGCAGTTGAAGAAGGTTTGGTAATCATCTGCCTTATCCCCCCCACACAACTCATGTCTCACAGCCATTGGATATCAGCTTTTTTTCACTCCCTCAAGGTGTACTGGTCAGAAGCCTGCCATCAATACATGCAAGATAACCTTGGTCGTGTAGTAACTAAATATCAGTTCTCTTCGCTATTTTCAGTGGCTTGGTACAAACCCATCAGACCAGAAAATGTTAATTTCTTGGTTTAGGAAAACTGGTATATGTCCTTTTAATTCAAAAGCTATTTCAGTGCCTTCAAATTTGTCTATTGAGGACTATATTCCAGCAAATGTAGCTGAATAAGACTCATCTGATGAATGTGATTTAAGAGAAGCAACTGAATCAGTAGCCATTGTCGCAGAAGAGACAGTGACATTCAACATGACATTTACTCCTTAGCAGTTGCAAATATTTGAAACTCGCTGTGAAAATGGGTATGTTAACTACATAGCTAGCTATGTGTGTACATCAAGTGGTCAACTGAGCATATGGTGGTTTCTTGATGATTGAATAGGTGATGTTAATGTAGTGATATGCAGTTATTAAAAGACTGTGAGAACCACTACAGGCTCAGACTTTAACCTTTTAATTGTGTTGTCTTCATACTAATGATTGTTTTCTAATAATAATTATGGCTTATTTAGACTTGTACTTGACAGTTTTTAATTCCTACAGTCCTGTATTTAAAACAGTGTATTGTTGGGACTCACATGTGTACTGTTGAGGGTGTTTCTATGTGTAAATTTCCATCAATACTCATTACTATCACTTACTATCACCTACATTATACAGTATGCTTTTAATTGAAGGTGTCCCTATTTATAGTGCACTGTGTACTTGGATTGTCATGTGTTGGTGTGTATATTATACTAGGTGGAGGAAGCATTTTTTGTTTGGGGGGGTGGGGTGGGGGGGGGGGTAATGCCTCCACACCTATGCTGTGATTAGTATACTCTTGGTGTGCAATGTGACCATGCTGATCACCACCTTCCTTATATTACACTAGATATGATTTATTTCATATTTTATAACCCCCTGAAATGAGGTCACCTTTTGTACAGTGGAATCTTTATTTCAACACCCTAAAGTGAGGACACCTCTGTATTTATAGTGGAAGCCCCTCTATTCCAACCCCCTGAAATGAGGGCACCTCTGTATTAAGGACACTTGGGTATGTCCCAAATAATAGTTTTTGTGTCTTAATATTAATAGAACTTCACCCCTTGAAATGAACCTACCCCTCTAATCAGGACACCATCTGATGGTAGGGAAAAATTTAAAATAAAAATATAAAAAAACGTTTTTGAGAAACAAGCTTTATAATGTGAGCAATAGAGGGCCTGCGTGGGAAGGCGTGGCCCTAGCGACGGTTGCTATCCACCATATTAGAGGGCATGCCACGATCAGCTGCCTCAGGTCCACATGGCAATGGATGTAAAATCTGAGTATTTTGTTAACCTCACAGAAGATTCTAGGGCGCGATATGAGTGCAAGGTAGTCTCTGCAGGGCTTACTAAGAACCCCTACGCTATCGAGGAGTGGACAGCAAACCCAGACATCATTCCAGATGTGCAGTGGAGTGATATGATGTTATACATGATAAGTACACCTAGTCCATATACTAGAGAGGAAATCAAAGTGAGTGATAGTTCTGGAAGCTACCATAGACATGTACTGATGTACATGTGAATTAGGCCTGGAAGGGAATGCTTGATGGCAACAGCTTCCTCAGGGCAGGATGGGTGCATGGGCTGAAGCTTCATCAGTACCAAACTGCTGCAGCTTTAAGATTTGTGGTTATGGGGAAAGTGAGTGAGTTATTACACAATACTATAGTAATCCATAAGCTTTTATTTTTAGGTGAAGCATTCCCAAAGAATGTCTGCGACTCCACTCTTGCCATGGGTTATCCTTGAACAGAAAGGGGAAATATTAGCTGCTCACTGCACTTGCATGGCGGGGTATAGCTAATATTTTATAGTAATTATTGTTTGATAACTATTATAACTTGGGAGAGGCTTGCTCCCATATTGCAGCTGTTTTATCTTGTTTGGTACAAGCAACAGAGATGAGGGTAGCATCTGGTGCAAATGCATGTACATCTCAGAAGTGTTTGTGGCTCCCTCCAGCTAAAAATGTGAAAACTATATAAAAACATTATTTTGCTTTAATTAACATCACAATACAACTGCATAGGTTACACCAGCCCCTATTACTGAAATTAACTTCAGTGGACCATCAAGCAAGAAGCGGCCATTGGACAGCAATGAACTTTTAACAAGGAAACATCCAAGTCAGGGAAAAAGATTCCACAGCCAACAGCAACAGAAATTAATACATTTTATGGTATTTTAAACAGTGCTAACAAAAAGCCAGCTATTCTGAAAATCATCCAGCCATATGCTGAATCCTTTATCCCCAAGCTCAGCAAAGCACAATTTCCAAAGCCTATAACTGAGCTGTATGACCCAGAGGCTTTGAAAATGGACTACATTGAGTTGCTAACAGAATGTGAGCGAGTGTTTGATCTTATTTCAGTAAGTAGAACAAGTGTGTCACCATTCTTGTACTGACCACATTGTAATGTGTACAGGTAACTCCTGAACAAGCTGCTCTAGTGGAGACAGAAACCAAGGGGCAGTCAGTGAGCAAATCATGGTTTGTTCACAGAGCTGGGAGGGTCACTGCTTCCAATTTTAAAGCAGCTGCTGTTACAAACCCCACAACACCATCACAAAGTTTAATAAAAAAATTGTGCTATCCTGAAGCATTCAAGTTTTCAACAAAAGCAACAAGGTGTTTGCATGTGTTGACTAGCTACACCCCTATGTAATAATTATGTTGTCATGTATGTAGATGGGGGTGCACACATGAGCGTGATTCGATACAGGAGTACATTGAAAGTGCTCAAAAAAACCACGAAGATTTGAGTATACAAGAAACTGGTCTATTTATCGACTGTGAAAGACCTTACTTGGGTGCATCACCGGATGGTATTGTCATTTGCAAATGTTGTGGGAAGGGAGTTGTAGAGGTGAAATGTCCATTCTGTATTAGAGATGCCCAACTACCAGATGAAGATAAAAACTTTTGCATGAGCAAAGAGAATGGGAAGTGGGCATTAAAACGAAACCACACATACTACTATCAGATACAGTTGCAAATGACAGTGTGCAAGGTTAAATATGGGGATTTTGTTGTGTGGACAGAAAAAGAATTTGCTGTGGAAAGAATAGAGATAGACGATGCTTTTTTTGATACTCAAAACAATGATGTTAAACACTTTTATGTTTATGGAGTGCTTCCAGAAGTAATAGGGAAATTCTACACACGAAAGCCTGTTGCAAACTGTGAGGGTATAGTTCCTGTTCCCATTTCCTCCAACACCCCTGGAAAGGGTGATGAGGAAAAAGATGATACAGACTTATCAAGGCTTTGATACTATTGTAATGAACCGAGTTTTGGTGACATGGTCAAGTGTGACAATGATAAATGTACAATTGAATGGTTTCACTTTGATTGCCTACGAATTAGGTGCCCACCAAAGGGCAAGTGGTACTGTCCTTCGTGTAGGAAACTGTCAAAGTTTTGTGGAAAAAGAAAGAAATGATTATTCTTGGGGAACTACAGACGGACAGAGATTTACACATGCACAACACACTTTAACTATTTTATCAATGGTTGACATATTATTGTCCTTATTGTCTGTGATTAGTGAAATGGGTAGGATATTTTGGAGTATCGTGTACTTCTGTTTTAATACACCAATGATGCGTTCCACATGAATCCGAACCAAAGAGAGTTCTCGACTCCAATCAATGTCAACCTTATCAAGTTGCTTTTTACCTTTGGTAAAAGGTGGTATCTTGATTTCTGCCATTGCCATTCATGCGTAGTTATCACAAGTAAAGCCTCTGTCAGCCAGAATAGTGTTCCCTACAAATAATAATAGCTAGCAAGTGTAATTAACTATACACATTTTAACAACAAGCTACCTGGGAGAAGGTAATTCAAAAGGGTAGATTGTTCAACTATTTCTTTATCTGACATACGTCCACCCACACAGTTAGATACATATGATATGGTCCCCTGAGGGGTTATTCCAATCAAAAATTTCACTGTTGAATGATGCTTGTATTGACTCCACACCTGTGCTCTGGCCAATAGATCCGATGGGCGTTCTATAAAAATTTCTGAGCAATCAATTATCACACATTTCTTGAAAAATTTTCGAAACGACATGGGCATGGTCATGTACAGTATATCCCTATCAGGCCACTTGATTAAATGTGATGTTTTTATAGCCATGACATCCAACACACGGTGGAAATTCCTTGATACAGTAGACGGATGTATACCAAATCGATCCCCAATATCCTCATCATAGAGTCCAAGCCTGATTTTCAAAAAGAACATCATCACCATGGTTAGTTTAGTTAGAGTAGGACTTTCTGGTAGAGCTGGTGCTACTAAGTCAGAGACCTTTAAAAACACACCACTGAGAAATACCTAGATGGTTTAATAACATTACTAGTGTACATATCTATTAACCTACATACCTGTGTAAAATTTAAGCTTCCCTTCATTGTTTTCTAAGTACTCAGCAGTAAAAGAGAACACATCAACTGTTACACTCTGCTTTAACTTCAGTAGAGTATCCCGAAGGTTCTGATTATCCTCCCTAACCAAGGTTAGTTCCTCTTTCATTTTAGCATAGTCATCATCACGTGTTTGTGATTCTTTATTGATCAGCTCCACACTAGCTTGACATGACACTCAAGTCTCAGATTGTTCATCAATAGCACCTCTTACAGAGTCTCTCCCAGACTTCCTTGCCATTAGCAAGGTTAAGCGTTTCTTAGTGCAGCGGTTTTCTAACCGAGAATGCCTCTGTCTATCAGGAGGCTGACGGACAGTATTCAGGCTAGGTGCCCAGTCAGGATTAGTCGTATCATACAGAAGAGCTGGCTTACCTAGTCAAAAATGACCAGTAATAACCTCTACTACCACACAGCTATTTACTGACTTACCAGAGACAAAGTGCTCAGAGCATACATGAGAATTGTTGGGTGTCCAATCTTTTCGGTTTAACGCTGATAACCAGGCATCCCTTCGCTTTGAGGACAACTCCTGGGTATTCCTGCCTTGGTTCCTAATAACAGAAGGTATTAGGAAGAAAGAAACGCCCTTATCACGCCTTCCTCGCTTGTGGCACCCAACGACACAACAAGTATTAACCATTATAAGCGAATGTTTACTGTAGCCCTTGCCCTCCAAGATGGTGGCTACATAAAGTCAGGTGATTTGTGACGTCACGCGCAGGCCCCTCTATGACCACAATAACACTTGATATTTTTCGTGATTTCATTTGACTCAAATGGCTCAGGAATGAGGTCTACCATCACAGAGCATGAAATAATGCTATAGATAAAAACTATGGTAAGCTTTACCTAGGTTAACTAGCATGAATAGTAGTTTAGCTAGTCAGTAAAAGTGACTCACCGTAGTACCAGAAGAGCTTGCTTGGGGTCTCTCTCTAGCATTAGCTTGCCTAGCCTTTCTTACAAGGCTCCTTTATAATAGTTCTTAGTCATCTTGCTACGAAGAAACAAGGCTTAGACATCTTGCCACGAAGAAACAGAAAACTTTCGGCAAAAGTAACGAGCCACGAGCCTACACGTGTTCAACTAGCTTGCGCATGCCCTTAGCTTTGGAGCTAGCATGTGCGCATAGCTGGTAAAGAATAACTCTTAAAATAAGCTCTATTTTGATGTCTGAAAGAAGTTTGTAGCTTGAAGTATGACGAAGTTACGAAAATTGGGAATATCGTGAGTGTCTTCAGGATGATATGGAAGAAATGAAATGCATGCATAAAAAAGCTTATAACTTTAGAATGGTACTTCCAATTGTTTTCAAATTTGATATATGACTTCTTCATACATAATTATAGGTATCATTTAAAATTAAAAAAAATTTTTGGTATTTTTTATCATAATTTTGACAAAATAGGCCCCTTATACAACTCAGTTCAATTTTCAGCAGTTTCCTGTTGATTTATTAATAATTGTTGTTTCTGGACATGACTGGATGTCCATAGGTTCCAACCTCCCAAGAAAAAAATCAGTGGCATTCCACACCCACCTATTAATCTAGCCCACACCCATCAAATTAAGTCATGAATAATATTATTAATAATGTGACAATTATTATGATAGAGCTCTACTTGCCCAAAGAAAACAGTAGCCTTCTTGCATTTGGTGAGGAGTTCTTTGGGGAGTTCAGTGTCAAGCAGCAAGAACTTCCTGACTAAGACTAGCCTTTTGATCTGGGTGCACTTTCCTCAACCCTTGGAACAGCTGTGTCCATGGAGTGGAGTAGACCCTGACTCTGCCATGATGAACACTTGACCAGTGGCAAAAACTCTCAAGGAAAGCACTTGGCTATGACTCAGCATGCATGCATGCAACTGGTTTATGGTGTGCAAACTGCAAATTTTATGTATTTAACATGCACTGGATGCATTGTTACAAGTCCTACTCTGTCGCAAACAACATCCCCCCCCCCCTGACAGAAACTGAGTATAATTTTTTGAACAGACTGAAAAACTCACTAAGAAACTTGTTTATAGAAATAAATAAGGTTAAAGGCTAATGCTACAGGGTACAAACATAGCCTAAAGGCTACTAATACAACTCAATAATGGTTGTTACATGGGAATATTTCATTATATAACTGTCCTTCCAAATAAGGCTCTTACAAGCTCATTTCTGGTATAGACATGCACTCTCTGTTGAAATGTATCTTGGTGGTAAGAGAAGTATTGAGGACCTGGATGCTGTACTCTGTACTGCACTGGCACTGATGTTGGTGTGGGCACTGATTCTTGGTGGAGTGAACAGGAGTAGACCTGACCAGTAGCCACCATAATGCTTGGAGCACAGCAGTTAGTAACTGGGGAAATAATAATAATAGCTATCTGGCTTTATTTCACCAGTAATACTGATAATAAAAACTAGTTTCCACATACCTTGTTGGCTAGTTGCATCCATCCTAAGGTAATCTTTATTGGTCAATTTCGTTTTGAATACCTAAGATAAGAGAATAACTATACCTTATAGCAGAATCTGCTACTCAACATCACTAACAGTTTTTGTGGTTTTGGAACACTTTTAAACTACAGATTGGCTCTTACCACTACTTGATAAACCTAGATGGAAACTAGGTAGTAACTAACTTACTAACCTACCTACTTAACTACTTCCTACCATCTTACCACTTCCTAAGCCTACCTAAATTGCTCACACTCATTAAAAATAGACTTTGCTTATAAATATTCATAAGATATGGGTCTAGACTTTGTCATGAGATATGTGTATAGACTTTGCTCATAAATATTCATGAGATATTTGTATATAGACTTTGCTTAAATATTCATGAGATATGGGGTAAAGTTTGTTTTTTAGCAGGCCTAGGCTTGATTGAATTAAGCCACCAGACCAGCACACTTTGAAGACTCCTATTAGAGGCTAATAGGTACTAGATCTGAACTGAAATCCTCTTGTGCATATATACTTGTATCCTATGGATAAGTGACACTTAATTCCACTGAATGGACATTCTTTCATCGTCTATAATTTTGACAACAATTTCCACTCTAAGATTAATAAAATCAGTGCTGATGGGGGGGTGGGGGTGAATAGGGTGACATGTCAACCACCCCCTCTTAATTTTAATTTTCATATTAGACATTGGTATCAGCAACAAGAATTAAAACTGTCATTTTTCTAGGGTGAAGTTATTTTGTCACAAATGTCTAAAGGGTATTGAAAATAGCTAGCACTCCAAGACTTCCCAATCTTTCTTGGTCATAGCCAGTTATGCACTTGCCTTAAACAAGATAGCTTGCTTACCAACTAATAATACAAGTGGGCATGTCAATCATTCCCTATTTTCACATGCAAAAATTAAAAGTCACCCCTTTTGGATCAGCCACTGTTTAACCCTTTCAAGGCTTACTAATTAATTTCAACTGGTTGTAGAAAGTAAAAATACCATCAGAAAGCTCTTTAAATGAGCGACATTTTGAAAAAAAAAATCAACTTTCTAGGACAAAGTAGAGGATAATTATGAGCAGATATATAAATAAGGAAAAAACGGGAATATGGTTTACAACCGACTTAATATAGCAATGCACCATACAATAGTTAGCTAATAATATTATAGTTACTTTATGGAAAGCTAACATTGAAACCTTGCTCTATTATAGCAGGAGAATATATACTAATAATAATTCTCACCCACTGTTCGCAGCTCGGTAAGTCTTCACTTAGCAGGATAGTACACGGTAACGATATTCATAGAAAAAAATCATAAATTTTTTTTTTTTTTTTTATATTCATAGGTTATACACTAATTATTGTGTACTGGGTGTGCTTTAATTGACATCAGACGTAGTGTACACTACGTCTGATGTCAATTAAAGCACACAGTACACCTGTGACACGTACTTCACGGCGATAAATGTCTACGTAATCATGCGCAAGGCGCGCATTAAAAATATAATTAATAGCCGGGAGCGTCCTCACGTGCGTAATTATTTTCCAGTGAAGTCAGCAGTACGGGCCTTTCTTTGTAAGGGCTGCTTTTCTGGCCGCTACATCTTTAGATCGTCTTGCCGTGGCCACTGCACTTCAACAAAAGATGGAAGAAGTCACAGGAGGTCTCGATTGCTTGTAAGTTAAAGTGTGTCCTAGTTATTGCCTAGCTAGTTAGCAAATTTACTAAAGCATTGAAAACGGTTAGCTAGCTCCACTTTTACCAGCCATTTTGCTTAGTGGCTATGGCTGTAGGTAACTTCTAGAGCTTATCCAAGGACATAGTGGCATACTAAGCTGCAGATCACACTTTAGATTAGATGTAATACGTTAGCTAACTATTTCACTACAAACATTTTACCAGCTGCCAGCTTTTTTTTAGTGAAGTAGCTAGTTTACTACTGCTAAAGAAGTTACTGTACCCTTGGATAAGCTCCACATGGTTGTGTGTTGATTAAGTATACTTAATTTAGGCTGTACTTACCTTAGTTACATGCTGTAATGGTTGTAGATAAAAGGTTTTCACACCTTGTGTCCAGGGTGACAATGTAGGACATGTACAAGAATATGGAGGTAACAATAACAATTATAGTGTAACATAAGATATTGGATACAATAATAAATATTGTGTAGCTATGTTTTACATCTCCCTCAGCCTTTTCACTGAAGGGGCAGTGTGATAGTGCTGAAAGCACTTGTCTGGGTGAAGTGGTGGGTGATTTGAACATGTCTGGCAGTAGAAGGGAGTCATGTGCCTAGAACCACCACTACTTCTTTCACTGCAGACGACACAGTCACGTTTAGTGGTGCCCTTTGCTGGAAAGTGTTTTCCTGACTGCAGTCTCTCAATAGAGTCACTGACCCGTGGTCTGCCTGGCCTAGGGCGTTGACTCGGCACCTTTCTCGGCAACAAGGTCATCCCCTGTGATGGTTTTTGCCAATTTTCGTTGCCTGTTCTCACTGGCAATTGACACATTCAGGGACTTGAACCATCTAAGGTATAATTGATTGATTGGTTTTTTAGATTAAGTTCATTCATACCTCCTCAGTATCCTAAGCTTATTCCATGGAATCCCAAGGTCAGCTTTCATTGCCAAAGCTTGACTGGTTGGGATTATTATTGGAAGCTGGGCATTATGTAGCAGTTCCTCTCGCTCTGCTTTTGTGAGTGACTGGATCTCAGATGCTAGCTGGACCATGTTATCTCCACCACTAGTGATGGAACGAACCCTGCTGATCATCTCTGTTCTACGCTTCAGGGTCCTAGCACTAGCCTCAGAACTGGTCACTCTACAACCAGCCACTTGTATCAAGGTAATGGGCTATTTTGTAATTGTATCTATTGCAATTATGTTCAGATTTTGATAGTTCATACTTACCTGACCACGAGTTGGTACCCTCACTACACCTTCTCTGCTGTCATTTTCATCCTGTTGGTTTATGATTTTTTTAACCAGATGTTCTGCCACTTTTTTCTCAACAGGAGTTGCTGGCAAATTGGTTGGCCTGGAAAGGACTTCGCTGATGGTCATTTTTGATGGCGAATCAATCATCTGGTAGGTATAATGACTTCTGCATTGTTCCTGGAGGTGCTTTTTGTAGTTCTTAATTCTTACTATTTTTCCACACTTCTTAAAGCAGTCCACAAGAAGTCCCTCCAGTAGAGTGACTAGCAGAGCTGGTGGTGGCCTAATATGGGAACTGTCAAAGGTGCTGTAACAGCAGGGGCAGACCAGGGATGGGCAAAGGTGATGCTGGATCCACTTCCTGCAGCAGTTTAGGCAGACAATAGAACTACAAGCAAGCTCGACTGGCCTGTCCAGTAGATTAGTGCAAATTGGGCAGCATAAACTTGCTGTTATGTCAGAGTTACTGATCTGTGGTGCAGGATCCTCTTGTGGAAAGAATGATGGCGGAGCCATTTTCTCCATGTGGTAGATTACTGCCTTGGCTGCTTCCCCGGATGGCCTGCCTGATTTAGTTATTTTCTTTCGCCCTCTAGCACTTGAGGTATATTCAAAATGGTGGCAAACCTAACAATTTCATCATTGTAATTTATTCCTTTCTTACAGAACAACCTTTTTACCTGTCAACTACTTAATGAGTGTGGTGACCAATCCATTAGCTGGACACTGTGGGTGTAATGAACACCATCAGCAAAAGCTTTGGCCCAACGCCTGGTGACGGCATAGCAGGGATTACAGAATTTAAGGGGGTGTATTGTGGAATTATCCTGGCTAACATCAATGCCAAAGCTCTTCAGAAGAGAATCCTGATGTTGTATGCAAGGATAAATTGTAGCTTTGCTTTTAGCCTTGCAGAGTCTTTTGCCACACACCCTACAGTGTTTTTGTAATTCCTGTTGGTGAAATTCCATACCTATGATTTGAATTTTGTTACATTTTTGGCCATCATTGAAAAAGTAGTACGCTATTATCTGTTGTTTATTTAGTTAATACTATTCATAGTCTCACCTCTAACCACAAAGAGCTCGCTTAATTGGTTTCCTGGGTGGGTCTAATTGGCCTGATTACATGCGAGGTTTCCTGTCTTCCCGGAGGTTTGAAAAGTGGTGGTTGCTAGGAAGGCTGCGCATTACCAAGTGATTGCTATTTTAGCTGCGCAGGTTGAAGTTTCAGGAAGTGTTAGCATTGGTACTGGTATGGGAAGTGAGTGGTTGCGGCAAACTGGAGCCAAATCATGGAATCAGGGTTGTCAAACAGGTAATGTTTTTCAAGAAATTTAATTTTAATTATTAATTATTCATGAGATACCGTAAATGCGTCCGCAGTAATAATTAATCGCTTAGTGGCTTCAGGCGAAACTGCTGTGCGCGCGCAGATCGATATTGTTCTAAACTGTATGAATATCGTTACCGTGTACTATCCTGCTAAGTGAAGACTTACCGAGCTGCGAACAGTGGGTGAGAACTATTAGTATATATTCTGCTATAATAGAGCAAGGTTTTTATGTTGATCCAAAAGGGATGACTTAATTTTTGCATGTGAAAATAGGGAATAATTGACATGCCCACTTGTATTATTAGTTGGTAAGCAAGCTGTCTTGTTTAAGGCAAGTGCATAACTGGCTATGACCAAGAAAGATTGGGAAGTCTTGGAGTGCTAGCTATTTTCAATACCCTTTAGACATTTGTGACAATTAAAATAACTTCACCCTAGAAAAATGACAGTTTTAATTCTTGTTGCTGATACCAATGTCTAATATGAGAATTAAAATTAAGAGGGGGTGGTTGACATGTCACCCTATTCACCCCCACCCCCCCATCAGCACTGATTTTATTAATCTTAGAGTGGAAATATTATAGACAATGAAAGAATGTCCATTCAGTGGAATTAAGTGTCACTTATCCATAGGATGCAAGTATATATGCACAAGAGGATTTCAGTTCAGATCTAGTACCTATTAGCCTCGTGTGCTGGCCTGGTGGCTTAATGTCAGAGTTCAATTCAATCAAGCCTAGGCCTGCTAAAAAACAAACTTTACCCCATATCTCATGAATATTTAACTCTTTGGGGCCTATAATTAGAAAACCGGCGCGTGCGTTTATGACCAAAAAAAAAAAAAAAAATCGAAGATGGCGTTGCTCGAGGGAGTTTTCTCTGTGGCTTTCCCGTGTCCTTGAGGGTCTCTGTCAAGATTTGTCACCTAGTAACATCTTGTAAATAACAAAAGTCCATAATGAAAGCAGCGACCGAACAGTAAACAATCTAGTATTCGATAGTTCTATGCTAAGTAGCTAGCCTTTAGCGTAGCGATTTTATTCTGTGATTTGGACGTGGAAGAAGATTGTACAACTTCAGAATGTTAGGTAAGCCTACTATACGGTTAGATTTTAAATGTGGAGTGGTAGATAGCCATAAATAGCATAAAATCTAGATCATGGAGAAGGGGTGTGGCCATGTGCGGTCAAGATGTGTTAGTAAAGCTTGCTTTATGGCTATGTGTTGTGACAGAGATAAAAAATGTAATGGTAAATGAAGGTGATACGTATGTAATAATTATATGAATCAATGCTCCACAGATTGAGTGTGCTGCTTGTGCGAGGAGAGGGTAGAGCTGAGTCTGGAAAGATTCCTGCAAAGAAAGTCATATTAGCATTTTTACATCTATTACTTTCATCATCTGATTCTTACTTTCACTAAATTCAATATTGTCATCATCTTCCCTCAGTAATAATTTCATCCAGTACACTCGCCCTACTTGAAAAGAAATCTGCCAGAGTTTATCTGGCCGTTATAATGTTTGTAAATGAAGTCAGACTCATTAATATCAATATAGCAGCCACCTGCTGTGTAGCTTCCTCTTAGTTTAGCGTTGCTGGAGCCAAAAGGTTGACAACATTCCTAGCGCGGATATATCCGCTATTAGTCATTTACGTAACATTTCAATGTGCGGATATATCCGCCTATAGGCCCTAAAGAGTTAAGCAAAGTCTATATACCAATATCTCATGAATATTTAAGCAAAGTCTATATACCAATATCTCATGAATATTTATGAGCAAAGTCTATACACATATCTCATGAATATTTATGACAAAGTCTAGACCCATATCTTATGAATATTTATAAGCAGTCTATTTTTAATGAGTGTGAGCAATTTAGGTAGGCTTAGGAAGTGGTAAGATGGTAGGAAGTAGGTAGGTTAACAAGTTAGTTACTACCTAGTTTCCATCTAGGTTTATCGAGTAGTGGTAAGAGCCAATCTGTAGTTTAAAAGTGTTCCAAAACCACAAAAACTATTAGTGATGTTGAGTAGCAGATTCTGCTATAAGGTATAGTTATTCTCTTATCTTAGGTATTCAAAACGAAATTGACCAATAAAGATTACCTTCCTAAGTTAGGATGGATGCAACTAGCCAACAAGGTATGTGGAAACTAGTTTTTATTATCAGTATTACTGGTGAAGTAAAGCCGGATTGCTATTATTATTATTTCTCCAGTTACTAACTGCTGTGCTCCAAGCATTATGGTGGCTACTGGTCAGGTCTACTCCTGTTCACTCCACCAAGAATCAGTGCCCACACCAACATCAGTGCCAGTGCAGTACAGAGTACAGCATCCAGGTCCTCAATACTTCTCTTACCACCAAGATACATTTCAACAGAGAGTGCATGTCTATACCAGAAATGAGCTTGTAAGAGCCTTATTTGGAAGGACAGTTATATAATGAAATATTCCCATGTAACAACCATTATTGAGTTGTATTAGTAGCCTTTAGGCTATGTTTGTACCCTGTAGCATTAGCCTTTAACCTTATTTATTTCTATAAACAAGTTTCTTAGTGAGTTTTTCAGTCTGTTCAAAAAATTATACTCAGTTTCTGTCAGTCTCATGTCTACGTATCGGGAAGGGGGGGGGGAATGTTGTTTGCGCCAGAGTAGGACTTGTAACAATGTGTGAACTGTGGGAATTCCCCCGTGATAATACTAATTAATTAATTCTGAAACTCCACAGTTGTGATAATCGGCATACGGGAATTCCCCGGTTAGCGCTGGCGGTAATAAGTGATAATAATAATGTTACCTGGCATATAGGACTATTATTGGAGGTTAAGGAAGGTTGATCGCAGAGAGGAGCTGCTAACAACGGGTAAGAATATATTCTCCTGCTATAATAGAGCACTGTTAGCTTTCCATATAGCAGCTATTACTTATAACACGTATTAGCTATAGCGACTAATTATGGTATGGTGCATTGAAATATTAATGAGCTTTTATTAATCTTGGTGTGGAAATTGTTGTCAAAATTATAAATTAATAGATGATGAAAGAATGTCCATTCAGTGGAATTAAGTGTCACTTATCCATACAAGTAGGCACAAGAGGATTTCAGATTCAATAGTTCAGATATAGTACCTAATAGCTATAGCCTCTAATAGGTGTCTTCAAAGTGTTCTGGACTGGTGACTTAAAGTTGGAGTTCAAGCTAAAAAAATTGTATAAATAGCAAATAGCAAGTGGGAATGAGTCAGACATTAGGAGTGAGGTAACACCTCTTGCATGGTGGAATTAGAATAGCTACTAGGTAATGTGAGTTAGCTAGTAGTAATTGCATGTGTGAGTTCAGTAATGGTGTAAATGGGGCTAAACACTATGTTAGTTAAGGTTATAGTACAGACTTTGCTCATAAATATTCATAAGTGTTTGGTTATTAATCTATTTACTCGAACTATATAACGTTATTATTAATTATTCTAATAAGAAATTTCTGGTGATTGAGTTGTCAGTGATGCACTAGAGTGGGGAGGGCAAAGTAGCTTGCCACCATTGAGAGCTTCAGCCTAGATACATTACAATAAGATACTTTTACAACACATTTATTTGTACTATACTTACATGAAAATTTCAGCAATCAGTGATTAGTAGCTAGTAGAGAGCTCCTGAAGACTTCCTTCTTACACCCAGAGTTTATTATGGAAAGACCAGAGTGTGCAGTATTCACTTCTGGGTGTTTCAGGCTAGACTGTTACTTACTGGAGTGTGGCTCAAAGAGTTTTCTCCGAGAGAATGATTGACGGCTGAGTTGGTTTTTATCCCCAAACCAATGAGAAAATTATAGTTGTGTCTAAGCAACATAAGAGTCTATATCTCTATTTCTATTGATGGCAGAGCTAGAAACTCTTCAAGCCACCCTCCAGTAACAGTCTAGCCAGAAATGTCCAGAAGTGAACGCTACATACTCTGGTCTTTCCGTAATTTAATGGGTATAAGAAGGAAGTCTTAAGGAGCTCTCTACTAGCTACTAGTAATTATTGCTAAAGAAATTACAATAAACTTTCATGTGAGTATGGTACAGAAAATTTAATACATAGAGTATCTCATGAATATTTATGAGCAAAGTCATATCTCATGAATATATTTTGACAAAGTCTATACCCATATCATGAATATTTATGACTATGCACATATCTCATGAATATTTATGAGCAAAGTCTATACCCATAATTTTAATGAGTGTGAGCTATAATTTAGGTAGGCTTAGGAAGTGGTAAGATGTAGGAAGTAGTTAAGTAGGTAGGTTAGTAAGTACCTAGTTTCCATCTAGGTTTATCAAGCCAATCTGTAGTTTAAAGGTGTCCCAAAACCACTATAAAAACTGTTAGTGATGTTGCAAGTAGCAGATTCTACTAGCTATATAATTATAGTTACTCTCTTATCCTATTAAAGGTATTCAAAACACAATAAAGATTAGCTACCTCCCTCAGTTAGGATGGATGCAGCTAGCCAACAAGGTATGTGGTATATTATCAGTCATAAACTATATAACTATTTTACTGGTGAAGTAAAGCCGGGTAGCTATTATTATTATTTCTCCAGTTACTAACTGCTGTGTTCCAAGCATTATGGTGGGTACTGGTCAGGTCTACTCCTGTCCACTCCACCAAGAATCAGTGCCTACACCAACACCAGTGCCAGTGCAGCACAGAGTACAACATCCAGGTCCTCAATACTTCTCTTACCGCCAAGATAAACCATTTCAACAGAGAGTGCATATCTATACCAGAAATGAGCTTGTAAGAGCCTTATTTGGAAGGACAGTTATATAATGAAATATTCTCATGTAACAACCATTATTGTGTTGTATTAGTATTAGTTAGCTATAGCCTTTAGTCTTTATTTGTACCCTGTAGCATTACCCTTTAGCCTTATTTATTTTTTATAAACAAGTACCTGTTAAAAAAATTAAGCTCAGTTTCTGTCAGTCTCATGTCTATGTAGCAGTAATAACTCCTTATCTTAAGACAACGCCCTGAGTGTCTGACCATATATGGTGGGTTGTAACTAAGTAACATTGTTACAAGGTGTCTTCATCTGTCTGATTGCGTGACCCACTTCCAGCAGCACACCACCAGAGCCAGCTGACAAAGAAGGTATAGAGTAAAATACCAGGTGCCTCTTTGGAGTCAAAACAATTTATACCTAGGACTAGGTGGGTTTTAGTAGGACTATGATATTGGTACAATGACCACAAAAATCAGCAATACAAACGGTGGGTTTTAGTAGGACTATGATATTGGTACAATGACCACAAAAATCAGCAATACAAACGGTGGGTTTTAGTAGGACTATGATATTGGTACAATGACCACAAAAATCAGCAATACAAACCCATACACAGGGGAGGTGCAGTTGCACCCATTAATGATATTCATAGTAATAGAGGTGGTAAGACTCTCATACTATTATAATGAGCTATAGGTCATTAATTTTTTGTTATCAGGTACCAAATTAAAATACTTGAGGCAGTATCCCATAATAATGGACATATTGCAACTCTAAAACTCTTCTTATGTGCTGTAATAGTGCACCCCCCTTCAAAGGTTTGTGTACAGGCCTGCACCACACAACTATTTCTTCCACTGGAGACTGTGACCTGACAGTATTCCCTGCTACTTATGTTATAATACCACACTTACTGATAAATTATTTGACCTTGATGACCTATGTACAACTCAACTGGAAACTGTTGAACTGATTGCAACCTAGCAGTTGTGCTATCAGAAACCAATTCTGATCCACTGGAATCAGAATAAGGAGGAGCTGCTGGACCCAGAATTGGACCAATAATTGATCCTGGTACAGGAATTGGATTTGGTCCTTGGCAGTTGATAGAAGTGTGACTTGGAATGGAACTGATTTGAGGTGGACTGGAATCAGGACTGCTATAATGAGTGGGGCTGGGAGTGAGAATGGGGAATGGAGGGTGGAGGATAATGGGAAAGGAGGTGTCAGTGTCAGGGGGAGAAGAAGAAGAGGTGTGTACTACATAGAAGACAAGAAATAAATCAAATTTGTATGAAATAGGGAATTTCACTGTATGTGTTTTCCTCACACCCAATTTCAGGTAAAAGAAGTAGCTAATATCCTGAAATAAGGGCACTTCTGTATAGTGGAACTCCTCTATTCAAGCCTTCTGAAAATATGAGAACTCTTCTGTATGCAGTGGAATTCCTCTATTCCAACACCCTGAAATGAGGACACCTCTGAGTGTATACAGTGGAATCCAATCCTCTGAAACGATAACACCTCTGTATATATGCAATCCAAAAATCCTGTAGCGATCTCTACCTTTGTATGGCTACTTTTATATGAACAGGTGGTGGTGAATACCTTGAAGAAGGCCATGTCATGGATCTTAGGATGAGATTAATTAAACCATCGAAAGTGATTTATTTATATCTCTCCCCTCCACAATACATGACATCACACTTCTTCAGTGAGTGTTTCTTCAAATGATGGTGAAGTAGTTGCTGATTCATCTCTTCCATGGTGATCACTCTGTAGATTTCTTCTCTCTGCATGTCTCTCTATGGTGAGCTATCTCTCTGCATTATATAACCCCTAAAATTTATTGTTAAATTTTGGACAGGGAATACCCAGCTTCTATTAACATATAGCTGCATATTAATTATTATCAACATTTTTATGAGTGCTGTCCGATAGCTTTTTACAACATTCATATTTTCTTCTACTGTGACTGACAAACATGAGCAGTAAAAATTAATGAGTAATGAAGACTATTTTTCAAAACAGAGAACTAATTTAATCTCCAAGGTAGCTAGCTACTATATACACATGTGCCAGCATAATACAATGGTAATGATCCAATGATAATATTATTATAAGACCAGCAGTGATTATAATCATATGTCTCCACATCCACATAATAATAATAATAAATACTGTCCTTGTGGATTATTGACATAGTTTTGTGGTAACACACTCATGAATATTAAATTCATGAATTAATTATAGTTTTCCAGTTTTAAGATATTTGTATAATAATTATAATAATATATTATATTCATTCTACAAGTGAGGTGTGTGGTTCACTCAACTAGACACAATAATAATTGTCTGTAGCTCATCAAAAATCTATCTTCATGAACCTTCAATCTCTCTACTCCAGGACCTTCAATCTAGAGCTGATTTCTCAAGACCAAGCCAAGGAGATTTTTGATGAATGAATTCAGTCACGGATGTGAATTTTAAGGTAAATAGTGTATTCAGTGGAACCACTCTATTCCAGCCTCCTTATGTGAGGACACCTCTATATATATAGTGTAACCCCTTTATTCCAACCACCTGAAATGAGAACACCTCTGTAGAGTTTGGAATTTTTCTATCTCTATTCCAATCCCCTGAAATCTGTATACAATGAAATTTCTCTATTCTAATTCCCTTAAATAAGGACTCCTCTGTATACAGTGGAACCACTCTATCCCTGAAATGAATATACTTGTGGAACCCCTCCTATTAAAAAAACCTCCTGAAATGAGAATTAAGGACAGAGAGATGTCAATAACAGCTTTTGTATGAACTTCACCATCTAAAATGAGACCACCCCTCTAATCAGGACACCTTAGCCTGTCCCAAGGCTTCCAGCATAGAGAGGTTCCACTGTATATAGAAGAGAATGCTATATGGTTCTCAGGAATAGACTATTGATTTCTCCCAGCTTCCTTATTCTTGATCTTCTTATGGGTCAGATAGAGGACATTATCAAGACTGAGAAGAGGAAACAAGCATAGGTACCTCTAACTGAAGGTTCTTCACATTATTGTAAACATGTATAACTTCTGGATATTCTTGATAAGCCCACATGATGGTCCTAGGGCTTTAAAATCTTCCCATTTTAACATAGATGATGGTGTTCACAGGAAATATTTCCAAATGTGAAAATAATATAGATGCACAATAATTTCTACATGAGTACCCCACACTCCTGGTGAATGTGAGACTTTAGGCCTGGTGAGTTATTTTCAGTCAAGATTTGGGAAATGTTCAAATTTTCAATGTTGCTTAAAGTCAAGCTACGTATAACCTTCATACAATCATAAATGCATAATTTGGTTAAAGGATCATTATCCACAGGATAGCTAGCTTCTTGTTGAGTGATACTGCTTGTAATATGGTTAAATTAGTAATAATTACGTTGTCATAATTACTTGATGATGTCATGTCATTAATTTTGTTCACTGTAATATCTATGTATGTATGCATAGTTATAAGAATAAAAAGTTACAGTGGAACCTGTAAAAGTGAACCCTCTGATGAGGGAATAACCTCTCAATCGAACAAGAAGTCACACCCTTTTCAAATTAATAATGGAATTTTTATTGGATCATGAATAATAATACTGGGACCATCCTGAAGTCTGAAGTGCTGGCATTCTCCGAGATGACATGAGTGATATTGTAACATGTCTGCATGAATCTATTAATTTTGAAGATCCTTTTAACTGATAACCAGAGCCAACAGTGAAAACCTTTAGTGAAGCACTTTGCACTAAATTGTTTCTGGAGAACTATTCTATCAAGAAGATGGGATGATCAGCTCAGTTGGAGATGCTATGACATGTGCCCATATGAAGTCATTGAAGCAAGCTACCCCTAACCTAACTGATGAAATTTTATACAGTACTCATTCCTCAACAGCATCATTGTATGTTATAAAAAATGAATTGAGCCACAAGAATGTACAAAAGTGAATTATTGTACACTATAATTGGTAACTATAACATGATAAAAATGGTCACCCTCTGAAAGCAAACAACCTCTAAATAGTGAACAGAGGGGCCTGGTCCCAAATTGTTCTCTCTTCAGAGGTTCCACTTTATTGAGTAGCTAGATTGAGTTACCACTCTCGGTACCAATCACCTTCGGCCACCGAAAACACCACAACTGATGACAAGGATTGTAATCTACACCAGACTAGAACACTTATGGACAGATCGGTGAATTCAAACCTGAACAGATACTTGGAGTGGATGCAGATGTTGTTTGGATAAGATTAAACTTTATAGTTATTTATCTTGTATCATGCCTCTAGCTAGTTATTACAGATACAGATCCCTAATTTTATTGGTCATTGCTATTAGTTATCTAACTTGTTTAAGTCACTCTTAATTGGACCAATCATGTTCATCCTAGAGACTATAAAAGAGACTCCTTAAAATTCATTAGTTAATTGGTTCAAATAACTGTGGGCTAGGGTTAGGGCTAGAAAACTGTGCTTCTCCTACAAAGGATAAACCTTAATGTAAGCATTTGCAGATTATGATTCTACTTGGATACGGATATATAACATTTATTTTGTGAAGAAGCAAATGGCATTGCTAGTTAGCTAAAACTAAGTTAAAAGGATCCCAAAGGCTAAAAAATACTGTTCATTACACACACACATTATGAAATTAAAAAGAATTTATCAGGGAGTAGCCAATGAAGTTGATCAGCTTAAATATATTGTAAAAGAACACATAATAAGCCCCACACTTAAACCCACAACAAGGGAAAGAAGAAAATGGAAGAGTATGATGATGATGATGATTATCACTGCTACATTTTTTACGATCCTTATAGCTAGCTATAGATAATTTATGGTTAACTAGGTGATCATACTAAACACTCACAAAAAAATATTGTTTCATACCTTGGGCTTTAGTAGAGGCTTAGCTGTATGTCACAATTGATCTTTGGCTCAGGAGCACTTCTGGAGAATTGGTACAGCAGCCAACACACCTCTGTCTTTTTGAACATTAGCCCGCTTTCAAGATAGACTGACCACAAAAGGTCAATTAGTCACAAGGTACAAGATGTTCCATGCGCATGCGTATATGCAAAATGATGGAAATTGTCAAAATTATAGATGATGAAAGGTGTTCATGCTAATGTCACTTAGCCAGTCAGTTTGGAACCAGATGGTTTCAGATTCAATAGTTCAGATCTAGTATGTATAGCTTCTAAAAGGTGCCTTTTAAGCCTGGTGGCTCAATGTTGGCCCACTAAAAAAAGTTGTGTAAATAGCAAGTGGGAAAATGAACCTTTTCTAAGACACTAGGAGTGATGTGTGAATCAGTTAGTAGTGCTATAATTATGCCAAGTTCAGTAATGTATCTGACTTGCCAGTCATTTCAACCCATCATTAGTTTTGTAAATCACTGTTCCTAGATAAATACACTGTTGTATTAGTTAACTAAAACTAAAACTAAAATGGATAATAGTTCAGTAATTTCTTCACTACTAAAACTAAACTAAACTGTAGTTCACTTACTTGCCAAAACTATAACTAAACTATTTACATCATATTGCACCAAAAACTAAACTAAAACTAATGAAAGCAGAGGTTGAATCTAATATTAGTTGAGCACACCTCCAGCTGATAATTATTGTATTAATGTTTGTAGTTAACAAGCAGCATTCATCCCATGGAAGCAAAAAATTACATTTTCAACTAACTTAAACTATGATTGTATAAGTTGATTGCCCCAAAATAGCTACCATGGTCTTGTAACTAACTAGAACTAAACTAATGCTAGGCTCTTGTAACTAAACTAAAAGAAATATCAGGCTCTTGTAACTAACTAAAACTAAACTAAAAGAAATACCAGGCTCTTGTAACTAACTAAAACTATACTAAAATGTTGTAAGATTCCAATAACTAACTGAAAACTAACTAATAGTCCAAAACTACTAACTAAACAACAATAGATAAATACACTATCTCCAGCTAGACACACTAATTTAGTTCATGAGTGAGAGCTTGCTGCTTGCTGTTGTAGCTAGTTAGCTAATAATTAGCTCTTGGTGTTAAAGCAGCAGTATGTATAGTAAAAACCCTCTATAGTCCCAACTTGTCTAAGTGTTCGTTAGTGTAAGTTATTATTACTTTTGACGCAATTTCAGATAAATAGTTTAGATTTATCTAGCTACTTTGTATAGTCGTGTAGGCCTGATGGGTAAAGGGTAAAGGATCTATATCAATTTTAGAAACAGGTTCTTAAGGTCCGGAATAAGCCTATCTCCTTGTAATACGCCTCATCTAAAATTAATTGGGGTCTACATAGTTTCTTTTCTTGTTAAAGGTACCCTAATTGAAGATAAGTTAGGATGGCTGCAGCTAGCCAACAAGGTATGTGAAAGCCACCTAATCACACATGATGATGTACCCATTCCATCCAATGAACAACCTGTGACAAGGAGTCGAGACTCGTCATCTATGTACTTTGTGGTAAAATTCAATGAATTACTAACAATGAACTTTTCATTGATATTCCATGTGATGTTGACTTTCTTTTTAGAGGGCTTACAACAGAATATAACGTATTTTTAAGAGCTATAATTTTCCCCCCAGTTACCAGCTGCTGTGTTCCAAGCATTATGGTGGGTACTGGTCAGGTCTACTCCTGTCCACTCCACCAAGAATCAGTGCTTACACAAACACCAGTGCCAGTGCAGCACAGAAAACACGTCTATACTAGAAATGAACTTGTAAGATCCTGCAGCCAGTTTACAACTGAAGGATAAGCCGAGTTTTGCAAATTGCAGTGTCCAATGCCAGAAACACATGCCAGGATGAAGCAAATCAAAAGATTAACGTTTACTTATTGTGCATTATTATTGTAATAATAATTATTATTATTGTCATTGTCATTATTAATTTTTTACATTACTATTAATAATAATTAGCAATAAAAAGTCAAATTGGAGCACATGAAAGCTCACATCTTAATTTCATGCAACACCTACCCTCTTGTGACATCACAACATACCCTATACCTTTATGTGACACCCTTATGTGATGTCACAATAAAATTTAATTATGCTCTTTAAGTTGTACTACTTTCTGAGGTTCATAGGGTCACCAGCACCTCTTATATTGCTACTCACATTGGGTAGCTATCACACCTCATTCTGGGGCCATAGGGTCACCTGTACTGACATGCCTCATTGTAGTCAACAACAGTGGCTTTATTAAGGTTTTGAGTAAGCCTAGGTCATACTAATACATACATACTAGTTAGTCAGTTGAGAGAGAGAAAGAGAGAGAGTGTGTGTGTGTGTGTGTGTGCGCGCGCGCGCACGCACGCACGCGCACGCACGCACACACTACTATAACAAATTTATAGCACGCACACATTATAACAAATTTATAGCACGCACACACTGCTATAACAAATTTATAGCAGTGGAATGTTTAATTGTCCACATTTTCCGCCGCTCCGTTAACATAATTAGGACAACTTCAGTCGTTTTTCTGCGCTGGTCTAGAGCTTCGGACTTTGTGAGAGTATTGGTAAGTATTCCTTCTTCATATAATTATGTTATAGATTTACTCAGTAGCTAGTGTATATCGAAACTTAATTGGCTAGCTAACTTCTTGCGTTGAATTATCATTGTAGATCTCCAATCTTGTTGCTGTCAAAATAATAATAACTTAGGGCATAGGCTCCAACCGTCCTGGAATGTCCAGGACAGTCCTGGATTTGTTGACATTGTCCTGTGTCCTGGATTCACCTGCCATTTGTCCTGGATGCTGGAGTAGTAGAGTTAAGTACTACTATACTATGTCTATAGATACTGACTGCAATAGCTATGAAAACTACTACTAGATCTGTAGTGTAGATCTGGTTGTTGTTGTCCTATGACTAGAGTGCATTGCAGTAGCTACAGTGCATGCATGCACAGTCAGCATCCTTGCTTTCAATAGCATCATCAAATGCAGACTCAGAGAGGGACTATTGATTGATGGATGTGGTGGTGTGGTTTGGGCGGAGTTAGCTATGATTTGGGCGTGGCTGGTGGGTGTGGCCAGTGCCCTGGAACTGGTTTTCAAAAAGTTGGAGCCTATGTTAGGATGAAGAAAACTTAGATAGGTTGTGACTAGAGGGTCTCTACAATTTGGAAACAAAAGGTTCTGAGTAAACCTAGGTCATACTATCTGGCTGTAATATGACCTGCCTAAAATGAATTGGGAGAAATAATTATTACATAGTGTGGAGTACCAAGAGGTACGTACATATATTGTATAAGCAGTATGAGGTACATGCCATTATAGGTAATCACATCATACTATGTAGGGATTATACTATATTATATTGCCCTACAAAGTATGAATATATTATTACCACATCATGGGTGTAGACAGGATAGGGATTTAGCCCTCTTTTAAAGCCAAGTGAATCATCCAATGAATTTAAGGCCAGCTATCAGCCTGAATTTAGTCAGCCTGAACTGAGCTAATAATATTTTTCGATCAGTGTATTCTAAAATAACATAGTTTTATTTTTTTCAGCTGCGCCTCGTGCTATTTTACTCCCTTCAACCTTCGAAGCAAGGGCTATTAATCACAAATACCATAGCCAGCTATCCCATTACATATGTACTAATTAACTCTAATTTACTCTCTTACACCTCTTGGATTTTTGAAGAAAATTTTTGCTTCTGCACTTCCTGCAGGAGGAGGTATATCCCCCTCCTGCACCCTCCCTGTTGAATCGAATTGCAGCTCTGGTCTTTACCTTATTAGCCCCCCCCCAACTAATGAACATGTCCTTTTATTATGTGTTTTCTTGTTAAAGGTATCCAAAAAGCACTTAATTGAAGCTAAGATGGCTGCAGCTAGCCAACAAGGTATGTGAAAATACTAAATCACACACTTGCCCATGGGCCCATTCCATTCCAATGAACAACCCAATGTACTTTGTGGTAAAATTCAATGAATTACTAACGATAAACTATTCATTGACATTTCATGTGATGTTAACTCTCTTCTTAGAGGGCTTACAATGTAATGTAATGTATTTTTACAGGTGAAGTTGATCTTAAAAGCTAAAATTTATTCCCCCCCCCAGTTACCAGCTGCTGTGCTCCAAGCATTATGGTGGCTACTGGTCAGGTCTACTCCTGTCCACTCCACCAAGAATCAGTGCCTACACCAACACCAGTGCCAGTGCAGTACAGAGTACATGTCTATACCAGAGATGAGCTTGTAAGATCCAGCAGGAGTGTTATGGTCACTGGATTGGGAGAGTCTGTTGTGGATGGGTATAATAGCCAGTTTACAACTGAAGGAGAAGCTGAGTTTTACAATTTGCAACCTCCAATTCCAGAAACACACCAGGATGAAGCCAATTAAGAAACTCCAAAGATTAACTATTGTAATAATTTTATTATTGTTATTGTTATTATTTGTACGTTACTATGAATTATATAATAATAATAATGAGCAATAACTAGTGTAACAAGGTCAGTGACTAAATTGAGAGCACATGAAAGTTAACATCTTAATTTCATGCAAATAGCAAGGTGGGAATGAACTCACCTAGGTTGTCACTTTTCTAAGACATTAGGAGTGCCTAACAAAGTTCTTTCTGGGTGAAAGGTGAAATTATCCATCATTTATGAGTGCTAGGTGAAATTATTAATTGTGAGTTAGCTAAACAGCTAGTGAACACATAAAAGTTAATGAGCTAAACACAAAAGTTAATGAGCTTAGGAAACCAAATAGTAGTAAGATTATTCATAAGCCATTTATTTGGTGATGGGCATGCATTGAGAGCCTCTAGCTGAGGAACAGTTGCGATGAAGATGAAATTACCAAATGGAAGAACACGTCAGTGCACACTGCACAATGTTCTCTTTGTCCCCAAACTTGCATACAATCTACTCAGTGTGTCTAGAGCAACAGAAGCTGGGAAGGTTACGGAGTTTACTGACAAGACTTGCCAAATCTTAGGTGATATTCTACTACAAGAGAAAATCCCCAAACAGCAATTTTAAATGGTGAATAATATACAGTATTGTACTCTATATACAGTTAACAATATTATATAAACCTACTACCAGGGAGAATCCCACAACAGCAATTTTAAATGGTGAATAATAACAGAGGTCAACTCTATATAATGGTCCTTCAGATTGGGAGACTCTCTTCACTCTATTTTCAGTCCATCATGTTTCTGTGTCACAAAACAAAACAAAAACACAAAAACAGTTGACAGGTTTGTACTAAAAAAGTGTCTATTACTGGCCTTATAAATTACTATATTATAGCCTTATAAATTGAAATGAAAAATGTGTGCACACAGTGGTGCTTGTGGGGAGTTTAACCACATATCATACTTTAAGTTTGCATTCCCAGTTAGCATCAGAGTGCCCTCTGACCCCAGGCTCTAGTGGGCCCTAAGAGTTTAGTTCTGCATTGCCATTATCTTCCAACAACGAAGAGTTCGTAGATATATTGTTAGTTTTTTATTAGTATGTTTTGTTACATTATTTGGAACATGGACAGTTCTCTACTATGATCTAGGGACTCCTAAAAGTTTTGCCATTAAAGATGAAGTTATAATATTGGTGAAATTTTTGCAAGCTGTGTCCTTGCAATGTACTCATTCTCCTCATAGTCATGTTGCAGTGTTGGACTTTGCTCTGTATGAAGAAGTGGAAGCCTATACAGGACAGAGGCCTGTGGTCATATTTGGAGTGTTAGCAGATCAAGTGGTCAACTCACTTCTAGTAAACTCTTTTATCAGTGCCCCACAGGTAGATAGCTAGATATGTACTACTGCACACACTACAGCTATAGAAAAGAGTGCAAATGTTATTATGGATAAGTGTGTCCTTATTTCAGGGGATTGGAATAGAGGAGTTCCACTGTATACAGAGGTGTCCTCATTTCAGGGTGTTGGAATAGAGGGGTTCCACTGTATACAGAGGTGTCCTCATTTCAGGGTGTTGGAATAGAGGGTTTCACTGTATACAGAGGTGTCCTCATTTCAGGGATTGGAATAGAGGGGTTCCACTGTATGTGTCCTCATTTCAGAGGGTTAGAATAGAGGTGTTTCACTGTATACAGAGGTGTCCTCATTCAGGAGATTAAAATAGAGGGATTCCACAAGTGACCTTATTTCAGGAGGTTGGTCCACTGCATTGATAGCTATAAGTAGATGTTGTTATTGCAGTGTAATGGTCCCACTGCATAGAATGATCACTATTTTCACTTCCAGATTATATAGAAGGAATTCTTCGACTAAACGAGGCTAGGTTGAGGCGGGACATCACTGAAGGAAAGATAATTGACTTCCAACGAATTGATGGAGGCTTTGAAGTGGTGAGACTTGACGCAGTTTTAGGTCCACCATAGCCTCTAACCTAGGCAGCTGAAAGGGGAAAGCAAGCTTAAGGCATGTGCCAAAGAGTTCAGTTCATATTTATATCCATATAGTTTAGTTAGGAACTTGGTAGCATGACATTAATCTGCAGTTAACCACTAGTAAATGGATGAAAAAACAAACAAACACTTTTCTGGCATGTGCAGGCAGTGTGGTTCAATTTCTAGATCAAATTGCGCTACATCCTGTATAGAGGAGTTCATGAAACTGTTTTCTCATTGTAATTAACATAAACCAAAGGGTATACAAACAGATGGTCAATATTAATGTATGTCAGATCACTGGAAGAGACGTGGGTTATAGGCTAGGAATAGCTGTGTCATGAATAACTGTGCCATGAATAATTATATTATTATACAACAGTACAACAGTGTTCAATGCTAATATTCATTTTATACTCCTTTAGAGCAAGCATTGCTTGATGAAGGGAAGCCCTCAGGCACTCCAGACGCTCAAGGCTATAGCTCCACCCATTATGATATTAGTGAAGGCAATGACAGAAGAAAGTATCACGTAAGATGAGATTAAAACATCTGAATAAAGGACGTAGCTGCTAAGGAGGTTGTTCTCTTCTTAAAGGTTAATTTACACTAAGATACAGTGGAACCTCTGAATAAAGGACACATTGGGATCAGGTCTACTGTCATAGCTTCCAACTGTCCCGGAATGGCCGGGACAGTCCCGGTATTCTAGTCTGCTAGAGTGTCCCGCCCGGTACTACAACTTGCCTATTCAATGTCCCGGTCAGGAGGCGAAGTGGCAGACAGCTGTGGCCACGGGCTATTAATTATTAGTTTACACAGTGCCTGGCAAGCTGCAAGAGACCAATTGAACTATTGAGCTGACTTTGCAGTGTTTGCACTACATGGCTATCACATAGCTCAAGCTGCAGTACATGTAATTGTAATTAAGTCCCATGAATTTCCAGCTACTGTAAAATCATTAGCTAATAGAATTTAATAGCTGGCACGATTTAATTGATGGGTGTGGCTTGTCCCGGTCAGACACTTGGAGAAGCTGGAAGCTATGTACTGTCCTTTGTAGGGAGACTGTCCTTATCTCAGAGGTTAACTTACACTAATAAAGGACACATTGGGATCAAGTCTACTGTCCCTTCCTTGTGGGGAGAATGTCTGGTTATGCAAATAACCATAGAGATAATGTCTGGTTTTGCAAATAACCATAGAGATAATGTCTGGTTATGCCAATAACCATAGTGTCTTAGAGAGCTTCTTGTACTTAACTTAACCATGGTTGTGATCATAGGCAGAAGAAGCATTTTTGTTTTTGGGGGGGTGGGAGTGTGTGAGTATTATACTTACAATTGGGTAGCTAATCATTAAAAATACAAAAAAGATTGTCTTCTTTGGTTAGATGATAAAAGAGGCAGGTCTTTTTCCTTTGTGTGTGAAGGTGACAAAATTTATTATTCAATCATTCATCAGTCATGGTGGATAAGTGTTCTTTCTCTTAGCCATAGCTATATAATGTGTATAGCTGGTCAGCAAATGCTATGTATGTGACACATTCTGATATCTTCATTGTGGTTTCACAGTTACTAGGCATGGATCATGAACTTACATTAAGATACAGTGGATAAAGGAATCAGGTCTCTACTGTCCCTTGTAGAGAGGCTGTTCTTATCTCAGAGGTTAATTTAAATACATTTTTAAGTTGTTCTTTGTATATATAGAGGATGTCCTTATTTCAGAGGGTCCCTTATCAGAGGTTCTACTGTATACCATCAAAGAAGTAGGTTCTGCCTACTCTTAACCACTGATATTCCCCCAATGATGATAATTAGCATCATTAACCAAACAAAATGGACATATCCCCAACCCTTTCAATATTAACTCTCTCTTGTTCCAATTATCATCACCGACTCTTTCAATATTATTATCATCCACATCCCATTAACTCTTACCCGTCCCACTGTTTAGAAGAACTATTAATCTCCAAGGTAGCTAGCTACTCACGTGTGCAGGCATGATACAATAATGAAATGATACAATAATAATGTAGTGATTATAATAATAATGTGTTCCATTGTTCCCTCAGTCCTCCACATAATAATATTGTCCTTGTTGATTATTGACATTGTTTTGAAGAATCTTGTTCATGGATTATAATTTTCCTATCTGTATAATAATATACACATAATCTTTCCCTAGTGTGAGGTGTGTGGCTAGTGAAGGGAGCCACTTTATTCCAGTCTTTTTAAATGAGGACATATCTGTATAGAGTGGAACACTTCTATTCCAACCCCCTGAAAATTGTATACAATTATTCTATCTCCTTTGAATAAGGGCACCTCTGTATAAAGTAGAACCACTCTACCCCTGAAATGAAGATACTTGTGGAACCACTCCCTCCTGAATTAAGCACAGTATAATATTAAGAATAATAGAACTTTACCCTATAAATTTTAAAATTTAAATTTTAACATGAGACCACCCCTCTAATCAGGACACCTTAGCCTGTCCCAAGGCATCCAGCATAGAGAGGTTCCATTGTATATAAAAGAGAATGCTACATGGTTCTCAGGAATAAACTATTGATTTCTCTCCCAGCTTCCTTATTCTTGATCTATATGGAGACTCTTATGGGTCAGATAGAGGACATTATCAAGACAGAGAAGAGGTGGGTACCTCTATCCAGACAAACTGAAAGAGCTCTTCACATTATTGTGATTATTAATCTCCTATCAATTGTTTTGTTGTTGTTGTTGTTGTTGTTGTTGTTTTGTTTTGTTGTGCATTATTCTTGCAAAAGACTTATTTATTTCACTATTATTTTTGAGATACAATTATTATTAATTAGTGTTTATTACACACCATGAATCAACTATTACTGTCATTATCTCTTGTAAGTATTAGTATAACAATACTTTGTATGAAGGAGAATTAATACTGTTCAACTTTGATGGTAGCTAATGTCTATTATTACCACTAGCTAACATTAAAAGGAAAACCTAACAGTTGATTGATGGTCAACTATTGGGGATGGTATGAGAGGAGGGAGGTGATTTGGGAGGGAGTAAGAAGAAGAAGAGGAAAAAGGATGAGGAGAGAGAGAGGTCATTCTTGTATGAAATTTAAAGATATATATCATCAGCTGCCCATTGGATGAGTGATGTATTATTCAATGGAAGGATGGCTATGTTATTATCTATTATATTATCTTACTACTATAGTATAACGCAGTGGTTAGCCCACCGTTGGACTTTGTTGTGTCAGTGGTTTAGCACTTAGGTGAATTCAATGCTCTCACAAAGTCCGAAGAGCTAGCTAGTGGAGCTGGAAAACAACTGGAGCTGAAAAACAGTTGGAGCTGAAAAACAGTTGGAGCTGAAAAACAGTTGGAGCTGAAGTTGATACTCCTGCCTACGCCACTCCGTCGCACCTCTCAGCAAGGTAACAACACTGTTAGCGGTGTTATGAATTCATCGGAGCTGCCAGCTGCTATATAGTGTGGCTAGCTAACTTCTTGGCGTTGAAATATTATCCTTGTATATAGCTAGTAATTAATGAATCTATAGCTATTATTTTGAAATTACTGTCCTAATAACATAGGGCGATAAGCACTTAGACAGGTTGGGACTAGAGGGTCTCTACAATTTAGGAAGGAAAGGTTCTTATAAGGTTCTGAGTTAGCCTAGGCCATCTGGCTGTAATATAAGATTAATCGTAGTGGTTTCCAAGAGATAGATATAATAATAATAATTATACACAGTATGAAGTAGCATGCATGAGGTATAGCTATCGGTATGAATATAATAATAATAATTAACCACAATAATCTTTATAGTTATTATTGCAATTAGTATGAATTTACCACTATTACCAATTACCATCTCTAATCTTCCAGATTCTATATGTGATAGGATCTGAGAAAAGGGACCACTACATGCAATTATTGATTTTGCGTTATTGTCAAAAAACTGAACGGGTATACTTTTTACAAAATATTTTTATTAGCTTATTAGCTAATATCTTTCCTAAACCTACCTGTGAAATTTCACGCCTTGTAGACACTTCCTTCACACCAAGCGGGGCCTCAGAAAACTCTCACCTCAACTTATAGTCTATGCATTATGAGTAAATGAAAAGCCCCTTTCTCAATAACTGGCCTTTATGGCTTCTTGGCTTTGTTCTTCCATATCTTGACAACGGTATTGCCTAGAGCTATGATTTAACTTTTATCGCCTAGAGCTATGATTTAACTTTTATCCCGCAGGTAAGTTAGCGTACTTTAACCAAAAACAAAAAACTAAATTTTGGTACTGAAGTGGTCCCTTTTCTCAGATCCGGTCACATATATCTAACTAATTAACATGGTGTTGAATAACCACCTTATATAATTTCTTTTCTTGTGAAAGGAATCCAAAAAATTGAAGATAAGTTAGGATGGCTGCAGCTAGCCAACAAGGTATGTGAAAGCCACTTTCAGTGCATGGTTCTTATCAGTGATAAGACAAAAATTACTAAACTAGTCATGTGAATGTGATACAACTATTTTTACAGGTGAAGTTGATCTTGATAGCTATTATAAAAATATTTTCCCTCCAGTTACCAGCTGTTGTGTTCCAAGCATTATGGTGGGTACTGGTCAGGTCTACTCCTGTCCACTCCACCAAGAATCAGTGCCTATACCAACACCAGTGCCAGTGAAATACAGATTACATGTCTATACCAGAGATGAGCTTGTAAGATCCTGCAGGAGTGTTATGGTTACTGGCCTGAGAGAATCTGTGGTGGATAGGTATAGTAGCCAGTTTACAGCTGAAGGAGAAGCTGAGTTTTGCAATTTGTAGCGTCCAATGCCAGAGGCATGCCAAGATGAAGCAAATTAAGAAAATCCAAAGATTATTATTGTCATTGTTATTATTTGTACATTACTTTTAATTAATTTCATGCAACACCAAGCATGTCTCAGACTACACCCTCTTGTGACATCACAACATACCCTATACATTTATGTGACACCCTTATGAGACATAATTATGTCTCAACAAAAAAATGATATTTGTGTTAAACAGTTTCTTCATTTTCTCCTCCATCATCCATTATGTACACACACAGACACAAAATTCCTTATAATAAAAATTATTGGTGAGTAGAGTCTCCAGCATGGACACACCCTCTTACTGTTACTTACAGTGGGTACCACACCTCTTTCTGTGGTTCATAGAGTCACCAGCATGGACATAACCTCATATTACTACTCACATTGGGTAGCTACCACACCGCCATAGGGTACAGACACACCTCATTGTAGTCAGCAACAATGACCTAGTAAGGTTTTGTGGCCATACTATCTCAGCATAATATACCTTGTCTAAAATGTTGGGGTGGTTCCAAGAGATATAGCTAATAACTTTACTACATAGTATGACCACAAGCATTTATAAATTTTCTCTGTACTACTCCAAGCCTATAGATTTTTACACAGCCACACCTCTGTTGTACACAGTTGGATCAGGTGCTGGTCATGTGACACTAGAAGAACAGCATTCTGCAGGATAAAATATAACTAGGGAAAGAGTTCAGCAGATTGCATTTACTACTTGACAGCTTATATTACACACACTGCACACATACTCAGGGAGAGAGAGAGAGAGAGAGTGTGTGTGTGTGTGTGTGTGTGTGTAGTGTAGTGTAACCCCTTATTCCAACCACCTGAAACAGTGGAACCACTCTACCCTTGAAATGAAGACACTTGGAACCTCCTATTTCAAACCTCCTGAAATGAGAATTAAGATGTCAGTGTATTAGAACTTCACCCTCTAAATTTTAACATGAGACCATCCCTCTAATCAGGACACCCTAGCCTGTCCCAAGGCTTCAAGCATAGAGATTCCACTGTATATAGAAGAGAATGCTACATGGTTCTCAGGAATAAACTATTGATTTCTTTCCCAGCTTCCTTATTCTATATTTGGTCAGATAGAGGACATTATCAAGACAGAGAAGAGGAAACAAGCGTGGGTACCTCTATCCAGACAAACTGAAAGCTAAAACAAGAGCTCTTCACATTATTGTAAGTGAAGATTATTAATCTCCTATCATTGCTGTAAATTGTTGTTGTTGTTGTTATTGTTGTTGTTGTTTTGTTGTGCATTATTCTTGCAAAAGACATTTATTTTAGCTGAAAAGGCAATGAATTTGTTATTTTTGAGATAGTTAGCTAGTGTTATTATACAACATGAATCAACTATTACTATATCATTTTCTCTCGTAAACATTAGTATATTGTATGAAGGAGAATTAATACTGTTCAACTTTAAATAATAGCTATATAATTACCAGTGAAGGGAACCTAACAGTTGAACTATTGGGGATGATATGAGAGGTAGTGATTTGAAATGGAGGTAATTTGGGTGGTAGAAAGAGAAGAAGAGGAGGAAAAAAGATGAGGAGAGAGAGGTCATTCTTGTATGAAATTTACTACCATCAGCTGCCCATTTTATGAGTGAAGTGGTCTGCATATCCTCCCATGGGTGACCACTTCAGAACACAGCGGTTTAAATTAGCTATTATATACTATACTGTATAAGCCAAAATTCCAAACACAGTGGAGCTGCTGGCGGTGTTAAAGCAAGAGCGCTAGGTCCGAGGGATATTTGAATTAGCTGCATTGAGCGTTATAACCTGCTGAGAGGTACGACCGAGTGGCAGCACTATCAACTTCTGCTCCAACTGTTTTTCAGTTTCGGTTGTTTTTCAGCTCCGGTTGTTTCCAGCTCCAGTTGTTTTGCCTACTTTGTGTGAGTATTGGTAAGTATTCCTCCTTTGACACATAATAATAGCTAGATTTACTCGCTAGTGTGTGTACGTATCAAAACTTACTGGCTAGCTAACTTTTGGCGTTGAAATTTTATCCTTGTAGCATGTGAATCCATAGCTTAATCTTGTTGTTATTGCTATCATTGTAACATCGGGTGATGAATAGGTTGGGACTAGAGTGTTTAGAAAGGAAAGGATTTTAAGGTTCTGAGTTAGCCTAGGTCATACTATCTGGCTGTAATATAAATTGTGGTTTCCAAGAGAATAATGATAGCATGAAGTAGCATGAGGTATAATTGTATACATAATAGTTAGTCCTAATGTAGTACACGTAAGACGTAACCCCAAAGTATGAATATTAAGTAGGAATTTACCACTATTACCAATTCTAATCTTCCAGATAGCTAATAAATGAACATGTCATTTTGTTAAGTTTCTTTTCTTGTGAAAGGTTATCCAAAAAGCACTAATCGAAGATAAGTTAGGATGGCTGCAGCTAGCTGACAAGCCATTATCAGTGATAGCTAAACTTACTAATCTAGTCATGTGTATTACAGGTGAAGTTTATCTTGATAGCTATTATAATCTCCCCCTCAGTTACCAGCTGCTGTGTTCCAAGCATTATGGTGGGTACTGGTCAGGTCTACTCCTGTCCACTCCACCAAGAATCAGTGCCTACACCAACACCAGTGCCAGTGCAGTACAAACAACAACATCCAGGCTTCTCTTACCACCAACAAGCTAGACCATTTCAACAGAGAGTACATGTCTATACCAGAGATGACCTTGTTAGATCCTGCAGGAGTGTTATGGTTACTGGACTGTGGTGGATAAGTATAGTAGCCAATTTACAGCTGAAGAAGCTGAGTTTTGCAATTTACATCATCCAATGCCAGAGACATACCAAGATGAAGCAAATTAAGAAAATCTGAAGATTTAACTTACTTATTATCAGTGGCGTCTCTACACTCTGCGTTCTTGCCACTCAGTCACTTAATTAGATAAGTAATTTTTTGTAATTCATTTAATTAGAGAAAATGGAATTTAAAAAGCCAACCACTAAGAATGGGCCACTCTATCTAATCTCTACCATATTTTTGGCACACCAACAATAGAGTTTTCTGGATGTTGCCGTGGGTGTGTACGTGTAGTGTGTGCACATGCGCGCAAGCATATGCAGGAATAATAGGTGTGGTTATTGCTCTAGTTCAGTTTTATGATTCTATGAATCGCAGAGCAAATTCCTTATAATAAAATAATTGGTGAGTAGAGTCACCTACTGTTACTTACAGTGGGTACCGTTAACAAAATAACGCAGGAAGATTCAGAAGCACAACTTCAGCTTCATTCGTTTTTCTGCGCTCGTCTAGAGCTTCGGACTTTGTGTGTATTGGTAAGTATTCCTTCTTCACACTTATGTTATAGATTTACTCAGTAGAGTATAAATTGGCTAGCAAACTTCTGGCGTTGAATTATTATTGATCTCCAATTTTGCTATTGGAATTGCTGTCAAAATAATAATAACTTAGCTAGGATGAAGAACACTTAGACAGGTTGGGACTAGAGGGTCTCTACAATTTAGAAACAAAAGGTTCTGAGTAAGCCTAGGTCATACTATCTGGCTGTAATATGACCTGCCTAAAATGAATTGGGATGGTTTCGAAGTAGGTATTCATGAATAATTCATGAGCTAATGGTATTCATGAATACGTAATTCATAAGTGCCTACTTTTAACACCTATAACTGTACAAGAGCTAGGAGAAGCTTCTGCAAGCTATTGGCCTATAGCTACTATGACACGGTGCATTGAAATATTAAATTATTAATGAGGTTTTATTAATCTTGGTGTGGAAATTGAGGATGTCCATTCAGTGGAATTTATCCAGACAGGTTGGACCAGAGGATTTCATATTCAGATCTAGTACCTATATAGCCTCTAATTCAAAGTGTGCGTCTGGTGGCTCAATAAGCCTAGGCCTGCTAAAAAAAGTTGTGTAAATAGCAAGTGGGAATGAACTCACCTAGGTTGTCACTTTTTTCTAAGACATGAGGAGTGTTCTTGCTGGGTGAAAGGTGAAATTATCCATAATCTGAGTGCAAGGTGAAATTATTCATATTATGTGAGCTAGTAGTTAATGAATTGTTCCCAGCTAAACACAGTTAGTAGTAAAGTTAATGAGTGTGAGCTGATTAAGAAACCAAGTAAGATAAGCCATTTACAGTGTCCAAAAATCACAACAGTAGTGTAAAACTGTTAGTGATGTTGAGTAGCAGATTTTGCTACGGTATAGCTAGTCATTCTCTTATCTTAGGTATTCAAAACGAAATTGACCAATAAAGATTACCTTCCTATAAGTTAAGATGGATGCAGCTAGCCAACAAGGTATGTGGAAACTATATATCAGTCATAAATTATACAGCTACTTTACTGGTGAAGTAAAGCCGGATAGCTATTATTATTATTTCTCCAGTTACTAACTGCTGTGCTCCAAGCATTATGGTGGGTACTGGTCAGGTCTACTCCTGTCCACTTCACCAAGAATCAGTGCCTGCACCAACATCAGTGCCATTGCAGTACAAAGTACAACATCCAGGCCCTCAATACTTCTCTTACCACCAACAAGCTATACCATTTCAACAGAGAGTGCATGTCTATACCAGAAATGAGCTTATAAGAGCCTTATTTGGAAGGACAGTTATATAATTATATTCTCATGTAACAACCATTATTGTGTTGTATTAGTATTAGTTATAGACTTTAGTCTTTATTTGCACCCTGTAGCATTAGCCTTTATTTCTATAAACAAGTATATACAGTTTTTCAGTCTGTTCAAAAAATTATGCTCAGTTTCTGTCAGTCTCATGTCTATGTATCAGTAACAACTTCTTATCATAAGACACCCCATGAATTGTAGTAAAATTCAATGAATTACTAACAATAAACTTTTCATTGACATTCCATGTGATGTTAACTCTCTTCTTAGAGGACTTACAATGGAATATAATGTATTTTTACAGGTGAAGTTGATCTTAAAAGCTATAATTTATTTCTCTCCACAGTTACCAGCTGCTGTGCTCCAAGCATTATGGTGGGTACTGATAAAGTCTACTCCTGTCCACTCCACCAAGAATCAGTTAAATCAACACCAGTGCCAGTGCATGTCTATACCAGAGATGAGCTTGTAAGATCCTGCAGGAGTGTTATGGTCACTGGATTGGGAGAGTCTGTGGTGGATGGGTATAGTAGCCAGTTTACAGCTGAAGGAGAAGCTGAGTTTTGCAATCCAATGCCAGAGACATGCCAAGATGAAGCAACTAATTAAAAACTCCAAAGATTAACTTACTTATTGTGCATATTATTGTAATATTATTGTTATTGTTATTATTTATACATTACTATTAATTATAATAATATAATAACTAGCTAGTGTAACAAGGTCAGAGTTCATTTCTGACTAAATTGACTGAGCACACATCTTAATTTCATGCAACACCTAAGCAAGTCTCAGACACACCCTCTTGTGACATCACATCGTACCCTACACCTTTATGTGACACTCTTATGTGACACCACAACAAATAATTATGCTCTTTGATTTATGCTGTACCACTCACCTCTTGAGGTTTATAGAGTCACCAGCATGGACATAACCTCTTATATTGCTACTCACATTGGGTACCACACCTCTTTCTGGGGTCATATGGTCACCTGTATGGACACACCTCATTGTAGTCAGCAACAATGACCTGAGTAAGCCCAGGCCATACTATTTCACCATAATAATGTCTTAATTGGGGTGGTAATAATTTAGTATGAAGTACTAAATATAATGTAGCTACCAATATTACACTGTACCAAGTCACCAGTACCAAGACCAAGAGAATATTATTACTATTATTGTTCTTACATAATATTATTATATCTAGTATGATTAGTCAGTACAACTGTCTGTAAGAGTGGATTTGTTCACCAGTACTGAATATTTTGTCCTTGTGGATTATTGACATTATTTTGTGGTAGCTCATTCAAATTCATGAATAAAATCAGCAAAGATTCTTGAATTATAATTTTCCTGTCCTAAAATATCTGTATAATTATTATAACATAATCTTTCATCCAACTCCCCAGTGTGAGGTGTGTGTGTAATAATTATGTGTGTAGCTCAGTTATTTAAACTATCTTTCATGACTCTCTACTCCAGGACCTTCAGTCCAGAGCAGATCTCCCAAGACCAAACCAAGGAGATTTTTGATGAAGTATCTAACTCATCTTGAAGAAAGTCACGGACATGAATTTTCAGGTAATAGTGTATTAGGTGGAAGGAACCACTTCATTCCAGCTTCCTTAAGTGAGACCATAGAGTGGAACACTTTTATTCCAATCACCTGAAATCTATTCTAGCCCCCTTAAATAAGGACACCTCTATATACAGTGAAACTACTCTACCCCTTAAATAAGGCTCTGAATACAGTGAAACAACTCTACCCCTGAAATGAAGACACTTGTGGAACCACTCCTATTCCAACCTCCAGAAACGAGAACTAAGGACAGAGATATGTCAGTAACAGCTTGTGTATTAACAATAATAGAACTTCACCCTCTAAATTTTAAAATGAGACCACCCCTCTAAAATGAAACCTGCCTCTCTAATCAGGACACTTTTGCTTGTCAGTGTCTCAAGGCTTCCAGTATAGGAGTTTCCACCATAGAATGCTACATGGTTCTCAGGAATAGACTATTGATTTCTCTCCCAGCTTCCATCTATATGGAGACTATTATGGGTCAGATAGAGGACATTATTAAGACTGAACAAGCATGGGTACCTCTATCCAGATAAACTGAAAGCTAAAAAAAGAACGAGTTACAGCTACTTAAGCTAACTTGTTTCTTGGACATGTATTGCACAAAGTAGAGGTGACCCTTTAACCCAATCATTGAAGAAATTTCCCCTACATGGCACATAATGTAAGCATGCTGGACATTTCAAAGGAGTAAGAAAGATCTGATTTTGAAAGGAACTTCTCAGTTTGTGAGGTGCACTGCCCCAGAGCTTTTTCACCTGGAAATTTGTAAGTTGGTTGACACCAAGATTGTGAACTAGGATTTGATATCAATCCAGATTGTAGAGTCTGACTTACCCTATCAGATTACAACATTCACCCATTCTTCACCAGACTACAGTATCAGATTACCAGCAGTGCTACTAGAATGTTGGATTCATATGTCTCTAAGTGAGGTGGGGAATCCCCCCTTTTAGCATGGGGGGGATGATGATGATGATGATAATAATAATGACAATTATTGGAGGTTAACTGAGGCTACCAGAGTTTTGGCCTGCTATTATTATTGATATTCATAGAGCGGCAGGTTAGGTTACCAACGGCGGAACCGCTTCGTTAACATAATTAACACTTCAGGGAGTCAGCAATATAACTTCAGTTCCAATTGTTTTTCTCGTTTTTCTGCAGCTTCGGACTTTGTGTGAGTATAGATTTGCTCAGTAGCTAGTGTACATCAAAACTTAATTGGCTAGCTAACTTCTGGCATTGAATTATTATTATCATCGTAGCTAGATCCAATCTTGTTGCTGTCAAAATAATAACTTACGTAGGGTGAAGAAGACTTAGACAGGTTGGGACTAGAGGGTCTCTACAATTTAGAAGCAAAAGGTTCTGAATAAGCCCAGTCATACTATCCGGCTGTAATATAATATGACCTGCCTAAATTAATTGGGATGGTTTCCAAGAGATAGCTATATAATAAATCTGAAGTACCAAGAGGTAGCCCTACATAGTATGAGGTAGTTCATACTATGTAGGGTTTATACAATATACCTGGTTCTACAAAGTACCACATAGTTATTATTGTATATTAGAATATTACCACTAGTGGTACAATATCATCTCTAATCTAATGAACATGTCCTTTTGTTGTGCGTTTAATTTTTGTTAAAGGTGTCCAAAAAGCACTAATTGAAGATAAGATGGCTGCAGCTAGCCAACAAGGTATGTAGAGCCTACAACAAAATATAACATTACAGGTGAATTAAGTTGATCAAAGCTACAATTTATATTATTTTCCCTCCAGTTACCAGCTGCTGTGTTCCAAGCATTATGGTGGGTACTGGTCAGGTCTACTCCTGTCCACTCCACCAAGAATCAGTGCCTATACCAACACCAGTGCCAGTGCAGTACAGAGTACATGTTTATACCAGAGATGAGCTTGTAAGATCCAGCAGGAGTGTTATGGTCACTGGATTGGGAGAGTCTGTTGTGGATGGGTATAGTAGCCAGTTTACAGCTGAAGGAGAAGCTGAGTTTTGCACTCCAATGTTAGAAGCACACCAGGATAAAGCAACTAATTAAGAAAATCCAAAGATTAACTTACTTATTGTACATTATTATTGTAATATTATTGTCATTGTTATTATTTATACATTACTATTTATACAATAACTAGCTAGTGTGACAAGGTCAGAGATGAGCACATGAAAGCTCACATTTTAATTGCAACACCTAAGCAAGTCTCAGACTTACACTCTTGTGACATCTTATACCTTTATGTGACACCCTTATGTGACATCACAACAAATAACAAATAATAATAATATTATGCTCTTTGATTTATGTGGTACCATATGAACCTCTTTCTGTGGTTCATAGGTTCACCAACATGGACATAACCTACTCACATTGAGTAGCTCTTTCTGGGGATATAGCTAGTGTCACCAGACGAACCACATTGTAATGAAGGTTTTGAGTAAGCCTAAGCCATGTTATAATTTTACTACAAAGTACTAAGTATAAAGTCATATAGAAGATAGTTGATTTCTCTCACAGCTTCCTTATTCTATATGGAGACTCTTATGGGTCAGATAGAGGACATTATCAAGACAGAGAAGAGGAAACAAGCGTGGGTACCTCTATCCAGACAAACTGAAAGCTAAAACAAGAGCTCTTCACATTATTATAAGCATGTACTAGAACTATAACAATGAAGATTATTAATCTCTTATCAGTATAACATGAAGGTGTGTATAATAGCTACTGTTCAACTTTTAATGGTTGCATAATTAGTTAATGTCAATTGATCAGAGAAAGAAACCTAACAGTTAATGGTTGGGAATGTACAGTTTAGTAGTCCCCATATTAGATTACAGTGGGTCAGTGCAAATGATTGACATGATATGTCACAGCATATTTATGTTACTCTTGGTCCAATATCGCCATAGATTTTCACAGATAGCTTTATGTAATGTGTGAACTAAGCAACTATTATAGCATAGCTAGCTACTAACTAGGTTATGAAATACTTGGTGTGGAAAATTATAACAAAGATGGGGATAGGGGTCCACTGGGTGGAATTAAATGTCATTAGAGAGGGTTTCAGATTCAATAGTTCAGATCTAGTATGTATATAACATCTAATAGGTGTTTTCTAAGTGTGCTGGACTGGTGGCTTAATGTTGGATTTAGTCAGAGGCCCAGTTGTGTAAAAAATAGCAAGTGGGAATGAATTTTTTTAAAGACATTAGGAGTGAGGTAGCTATATAACACTAACAAATTATTCATGAGTGTTATTAGAATATTCATATACATACATGAGTTCAGTAATGGTGTGAATGATATCAAGTACTTGCTAGTCATTAGTTTTGTAAAACAACCCAGTTAAACCACACTGTATACAGCAGTAAAAGTTTTTGTAGGAAGCAAGTAGTATAATAATAATTATAGTAAGATTATTCATGAGTTTAGGAAACCAACCTAATTGGCCAAAGCCACAACAGTGTAAATACTCTCTCTCTATAGTTATTCTCATCTCTTAGTATTCAAAATTGACCAATAAAGATTACTTCCCTCAGCAGCTAGCCAACAAGGTATGTGGAAACTACAGTCATAAATGATACAAAAGTAAAACCATGAAAAGTATGAATGTCCATATTAAGATATTCACAGTAGTAATACTCTGAACTTATTCATAGCCCTATGAATAGGCCTATATTTCTGGTGAGTTGCACTATCTGGATTCCACTCAGAATGAGGTCCTGTGGGCTACACTATCTGGATTCCACTCGGAATAGGTCAGTAAACATGAACCATGATAAAGATAAATGAAAGGTTATGTAATTTTACAGGTGGGATCATGCACACATGCACAAGTTATGAACTCTCTTGTAGTCAAGTGGTCCATGGTGAAGTTCAAAAGAAGGGACCATGCAGAGGCCCACCCCACAGTCATTACAACAGTAACTAGCTATGCTGTTGTCCTTTCTTCCCCTCCCTTTCTTCCCACTGCAGTCTTTCTTGCCAGGGTTCCCATTAGGTCACTTTGTCAGGAAAGTGTCTTCCAGTTAGCCAGGAAGAGAGGGGCGATGACTACTTCGATGACTGGCTACCAAGCAGGTCACTGATTCGTTAGCATTTGCTTGTGACACTGCTGTTATGAATGGTAGTGACGACAGTGACCTCTCTTTTGTCTTTCCACTGCAAAACAAGCCATCTTCTTTTCTACTGTGATGATGTCACCTTCTGTCATCTTCTCTGCTGGTTTTTTAAAATGTCCTCTGGTATTCCCTTAGGATCACATCGTAAAGTACTGTAGGCACTGATGCCAACTTCCTGAAGTGAGTTGAATAGAGTGGGGCTGAGTAGTAGTTATCTGGGTACAAGAGGTAATCCTTGTGCTGGTAGTTCTCTACCATCTTCATCACAATGTCATGAGTGACGTCTTTCCCTGAGTAGTCTAGCGTTTCATCTTCCCTATAGTGGATACCAAATTCCTTCTCCCCTTCCCAACTCCTTCCTCTCTTCCTTCCCCTCCCAAAGTACTTTCAGAGTGACCCCAAGTCCTACTATTGGCAATGACCACCTAGTAATCAGTCACGTCATCTGCCACCACAAAAGCCTTCAGCTCTGCTTGACTGATTTCTTGGGCATGTATTGTAAGTAGAGGCATGACCCTTGAACCCAATCATTGACCCATCTTAGGAGATTTCCCTACATGGTACATATATAATTATAGATGCATGCTGAAGGAGTAAGTCCATGAATGGTCAAAGAGGGTAGTGGCCTTGTTGACCTTTTGGAATGTACAGTGTGCTGTCATTTAGGTGTAAGAAGTGGACTACTAAAAGTGAAGTGGTCAAGTTTCAGGACACATGAGAAGGTGATATTTACAAATGGCCATGATGTTGCCTAGTAGTCCTCAATAGTGAACCAATCCCATCATGACCACCAGAGACAATAACTTATTGAGCTCAGCCAGGTCATGAGTTGCATTGTCTCAGAGCTTCTTCACCTGGAGGAGGTCAATTGGGTTCACATCTTGGGTGCAGCCACTTCTTCCCTTGTACACTGGAATAAGAGGAGGGCTATAGTTGCAGCTGTATTCTGAGAAGGCTCATCTGTCACATTTTCATTGCATTCATCCATAGCATCACTGTATGCTTCATTATCAACATTCTTTCAAAATTACTATCACTGTTTTCTTCCTGGTGTGAGACATTAAAATGGTCATGATTACTGTATCAGATTACCGCTACGTATCATGCATAGCAACCCCACCACTTTTCCAGGCGGGGAATCCCCCAAAACCAGTGTTATAATAAAACTACGTAATAATAATAATAATAAATAATAATAATAATAATTGTTATAAGAATGGGTGTTACCCACGCAGCCGACTATTGAGCTTGTGCTGGTTGACAGAGGCTGTGCTGGAGACTGATTGCGGAGAGGAGCTGTGAACAGCGGGTGAGTATACTCTAGACCATGATTTTTATGTTTCACAGTTAGCTTAACGTATTGTGTGAGCTGTATTAGCTAGCTGATGGTGCATTGAAATATTAAATTATTAATGAGGTTTTATTAATCTTGGTGTGAAAATTGAGGATGTCCATTCAGTGGAATTTATCCAGACAGGTTGGACCAGAGGGTTTCATATTCAGATCTAGTACCTATATAGCCTCTAATTCAAAGTGTGCGTCTGGTGGCTCAATAAGCCTAGGCCTGCTAAAAAAAAGTTGTGTAAATAGCAAGTGGGAGTGAACTAGGTTGTCATTTTTCTAAGATTCTTGCTGGGTGAAAGGTGAAATTATCCATAATCTGAGTGCAAGGTGAAATTATTCATATGTGAGCTAGTAGTTAGTGAATTGTTCCCAGCTAAACACAGTTAGTAGTAAAGTTAATGAGTGTAAGCGTGTGAGCTGATTTAAGTAGGCTTAAGAAACCAAGTAAGATAAGCCATTTACAGTGTCAAAAAATCACAACAGTAGTGTAAAACTGTTAGTGATGTTGAGTAGCAGATTTTGCTATAAGGTATAGCTAGTTATTCTCTTATCTTAGGTATTCAAAACGATTGACCAATAAAGATTAGCTACCTCCCTCAGTTAGGATGGATGCAGCTAGCCAACAAGGTATGTTTTTTTTATCAGTCATAAACTAAACAACTACTTTATTGTTAAAATAAAGCCGGATAGCTATTATTATTATTTCTCCAGTTACTAACTGCTGTGCTCCAAGCATTATGGTGGCTACTGGTCAGGTCTACTCCTGTCCACTCCACCAAGAATCAGTACCTACACCAACACCAGTGCCAGTGCAGTACAGAGTAGAGCATCCAGGTCCTCAATACTCCCTTTTCAACCAACAAGCTATACCATTTCAACAAAGAGTACATGTCTATACCAGAAATGAAGTTGTAAGATCCTCCAGGAGTGTTATGGTCACTGGACTGGGAGAGTCTGTGGCAAGGTTTAGTCTAACTTCAGCTGAGTTTTGCAGTTTGCAGTGTTCAATGCAGACCAGACACCAGGATGATGCAGATTAAAATTTGTGTAGCTATTAGCTACTGTACTTGGAAGGAGAGATTATAATTAATGAATGTAACAACCGTTATTTTTTGTGTTGCATTTATTTATGTGTTGCATTAAAATCAGTCTGTATTTGTACCCTGTAGCATTACCCTTTAATCTTATAAACAAGTATCTTTCAGTCTGTTCAAAAAATACGCTCAGTTTATGTCAGTCTCATATTTTAGCAGTCATCTTTAAAAAAAAAAAAAAATGAAAATGGTACTATGGTCTCCACAATGGTGTGTGTCCTATTAGGGTTAACTCCACAATGAATGTGGGTCCCATACTATAGGGTTAACTCCACAATGAATGTGGGTCCCATACTATAGGGTTAACTCCACAATGAATGTGGGTCCCATACTATAGGGTTAACTCCACAATGAATGTGGGTCCCATACTATAGGGTTAACTCCACAATGAATGTGGGTCCCATACTATAGGGTTAACTCCACAATGAATGTGGGTCCCATACTATAGGGTTAACTCCACAATGAATGTGGGTCCCATACTATAGGGTTAACTCCACAATGAATGTGGGTCCCATACTATAGGGTTAACTCCACAATGATGTGGGAGTCATGTATTATAGTTGACATTACATTATTATTATTATTAACGCGCGCAAAAATTTGGAGGGGGCGTGGCCTGGTATTCTATTACGCAACGTATAATTTCATCCGGCTTTGCTAAAAAAAATTTTGATAAAAATTGTGCTTGGATTTCTTTGGATTTTTGGTACAGAAAAATTTGGATAACTTGTTGACTACTTTGGATATTACAAAAATTATTTTGGCAGCACTGAGCTAGCTAGCTGGGTGCAGGTGGTGGGTTCATAACTAATTCAGATCACATCATTGTCAATTGTAACTGTATCTAGCTAGCTAGCCCATAGCAATAGTACAATTGAATAAGGAGAAGGCAAGGAGTCACTGGTTATATTTATACCTTGGACTCAGTGGGTTAGCAGGACTTACAATGACCATAAAAATCAGCAATAGCCTACCACCTCAACCATCCATAACTTAATGTATTCCCATATCACATTCCATTGGAGACTGTGTGACCTAATGTTGGACCCCAGGGATATGTTTTTTTATCCTAAGGGAGGAGATGAATGTTGTTGAAGCCTGCTGTGCTATGTGGGTGTGACATTAACTAAGACTGCAGATAGCATGAAGTCTCTCCACAATATTCATCATATCTTCCACCCTTTGCCTCTTCATCATCCACAGAGAACTCTCATATCACACTGATTCTACTACAAGTCCAAGCAGAGGATACAAGGATCATTTCCACATCTGGTAAAGTATCATCACATCCACTTGCCCACTATTCAACTTTTTCTTTTCATGTAATTAGAGTAAAAATGTGCTATAGCTCCAACAGGGACAAATAGTGCTATCTGATTAGAGAGGTGGCCTCATTTCAGGATGAATATTTAATGCTATTACATAAATTGTCATTAGGGATCCATGTATCCTTAAAATATAGAGGTTTCCGTATTCTAAGTGTGCTGGCTTGGTGGGATCTAGCCAGAGTTAAAGCCTAGGCCCACTAAAAATAGTTGTGTAAGTAGCAATTAGGAGTAAGGTGACACCTAACAATATTCATATAATGTGAAATTATTCATATATGGCATGTGTGAGTTTAATAATGGTGTGAAACTTGTAGTCACTAGTTTTGTAAAACTTACTAATCATACATCCCAACCATTCAAGATGAAAAAGAGGGACAAAATTGGTGAAAATGTGGGATTTTAAGCAAAAAATAGGGACAGGTCAACTGAAGTTGAAAAGGTGAGATGAGATTTCCTTTATTTTTTGTAAATTTATTGTAGGTGGCTGTGCATGGTTGGTCTTCTATATACTTCTGATTGACCTCTTAATTTGAAAACTTGATTTTAATGAATGAAAAAAATTATGTAGCTACACTACAGATGGTTAATTATTTAATTTCGAGCAGTGAGCTCTGTTATATTTCATTGTTGCAGTCCTAGCTTGTTTGAGAAGTTCAGCTGGTGTTTCTAGTTCAAAACACATGCTGTCAATGTTGAGTTTACAAGAAACAGGAGCATAGTGTATCTTGTTCTAGTTGAGATCTGGGTGTGGCTTTATGAGGTCATGACCTCCATCACCTTAACCGCTGTGCTGCAGCTCCAGTGAATAAGTTGAGCTGGCTAGGATGAGCTTGACTACGCAGTACTGGAGAAAGCGGGACTGAAGTGAGCTAAATCGGGATAGCGGGACATAACACAAATTTCGGGACTGTCCCGCCGAAATCGGGGTGGTTGGGAGGTATGTTACTTGCTAGTAAAGCCCCAGCTAAACCACACAGTAGTAAAGTTTTTGAGCTAAGTAGGCTTAGGGAGCAACATGTATAGTAAGATTATTCATGAGTAAGGAAACCAACCTAATTGGCTAAAGCCACAACAGCCTCTCTCTATAGTTATTCTCTTAAAATGAAATTGACTGACTAAGATTACCTCCCTAAGTTAGGATGGATGCAGCTAGCCAACAAGGTATGTGGAAACTACAGTCATAAACAATATGGTGAAGTAAAGCCAGCTATTATCACCATCTCCCAAGCATTATGGTGGCTAGTCAAGTCTACTCCCGTCCACTCCACCAAGAATCAGTGCCCACACCAACACCAATGCCAGTGCTGTACAGAGTACATGTCTATACCAGAGATGAGCTTGTAAGATCAAGCAGGAGTGTTACGGTTACTGGACTGAGAGAGTCTGTGGTAGATAGGTATAGTAGCCAGTTAACTTCAGTTGAAGAAGCTGAGTTTTTGGATGAAACAAAATAGATTAAACTTATTGTGCATTATAATCCTGATGTTGTTGTTGTTACAATAATTATTATATTATTATTATTGTTGTTGTAATTATTGTTATTGTTACTATTGATATTATTATTGTTATTATTATTATTATGAGCAATAACAGGACAGAGTTCATTTCTGACTATATAAATTGACCCAGCAGTGAGCACATGAATCTTAATTATTATTATTTTAAGCAAGACACCCTTATGTGACATCACAACATATCCTATACCTATACACAGTGGAACCCCTTTATTCTCCCCCCTTGAAATGAGGACACCCCTGTGTACAGTGGAACCTCTCTATTCCAACACCCTGAAATGAAGATAATTTGTTAACTCCATGTACTCTTCCACAGCATGGGGCTTCTTCAGTGCCACCAGAGACAGCACCAAGATCGTTTACTGGTGACACTGCTGTTATGAATGGTAGTGACCATAGTGACCTCTCTTTTGTCTTTCCACTGCAAAACAAGCCATCTTCTTCTCTACTGTTGATAACCTTTTGTCATCTAAGTTTTTTAATGTTATCTGGTGTTCCTTAGGATTACATCGTAAAGTACTGATCCAAATTCCTGAAATTAGAATGGGGCTGGTTTAGTAGTTAGCTATCAAAGTACATTCCAAATGGCCAACAAGGTCGTCACCCTCTTTGACCTTTCATAATATACTTACTCCTTTGAAATGCTCAGCATGCCTATATAGCTATGTGTCATGCAGGGAAAGATGGTGGGTTCAAGGGTCACCTCTAATTACATGCCCAAGAACCAGTCAAGTAGAGCTGTGGTGGCAGATCATCACAGTGACTTATTTCTAGGTGCATGGACATTACCAATAATGGTATAGTATCTTTGTTGCACATCACTTCCTGGCTCACAAAAATGTTTATCAATAACAGCCATTCATTATAGGCTCTCATTATAATAATTGTGGTGCTTCTTCGTGTATATAAATTTCCTTACATTGTATAATTATAGTATATTACTAACAGGATGTAATAGTAATATGACTAATGATGTAATGTAAAGAATTTACACATAGATCTAAGCACCATTATTAATAATATTATTATTATTATGGTAGCTTAAACTTAAAACGCTCACTGTGAGGTAAGCCAGGAAACACCTCATTTTAGAATACTGGTGGGAAGACAATTAAAGCCATAATAGAGTGGTAAGGGAGTTTTCACAAAATAAATTGATCACAGTTAGCGTCATTGTGACGCTAAGGTCCAACCCCGACACCCCCCTCAGCGTCACACTGTTTTAGACCCCATAGCTATAATTACATCTAATAATTATCATTGCACGCACCCCTGGGCGGCTAAACTTTAATCTTTTTCAACATAATGACCTCCAGTCTTTTAAAATCAAGTCCGTGCACCCAGATGGCTAGCTACCAGCTGAGTTAGTTTAGCAACTGCTGTTTGCTCTATTGCACCAACTCACTATGGGCTTTAATTAGAATAACTTAATTAGAATAGACCCCCCCTTTGCGTCACAATGACGCTGCGCTAACGTGATAAATTTTGTGAAAACCCCCTAACGGAATAAATTTTTATGATTACACTGTATTATAAAACTAGTGTTACTAATAAGCCATGGCTCTATATCTCAGTGTTGAGCGGAGGCTACTGAAGAGTAATTGCTGAGAGGAGCTGCTAACACTAAACAGCGGGTGAGAATTATTAAGTATTTTGCTAGAGCTCGATTAATTTTTATGTTTCTTAAAAAATATTAATAGCTTTACGTATTGTGTGAACTAAAACAACTATTATAACATTATAAATAGTACTTACTATGCGATGATGCATTGAAATGTTAATGAGCTTTTATTAATCTTGGTGTAGAAATTGTCAAATTATAAAATAGATGATGAAAGAATATTCATTGAGTGGAATTAAATGTCACTTATCTAGACAGGTTGGGACCAGAGGATTCAATAATTCAGATGTAGTGTGTATAGACTCTAATAGGTCTTTTAAGTGTGCTGGCCTGTTGGAGTTCAATCCTAGGCCCACTAAAATTGCATCAAGTGCAGTATTGCCAGGATACTGTCTAAAAAAATCCACAGATTGTGTGGCCAAAGGCCACTGCAAGGGGGAGGTTGCAGAAGGGAAATGTGTTCAGAAACCAAAATGTCACCATTATTTTTCTAAGACACTGAAAAGCCACTGCAAGGGGGAGGGTGCAGAAGGGAAATGTGTTGCAGAAACCAAAATGTCACCATTTTCTAAGACACTGAAAAACATTATTATGAATTATTATGTGCATGAGATAGAGGGCCTCTATTTTGAAAGAAATTAATGTCTTAATTGGACAAAAACAACAATAAGCAGAAAATCAACATTTTTTTCTCCCTATTTGCTTTTGGGCATTGCTTAAGATTTCCTTCCTATTTTGCTCATTCATTATGCCATGGTTACAAGATACAAAATAAATAACATAATTGTTCCTTCAATGTATAGAGTTTGTCTGCCTGCTTACAAATGTAAAACTTGTTCAGCTGCAGCAGAACTTGTTTGAATCAAAAGAGCCTTCTTTGCTGCTGCAGACCAATTGGGCAACTGTAGCTAACTCATTATTCTAAGTCCAATTTACAAATTTTGCCCAAGAGCAGAGATTATTATGGTTGAGCATAGCTAGCCTATTATGCTGGCATGATGCTCTATCCTCTTCTGTCGTCCTGCAGAATGTGGACATCCCTAGCCTATGAATACAATACATTCTATATAACATGTAGCTAAGATTATTCATAAGCCAACTGGTTGAGCTTACATAGCTAGTATGAATAATCTTATAGTTTTAAAAACCACAACAGTAATGAGTGATGTTGAGTAATAGATTCTGAATTGTTATATCATACTCTCTCATCCTATTAAAGGTATTCAAAAGGAAATATTGACCAATAAAGACTATCTCCCAGTTAGGATGGATGCAGTTATCCAACAAGGTATGTGGAAACTAGTTTATATTATCAGTCATAAACTATATACAGCTACTTTACTGGTGAAGTAAAGCCGGATAGCTATTATTATTATTTCCCCAGTTACTAACTGCTGTGCTCCAAGCATTATGGTGAGTACTGGTCAGGTCTACTCCTGTCCACTCCACCAAGAATCAGTGCCTACACCAACACCAGTGCAGTACAGAGTACAGCATCCAGGTCCTCAATACCCCCCTTACAACCAACAAGCTATACCATGTCAACAGAGAGTTCACATCTATACCAGAAATGAGCTTGTGAGATCCAGCAGGAGTGTTATAGTTACTAGATTGGGAAAGTGGTTTAGCTGAAGAAGCTGAGTTTTGCAGTTTGCAGCGTACACCAGGATGATGTAGATTAAGATTGCGTATTACTTAGTAGGAGTTATAATTAATTAATGAACAGACTATAATATTCCATTATGTAACAACCATTATTTGTGTTAGCATTAGTTATAGCCTTTAGTCTTTACTTGTACCCAGTAGCTTATAGCCTTTAGCCTTATTTATTTTTATAAACAAGTATCTTTCTTAGTGATGGTTTTTCAGTCTGTTCAGTTTCCATCATGAAGTCTCCCCACAATATTTATTTCATCATCTCTTTCACACTTTACCTCATCATCCACAGATAACTCTTATACTACAAGTCCAGGTAGACATGAGACTGTCTGAATCATTTTTACATTCAATAAAGTATCGTCACATTCACTTTTTTGTAATTAGAGTACAATCTGCACTTGCATGGTTCTGGCTAAATATATCCCCACTATAGGGTACAAATTAAAGTGTTATCCCTGAGGTGGCCTCATTTCAGAATGAATGTTATTAATAATACTAGCTAATTCACGAATTGTCATTTGGGATCCAAGTATTAGAGGTGTCTGCATTTCAGTGGAATAGAGGGGTTCCCACTGTATCTTTTTTAAAAGATTTACTTATGTGATGATAACAGAACATAACAACAAAAATCTAGACTAATATTTATTGCTAAGAGTTGACTATCAGGCAGCAGTGTTGTGTAAAATATCCAGAGAACAAATCACGTCCAGAAATAATATTAATTTGACAAATCAACAGGAAACTGCTGAAAATTGAACTGAGTTGTATAAGTATCAGAATAGACATCCAGAGAGGTCACAAAAAAGAAATTCCTGCTACTTATGTTATAATAGATACCACACTTCCTGATATAATAAATTATTTGACCTTGATGACCTATATACAAACAACTCAACTGGAAACTGTTGAACTGATTGCAACCTAGCAGTTGTGTTATCAGAAACCAATTCTGATCCACTGGAATCAGAATAAGGAGGGGCTACTGGACCCAGAATTGAACAAATAATTGAGCCTGGTACTGGAATTGGACGTGGTCCTTGGCTGTTGATAGAAGTGTGACTTGGAATGGAACTGATTTGAGGTGGACTGGAATCAGGACTGCTATAATGAGTGGGGCTAGGAGTGAGAGTGGGGAGTGGAGGGTGTAGGATAATGGGAAAGGAGGGATCATCGGGAGGAGAAGAAGAAGAGGTGTGTACTGCATAGAAGACAAGAAATAAATGGATTAAATCAAATTGGGATAAAATAGGGGATTTCACTGTATGTAGCTTTCATCATACCCAATTTCTGGTAAAAGAAATTTGGATTTACACCTCTATTCTGATGTCCTAAAATGAGGACACTTCTGTATATAGTGGAATCTTTCTATTCTAACCCCCTGAAATGAGGGTATACAGTAGAACCCCTCTATTCCAACTCTCTGAAATGAGGACACCTCTGTATACAGTGGAATCCCTCTATTCCAACGAGGACACCTCTGTATACAGTGGAATCCCTCTATTCCAACTCCCTGAAATGAGGACACCTCTGTATATAATAGAATCCCTCTATTAACCCTCTGAAATGAGGACACTTAGTAGATTTTGATATAGTATGTTCTAAATAACACTTGTATAATAACTTCACTCTCTGCATTCTCTCTAATGGGATTTATGTCTGTGATATAGACTTCACAGTATTCACCTAGGCTGTTCTGAGATGAAGAAGCAGACTCTGGTGTGTGATAAAGAGATGTCACGGGACTATTTTCGCAATCTCCATCAACAGGTGAAGGTTGAGATGTTTAGAGACAACACTTCCCTTTGGGGGGCTGGGAGTTACATGACAATACTCTCATTCTGGGAATCATCATCCTTCTTTGTACCATCTCCAGGTTCCCTATTTCCCAAAGGTGATGCTATTCCGAGCAGTTGAGGTGACTTCTGTGGAAACAGCTCGGTGAGAAAATTCGGTAAGAACTTATTGATTCTATTCCATGTTACCAACCAAAGTTTCTTTGGGTCTATGTCCTTTCCCATTCTGAGACTTGGATCTGATTGGTTGGTGAGGAGGGTGGTGTTTTTGAATACTCCCTGTGTAGACATGACCAGTAGCATGTTCTTGAGGGACTCTGTGAGGAGGGTGGTGTTTTCGAATACTCCCTGTGTAGACATGACCAGTAGCATGTTCTTGAGGGACTCTGGGATAGACTCAAGGTAATATTGATTGCTCATACAGCGAAGAAATAATTATATTAAGTGTCTCAATACGAAATTCCTCCCATGATATAGAAACCCTTCATTATGAAATGAGGACACCTCTGTATACAGTGGAACCCCTCTATTTCAACATCCTGAAATGAAGACACCTCTGTATACAGTGGAACCCCTCTATTTCAACCACATGAAATGAGGACACTTCTGTATACAGTGGAACTCCTCTATTCCAACCAGGACACCTCTGTATACAGTAGAACCTCTCTATTCCAACTCCATGAAATGAGGACACCTCTGTATACAGTGGAACTCCTCTATTCCAACCACCAAAAATGAGGACACTTAATCTGTCTCAAGGTATCCAGAATAGAAAAGCTACACTTTCGTATTCCCATGAAATTCCTTGGACCCAATATACCCTACTTAACTATCTGACGTTCTAATGAATACTGTGAAGAATAGAAACTTACCAACATGTCAGAATTCTCCAAATGAAGGAACTTTTCCATGTAATTAAGGATCTCCATCCATAGATTAAAGTCATGAGGGAAGGAAGGTGTTGGAGAAACACCTGGAGAAAGGGAAGAGAGGAGGAGGGGAGAGAGAGAGAGGATAGTAAGGGGGGAGGGGGAGAGGGGATGGAGGAGAGTGGGTATGGGTGGGTGGGATGAGAAAAAGGGAGGGAAATGACACGAGAAAAAAATACATTGTAACAACTTCATATATCCTTGCTGTTCACATGTAGTACGTAGATAATTATCAAGTGTTGACCTTGCACAGTAGATTATGACCTTAAACAGTAGATTACTGACCTTGCACAGTAGATTACAAGCCCGGACATGAGTTTCCTCAAAACCTGCTTTATCATCAACATGAACATCTTTCAACAGGCGAGTCAGCATTGGGAAGAAAACCTGGACACAGTGTAGAGAAGTCAATGTAACTTTTCACCACTATCCCTTCACACTCTCCTAGGGAGAACACTAATATTGAACTGCTAACAGACATATTATACTGTACATATTACTAAACTCCACTACCCCTACACACACACTCCCTCAGAACACTGTGAGGGATATGGCATGCACTGACTTACCTCAGTAAAACAAGCATGCCAGTCTTGTCCTGTGAGGTCATGGAGGTCATGTGATAAAAGGGCCCACTATAGGTATGTAATTGCTGTTTGCCGGACAGACCGATGGCCATCACAACACATCCGAGCCATACCTGCACAAAGAAGCAATATATGATCCAGAAAATGTCATATTCTAAAGTACAGAAGACCTGGTTATTTTCACTAATCTCACTTAATTCAAGTTGTAGATTTTCATTACTATGTGAGGTCAAAGTGTAATTTGGAGAAAATTTTCGATATTTTTGTGGGATCTATATAATTAGAATTCCTAGCAGGGCCTCTATAGCCACGAAATCAATTATGCTCTCACATGAACCCTCACGTGAGCCACTAAGGTTATTAGAGAATCATACAATACCTGAAACAAGTCCATAACATATTTAAGAGAAATAATAATTACATAGGGTCTACTGAAATTCTTCAGCATAGATCTAAAGTATGTTCTCAAAGATAATATATTACAATGGGAACCACAATGCTTATTTGTTTACTAAAGGTTCACAAATGTTTATCTGCCACTAAGCATTCTTACTAAAAGGTGACTATAAAAACCTTATGAGTAATGACCTCTAAAGTGAACTGTTTACAAAATAGATCATAGTGGTAGACATAAAGCTTATAGTTTGGTTTCTCAGAACACGAGATATGCCACAATTGATGCAACAATATGTAATGGTATACATTTCTAGATGCTACATCTGTATATAACTAGATTAGTGGAAAAAAATTATTTATTAGGAGACAAAAAAGGCATCTTGAAATTCTATACCTAGTGATCTCACATATTATGTTTGATGACTGATCATAATACAGTTATCAAATATATATCTGACACTTCAGGACAAGTGGAGGCCTCATTTAACAAAGTAAAGTTTTATCTATGCAAATGTCCTTAAAGAGATATAGGAATAGAGTGGGTTCCACTATATACAGAAGTGTGTTCATTTCAGGGGGTTGGTTACACTGTATACAGGTGTCCTCATTTCAGGGGATCACCACATGTAGCTGCTTGGGTTGGGTGCACATGACTCAGTGCTGTGTGTGTATATTGGTACTATATATCAAATTCCAGTCCCAGTTGAGTTCCAAAAATTAAAAAAAAAAAAGGGCTATGTACCATAATGGACTAGACTATAAAACAGTCCACATTATCACAGTGGAACTCACACCCTGAAATGAAGACACTTCTGTATACAGTGGAAACTCATCTATTCCAACACCCTGAAATGAGGCCAGATATGTATAAAAGATACTTGGATATAGCTAACTTCCAACCCTCTCAAATGATCGAGGTCACCCTCTAACCATGGTAATTTAATCCATGATAAAAAAAGAGGTTCAGACAGAATCACACCATATCAGTGTCAGCCAATGATATAATACATATAAAATCATTAGCTCACAATTAATTATAACAATCCAATTCAATTAATTGTATGTTATAGTTATTACAGAACTACCATGAACCCACTAGAAAAATTCCCTGGGGCAGCTCTATATGTTAAGTAGTTATAACCATCACATATTGAGGGTAAAGTTTAGTGCAGATACCCTAATCTAAGAGCACACAAGTAATTATTAATAGATACGACCCTTTACCAGTTTAATTATAGAAGGGCCTCTGAAAAGGAGAACCTCTGTATAAAGGATAAATTAAGTTCTCCACGTAACAGATTATTCAGATTACATCATTGTCAATTGTACTATGGGCTAGGGGTAGGGCTAGGGGTAGATACAATAGTACATAATTAACAATGATGTAATCTGAATGATGTAATCTCTACTGTTACATGGAGAAAGAGCCAAAATTAACTTGATGTCCTTTATTCAGAGGTTTCATAATGGACTTAGGATATTTTCACACCAACTCTGCCAACACAAGTCTTAAAATTGCTAAAATAAAGTACAGTAGGATGTCAGTTATCCGGAAAGGTTGGGACTGGAAGATGTCTGGATAACTGAAATTTCTGGATAACTGAAGTCATTGTACACCAATGTACACATGCATACGTGTACAGTACATAAAGGTGTAATATTAGTCATGTTTGCAGTGCATGTAATCACTGATTTTTGCCTGTTTTTGTGTTTCGTATCTCTTCTTCACTGCTTCCATGAAATTAGCACTGTAGCATTCATGGGTACATGAGGTTGTTGTTCCAGGTACACCAGGACAGTTTCAAATGCCTGGCAAGCCTGTGCATGTGATACAGTGGGAGCAGTGGTCTCCTCATCTTTATCTTCATTAAAGTTATTTTCACCCTCTTCTCTCACAAATGTGACAATTTCTTCTTCACTGTACTGTACATGTATGTACAGTACACCTGTTCTGGTTAACTGAAGTTTCTAGACAACTGGAGTCTGGATAACTGACATCCTACTGTATAAATTTACACACAGTAAGACTATCCTAATGTAATAGAATTAAGTGACCTTATGCAGAGGAGACAGTGGTCTGACCACTCACAAGATAGAAGATATTTGTATCACATTAATTAGATTGAAGATATGAGATATCATATCACATGTCATTTATAAACACAATTATGCTAGTCAGGAAGTACAGAGTTACAAGGTAATCACCTTAGTTATTACTACTGGTATCACAAAACAATGGGTGAGTGTAACACCCTTTAATGGAATCCTATTTGAAGTTTTTATTCAGAACCTGTGGAGCCTCTCTATTCCAGACACCTCAGGACAGATTAAAGTGTACAAGTGTACTGATTAGAGGAGTGGCCTCATTTCAGGGGGGGGGGGGGGGGGGAGGAGTTCTATTAATGCTAATACACAAGCTGTTATTTGGGACATATATCCAAGTCCATATTTCAGGGGACTGGAATAGAGGAGTTCCACTGTATACAGAGGTATCCTCATTTTAGGGTGTTGGAATAGAGGGGTTCCACTGTATATAGAAGTGTCCTCATTTCAGGGGGTTGGAATAGAGGAGTTCGGAAAGTTGCTTGATTCAAAGACTGTGTCCCGTTTGATGGGTGAGGTGGACAGTAGGTCCCAGGACGATGTTTCTGAGGAAGGGTCAGGACAGGATAGCTACTGTCCTGCTCTGGATGTGACTGATGAATGTGCCAGGACAGAGAAATGCGGACTTGTTTGGCACATGGCCTGGTGTCCACTATTACAAGGTAATAATATATAACCCCTCTATTCCCACTTACTGAGATGAGGACACCTCTGTATATAATGGAACTCCTCTATTCCAACACCCTGAAATGAGGACACTTCTATATACAGTGTAACTCCTCTATTCCAACACCCTGAAATGAGGACACCTCTGTATACAGTGGAACCCCTCTATTCCAACACCCTGAAATCAGGACACCTCTGTATACAGTGGAACTCCTCTATTCCAACACCCTGAAATGAGGACACCTCTGTATATAGTCAACTTTAGTATGTATCTACAGTTTGAGAAGAGAAGACATGTATGCCACACTGGTATCTCCGAGACTCGATAGCTTCCCACTGATTTTACCCTCTCCTTTATCAATTTTTTCTCTCTCCTTGTGGGGGAGAAGCCTTTTCTTTCCTTCCTCCTTGTGTTCTGTGGGGTTTGGTGTGCAGTCTATTGTATTCCAATGAGGATGTTCGTGATGCAACTTCTGTAAAATGTCTGGTGCATTTCACACAGACACTGAAGTTTTCAGAAGTTATCAAGTGGTCGATCCTGACAATTAAGGAGAGTGACTCACAGGTCTTGAAGAAGGCCTAGGACATCACAATGGCATCATTAGATAGTATTCTGCAGTTCCTATGCTAAATTCAGTTACACTTAAAAATAGATTTTTGTTTAGCTGTGATTGTACTCCATGGGAAATCTATCCTACAGGATGTACACAGATAGTGTGGGAGTGTGTACAATGGTTAGTTAGGAACACTAGTGAGAGTATTATAATGAAGTAAATAATTTTTAGTGAATATACTGGAAAAGGACACTCTGAATTAAGGACAACCTCCACATTGTAATATTTATCCATAAGTTTTAGAATTATGTACAACTTCTATATTATTGCCTCTGAATTAAGGACAGCCTCTATATAAAGGACAGTTTCCAAGGTCCCAATATATCCTATAAAGAGAGGTTCCACTGTAGCTATATTACCTCTGAATTAAAGACAACCTCTATATAAAGGACAGTTTCCAAGGTCCCAATGTGTCCTCTATAAAAAGGTTCCACTGAATATTACCTCTGAATTAAAGACAACTTCTATATAAAGGACAGTTTCCAAGGTCCCAATGTGTCCTCTATAAAAAGGTTCCACTGGATATTACCTCTGAATTAAAGACAACTTCTATAAAGGACAGTTTCCAATGTCCTCTATAGAAAGTTCAACCTTCATGCAAAATTAATTTTAGAGGGAGAGGTTTCATATATCCAGTGTACATCCTGTAATTAAATATAAATTAACTGCACTTAGACCCACAAACCATGAGAGAGAGAGTTACAAGGAACCATTTGAAGGACAAATTTATTCCCTACCAAAACACAAGATAAACTTTGACACTTATTTTAGAACTAGCACATCTGAAAGGGACTTCTCCACATGAATTCAAGACCTGGCCACCTCAAATATCTATTGACCTTATGTTAGTGTACACAGAGCATATAAATGTATGTAAAATGTATGTAAAAAGTATTTTTACATACATTTTAAGGTTCAAACAATTTCCAACCACAATAACACACAATAAGACACATGTATCCAACCTTTTAAGGTTCAAACAATTTTCAACCACAATAACACACAATAAGACACATGTATTAACCATAGTTACTCCAAAACTCCCCTCCCCCAGACATCATTCCCTCATGATGTTAAAACAAAATTCCATGAGCTGACAATATATTAGTCACTAAATTGGCAGACATAGTACCAAATATGTCAAAAAAGGTCACTTGGAGGTCAGAGTTGATCATTTTTTGCATAACTATTATTATAACCAGAAATAATATTTTTAAGCTGATATCTGATAATCCAAGAGAGGGAATATAATATCATTTTTAAAATTATGGTATTTTAAATATCATTAGAAAGCATATTTCCACAGCTACATTTTGGTACCAAAATGAGGGAATTGCATTATGGAATTATGAGAAACATTTTGAAGGTAAAATTTAATTTCCAGTCTTCTGATGTAAATCAGCCTTAAAGTCAACAATCACTAGTTGTAGTAAATTCATAGTATATCAATATTATGTATTGTAACAACTGCCTTAACCACCAACTCAGAAACTCATGAATTTGATTCCCATCTCACGACTTTTTTTCTCCCTAGAAATCTTGCTGAATGACTTTGAGACATTAGGCACCAAATAAACTTTAGTGTCTACATCAATCCAACTAAAGTTAGTGTATAGAGTGTGTAGAATGGTTTCATCATCCATATAGTGATAAAAATATCAGCCATATTCAGTAGCCCAGAATTGTAACCAGACTCAAGACTAAACAGACTCAAGATAACAACCATTTTACTGTTGTAGTAGAGTACTGTAGCTAATAACATGAACACAGACACAGCTACAGCAAGATTAGTCTCCCTAATATGGCATACTGGATGATTCCAATCCTATCTTCATTTATGGCTAAAGATTTGTCTTATAATAATAATTCAGAGTGAGAACAGCTAGCTGCAATGATAAGATTAAACATTCAACAATATTCACAGCAGTAATTATATAACCTCTAGTCAGAAGATGCTGAAATCATTGAATTATAAAAACAATTGATATCACACACACAGCTGGTGAAAGAAAGACAATGCGAAGGTCTAGTGCAACACAGCTGTCAGAAGACCTAGATGGCAGTATAGCTCTATCTTACTAAAGAAAAGGGGGAGGGTCTAATGACACACGAGGCTCCCAATCAATAGCTTACTCTGTGCTACAAAAATACTATTACATGATGCACTCAAGAAAGCCCTCCCTACTAATCTACAAGCCTTACCCCCACACACCAGGGGGCATCCACATTGCATGGTAATTTATGAGTTCATAAAATGCTTCACATTGTTTGTGACAATATAGGCTAAGAGAAATGTTTATAGCAGTTAGACAGTAACCCATTAATGACTTCATAATTAGCATCAGAGTGTGCATACAGTGGCTCCTGAAATGAGGACACCTCTGTATACAGTGGAACTCCTCTATTCCAACACCCTGAAATAAGAACACTTCTATGTATATTAAAGACACTTGGATATGTCCCAATTCAACTTGTATATTAACATTAATAGAACTTCACTCCCTGAAATGAGACCACTCCTCAAATAAAGGATACCTTTTTAATTTGTATCAGGCATTCCAAGCCTTACCAACCAGGAACACTAAGTCACACTAAGTTTCCTATCACTATCAAGAATGTTACTAAATACAGTTCAGGATAATAACAACACAGACATAACTTTACACAATATCACTGGCATCACTACATTTAGATACAGGAATTACATCATCTCAGTTTACAACCTCTCAGTTTACTACCTCAAACCAACCATATTCAAAGGGTCCCCAAGACACTCAGGGTATTTCCAGAGTTGCTATGTGACATGAAATAATTTTTGTCTACACTCAAACCAACCATATTCAGAACCTTTAAAAAAGTTCCCAGGACATTCATGGTATTTCCCCAGGTTATGTGACATGAAATAATTCATGTAGGATATGAAAGTTTATTTAGTTCAGGAAGCATGCAGTGTCCTCATTAATGTCCTCATTAAGGAGGTGTCCTTAATTAACTGTCTAATTCCTCAGTGAATGTGTCAGCCTTCAGGTATATAGTGAATTTTGGTAGTGAATTTTGGTAGTGAATTTTGGTAGTGAATTTTGGCAGTGAATTTTGGTGAATTTTGGCAGTGAATTTTGGTAGTGAATTTTGGCAGTGAATTTGATATGGTAGTAAATTTGGCAGTGAATTAACAGATTATAAGAGCAATTATACCCTTATGTATAGAGCTGGGAAGGTATGTAGTGTCCTTATTAAGGGGGAGTGTCCTCATTAAAGGTTGGGGGGGGGAATGAGACAGATCTTTAACTTTATAACTAAACCTCTAACAAGACCAGACAAACAAACAGTCACAGTCATAATAATTATTTATGCCTGACAGGTATGCCTCATGGACATGCCTACAACCCTATCCCTCATCTCTCCATGGTAACAAGATAGTGAATAGTATCAACTCACACTCTTTAGTAAACAGTATCTCAAATAGACACACTCAACACTAATTAACTCTAGTGTGGAATTTTAGACAAATTGGAACTATATAAAGTACCTAGGATACCTCCTTCCTCAGTCCATGCAGCAGTTTGATTATATTGCTGAAGCATTGCTAAGGAATCTTATTAGATCCAGACATGATCTCATAAGTATTCATCTATATAATAATATGCTTGATAACAAGGCATAATGTGTTCATGAATAATTCATAAGCTAATGAAGCACTTTTTTAACACCTAACGGTTTGAGGCTCTAAAGGAAGCTTCTAGAAGCAATGTATGTTTTGTGTTTCACACCCCAGGTAACTTGACACCTAATAGTTATTGAGGTCCACTAGAGCTAGCTAGCTATAAAGCCTATATTTTGAAAGGTGAATTCTAATTCAACTCAGCTCTTCAAGGAGTCAATAAAAGCTTCCCAATGAAATAAGAAGCTCACATACATCTTGGGAGGGGGGGAGTGAGCTAATGAGCAAATACCACCTAACTCTTATACAGGGGAACTGAACCTTCTGGAACTATGTTTTGTGTTTCTAAGCTGGTTAACTGCATTTCTGAAGCTTAGACCGAGACTTTTTACTGACTGGTCCTTCAGTTGTCTACTGTGCTCTGCAACAGAGAAATAGAAGAGCTTCTTTCTCTGAGGAACAGTGGCAGACAGAGAGAGAGAGAGAGAAAGGGAAAGGGAGAGGAGGAGAGAGAGAGAAAGACAGACGGGAAAGGAGAAAGGTTGAGGAAGAGACAAATGGGAGGGACAGGGAAAGAGAAAGGGTTGAGGAGGAGGAGAGAACAAATGGAAAAAGAAGAGAAGGATAAGGGAAGAGAAAGGGCGAGGAGGAGAGAACACACAGAAGAAGAAGAGAGGAATAAGGGAAGAGAAAGTGTGAGGAGAAGAGGGAGCAGCTACTACAAGTGGAGAGCAACTTCCAGGACAATATCAGGCAGTACAACAGTGCCTTCTCCTTTGCTCCATTTAAATTAATTTGTTCTTTGGGATTATTAGCTACATTATACACCGAGTGCCACTATGTGGTGGGTATTTGCTAGTTTCTTATAATGTTCCTTGTTGATACCACACAAGAAAAAAGGAAAGAGCCTTTTTGGCATCAGCTGATTTGGTATCCTGCTGAAATTTGGTTTCCTGCAGCTTTGGCAGGGTAGAAGTCAGGTTATAGGTATTGATTGTAAATCTACAGATCACTTTAACCTGACAATAGATATGCAAGGTCCTCACAGACCCTTTGTCAGTACCAGGTCCAGTCACATCTGTCAACTGGTTGTAGATGATGACAATATATCATCTGAACACGTTACCATAAAAAAAAAACTAGACCATGGACATCTTCACTGGTTGTATATAGATGATGACAGTAACAATTATGATATCTTCTGAGCACATCATCATAAAAAGCACAAGGTCTGAGAGTACTCCACACACACACCACTCCAGTCAGGACTCTGTGTGGATGTTAGCAGGTGAGATAAACAACGGACCTGTGTTTGTTTTAACTATGAGTAAGTGAGGTCAGCACTAAAAATAAAATAATCTACCACATGTATCCATACCCCCACCATACACACTTCCACAGGAATCCAGCATTATCCTGAGTAGGAGGAGTACTTGCTGCTAGTCTTCAAACACCTTCAGTGAGAAGGTAAGGAAAGCAACCAGAGGTAAGCAATGCTGTACACCACACCAATGTCATACCCTCTCCAGTCGAGAGCTCCAGTGGGTGTATACTGTATCCTAATATTAGTGAGTAAATGAGGTTATCAGTCAGAGCTGGCCTCAGGTTGCTTGTGATTATTGTACATCCATCCATCCATAAACATCTTTGAGTAGGCGAGCTAGGTGAACAAGTAGGCAAGGTGATTAGTATGAAAGAGCACATTCTAATGCTACCAGCAGCAGTATGATACACACATGTCTCAGAAATCAAAAGGGCCCAAGTGTTGTTTGTGAATGGGTGAAGTCATGCCTCATATATTCATATTGTCTGTAAGTAGGTGACTTGATAAGGCCATAGAAGCACACCACCAGCTGGAATATAAGCATCCCCTCAATTTTACAGTGATTTCACTAGCTACATGTTGAGACTACACACAGCTTCATTTGGATCAACAAAATTTTCTTGTACTTCCATCCTGGCTGCAGTTATGCTTACACTTTCTCTCCCCAACTGTTGTGGTTAGCCATATACTACTTCATCCCTTACTGTAGTTACCACCTATACTCCCTCCCTGACTGTAGTTATCACCTATACTTCCCCACAGACTGTAGTTACCGGCTATACCCCTTCCCTGACTGTAGTTACTGGCTATACTCCCTCCCTGACTGTAGTTATCACCTATACTTCCTCACAGACTGTAGTTACTGGCTATACTTCCTCCCTGACTGTAGTTACCAGCTATACTTCCTCCCTGACTGTAGTTACCCCCTATACTCCCTCCCTGACTGTAGTTATCACCTATACTTCCTCACAGACTGTAGTTACTGGCTATACTCTCTCCCTGACTGTAGTTATCACCTATACTTCCTCCCTGACTGTAGTTATCACCTATACTTCCTCCCTGACTGTAGTTATCACCTATACTTCCTCACAGACTGTAGTTACCGGCTATACTTCCTCCCTGACTGTAGTTATCACCTATATTTCCTCCCTAACCTTTTCCCTCACTGTAGTTCTTCCCAGACTATAGTCCCACAAGAGAAATTTCACACACACAGGTGTGTAAACAAAGAAGACCCGAAATTCTTGAAGATAATTACCACCTTATCATGGGTAGTCCATTTGCATTTGGGTAGTCCATTTGGGTAGTCCTAGTCCACCTGGTTAGTTAGTCTACTGCTGGTTAGTCCACTCAGATCTCTGTTTGTGATGTGGTTAGCTCTTGGTTTCTACAGTGGAAAGCTACTGCTTATGGAAATAATGTTGGTCAGCTCTTGGTTTCTACAGTTCCCCTCCCTGCCAAAAAAATAAATTCTATAAGTTTATGTTGATAAAGGAATACTAGGAGACTTTTGAAGTTCAAGAACTGATAAGTAGAGATGAGGACTTGAATTTCTTTAGCTAGGTCATCAGACTGGGAAATTAACAAATGACTAACAGGGAATCTACCCTAAATACAAGTAGCTATTTTACAGATAATACACATGATAGTGAATGTGGAACAAAGCTCTCTTGTACTAGTATCAACCTTGTGGATGAAAGTAACTAACATGTGGATTAGTCGTGAATAGTGTGGATAAAGTAACATGTGGATTAGTAGTGAATAGTGTGGATAAAGTAACATGTGGATTAGTAGTGAATAGTGTGGATAAAGTAACATGTGGATTAGTAGTGAATAGTGTGGATAAAGTAACATGTGGATTAGTAGTGAATAGTGTGGATAAAGTAACATGTGGATTAGTAGTGAATAGTGTGGATAAAGTAACATGTGGATTAGTAGTGAATAGTGTGGATAAAGTAACATGTGGATTAGTAGTGAATAGTGTGGATAAAGTAACATGTGGATTAGTCGTAAGGTGCATTATTCATGAGTAGTTGTGGACCAATCAATGAATATAGCAACTTACCCTTTGTCAATTATTTTTACGATTTGGGTGTGGGGTGAAATGTTCCCATCCCCCCCTTGAGATAGAAGACAGCATTCCAATCACAAGGAGTAGTTATGCTATAAATATAATATCTCCCAGTGTGTTGTGTTCCTAACTGGACTCTGTAATTAAATCCCAAGACAAGAAACCCTCACAATAATAGTTTATTACATCAGCATAGAGCCAAGAACCTCATAAGTAACATGACACCTCAAATAATTATTATTGTAACCATTTTTCCTCCAATAGCTAATTATTTTAGGAGTTGCTTCCTTAAATCTAGCAGGAACACAAACAAAAAGTGTCCATTTGCTGACTAGATTATTTATTGCTAGTGAATGCTAATTTACTCACAAACCACAAGCTATTATCAGACCCAGAGAATTAGAAATACCTTGCACAGGTCTGTAATAATAGTTCAAAGCAATTTACAAGATCGGCCCCTTTTGATCTGAAGGTAAATCTACACTCTCCAGCCTAGGCAGTCACTCATGAATGGAATCCAGTCATAATCACATCATCTGGAGGAAGCTAGAGGTAAGCCTTAAAAACATGTATATTTAAAGGGCAAGTACCAGGTTCTATTAATAGCTTGGAATGTGCTTTACAGGGTGGATTTGGTAGACCTGAATACTATGATTCTTTTAGGAAACTTGTAACACAAGGTTCTAAATGCTTGAAATATACTTTTAGTGTGAAGTATGAAATATTGCTAGCTAGATCCCATACACTCAGATAGGGGGCAAGACAAATGGCATGAAGTGTATTAATGCATACGTTTAAAGCTAGTTTGAGGTAGGATGGTGTACAGGTCCCCTAGACGTCGATATGAAAGTAATAATTTTGGTGTCCCCAGTTTAGTGTCATTTCAGTGAACTTTGCACTCAAGATTTGTCAAGAGAAATAGTCATGTAATGGGTGTGTTTTCAATTACAGTAAGGTAAACTTTATAGATTTATATACTTTCTAAACTCGTCCACAAACCCTAGATTCTAAAAAAATAGGCAAACCTGAAGGAAACAGGTTTGTTCCCTCATCCATAAACACCATCTGGCTTCTAAATCATGTGGACACCAGCTGGGTTCTAAAAATAGGGTACAGGTGAGGTTTGATCAACATCCACCCACCTATTATGAGTCATTGGATTAAGGTATGAAAGATAATATGCCATTACGCACCAAATTCACCACAGTAAACAAATTACCCAACCATCAATTATTTAGTTATCTAAACAGAACCTGTACTAGCTATAAGTGGTAACGTTAGGGAGCCTTGTATAGATAACCCTCTCGACTCACATGGGTATTTCTACCAGGTGAATATATTATATAGATCAATTACCTGCCATTGTAGTCAAGAGTATCAGCATCTACTTACCTGATCAAGTACTATATTTTCACTGTGTTGATAAAATTTGGGGTTATGTAGCTATAGGAGGATCAAAACTGATGGGAACACGTGATTTTTCACACTAAAAATAATTTTTTGATTAGACATGAAAATCTCAATTTAGAGCACATCACCATTTGTACCACCTGAGGTCAAAAATAATTATCTTTCCTCAGGGAGGTTTGTAGTTCAAGCATCTTGTGGCTTCAGTGAGAAGCTGTTTACACATCCCAGGACACCACAGTTTGAGTTAAGAGTTAAGTCTGTAATGTTAGTGTCAATTAGTAAGATGTCCCAGGACACCCAAAGACACCTTCTGCCTTGAACAGATTGCCAGGACGCATTGTGTACACAGTAAGTATGTTGCTGGCATCTGGACACACTGGGATAATTAAAATCCTATGCAGCTGGTTGCCCAGCAACCAGACATTTGCGTCACACACCAGCACCCGCCCACACAATCAAGTGCAAGGTGAAATAAAAGGCAGCACTCTCATGGGACAAAGCAGTGTAGGTCTGAATTACACCAAATAACCAGCTACATGGCTACCCAACCCGGTAAGCGAAACCTTTTTTCAACTGCAGCCTACTAAACTACTAGCTAGTAGCACTAGCGGGGTGCCAGCAGCGCTGGCTCTCGCGAGGCACCTACGGTAGCAAACTAGTTAGCAACTAGCTAGGCTGTTACCGCTAGACTCCAGGCTAGAGATTATGAACTAGCTAGCTACATCCGTACACAAACTTAGTCCGGCGATAATTCAGCTAACTTGGGTCGGATCACTAAAACGGGGTCGGATAGTGACTTAGCTAGAATTTATTGTTTAATACTTTCTTCTAAAAATTTCCAGTTAGTTGCTGCGTTCCAAGTATTATAATGGACACTGGACGAATCTGCACCTGCCAGCTCCACCAGGAAACGGTGACGCCGCCATCATCAGAACTCTGCAGAATAGACTATCCCAGACCAAGACATATTTTCCGCAGAGACATGTATACACAGGACAAGATCTTGTAAGATCCTGCAAAGGTGTTGTGGGGAAAATGGAGCAATCTGTTAACAGTCCGTCTGGAAGCAGATTTAGACTAGAAGAAACTGGTGTGCAACGTTGTACAGAAGAGACCACCAGACACAGACACCCGGAAGATGCACACATTCTAGAAGTGGGGAAGACATTCACACAAGTCTGGAGATTTACATGCTCCTCACCAAACAGTCTCTCTCTAAACATGGACACTGACTATGATATTATGATTCTCCCAAATGGCAGATATTAACTCTCTTCTCTGTAACTTTGCACTAATTTTGGGTTTTTGCAAATTTCCTCTCTCTCATGTGTGTGTGTGACAATGGATACCTTATTCTGCAAATACATTAGTCCATCTCAAATTTAGCCAATCTCTTCAAAACTTTTAATATTATTATTATTATTATTATTATTATTATTATTATTATTATTATTATTATTATTATTATTATTATTATTATTATTAATTTTTTTTGAAAGCAGAGCATTCTTAATGTGTCTGCATTTAACGACAGTGATTGACATGTTACCAGTTAATGCCACTCTTTCATGTTTAAAATTTATTGTCACAACTAAAAAAAGAATAAATAAATAATTAATATAGTGACAGACATTGTCATTTGTTCAAATCTATGCCAGCCAATGAGCTAAGATTATAAACACAGCTGACTTTTTTGTTTCCTTTGTCAGGGCTCAACAAGTAGAACATTCTATCTTTGTTTCTTTCCACAGAAACTGCATAAGCTACAGTAGCTAATTGCATTGAACTGTAGCATTGTTCAACTAATAGTAAAGGAAGCCACTATCTGTTGTGGCTAGCCTGGGGATGGGGGTATATATGGTATATAGGAAGATGTCTTGAGTACGTGGGGCTTCAGTTAAAGGTTGGAAGTGATTGGTGGTCTTTAAACACATATCGTAAAACTATTGGTACATTAGAAAATGGTTTAATAAGGCATGTGGTCTTGAAACACAGGGGTCTTATAATACCCCCCAGCCCCCATGGTTTCTACCCCCATCAAAGTAACTGAAGATCATTCTCCACAGTAACAAAGCTGACCACTATGCAGTGTACACCTTCACTCTTAAGCCACCTACCAGGACCCAAGTCTTTGCCAGATCAATACACATCTACCAAAATGATAGGGGGTAGGGGACTAGTTGTGGGAGCCTAGGGGCATTCATATTAGTAACAGTCCAAAGCAAAGGTTCATAAAAGAGTTACATCTAGTACAGGCATCCATGAAATCACAATTACTAGCTGAAATTGGGTCATTCTGGATATCCTGGGATAAACTGAACTGTCCTCATTAGACCTAAGGGGTGTCCTAATTTCAGGGGGTGGGAGAGGGTAGTTATTTGGGACATCCCTAGGTGTCCTGTACAGGGGGTTAGAATAGAGGAATTCTACCATAATAAACAGAGGTATACTGTTAGATTAGAGAGGTTCCACTGAAGTGCTCTCATTTCAGAGGTGTAGATACACAGAACCAGTAATTAATGATACAAATATATCACTCTAGGAAGACCCAGAACTAGAGAGTAACATCTTAAGGCCACCAAGGAAGACAAAACACAGAAATTAGCATGGACTAGTATATCCCTAAATTATGTCTATAGGATGTATCAACAAAATTCCTAAGTACCTTCCTTCCTGGAAGTCTCCATTTCTAAACTCTGTTACCATGAAGACAGTAGATTAGTCTATAGCTAATTGCCTTAGTCACACATGTTTATAGAAAGGCTTTCCCTCCCCTGACAAAAAAAAAAAAAAAAAAAAAATCCTACCCAGTATAATGTTTATGTGGATAAAGGACTACTAGGAGACTTTTGAAGTTGAAGAACTGATAAGTAGAGATGAGAATAGCTATTTTTACAGGTAATACAAATGATAGTGAATGTGGAACAAGCTCCCTTTGACTAAATGGATTAGTGTGGATTATTCACTAATAGTTGTGAAACCAGTCAATGAATATACCAACTATTACCCATTGTCAATTATTTTTATGATTTGGGTGTGGGGTGGAATGTTCCCATTCCTCCCCTCTCCCTTTGAGTTGAGATAGAAGACAGCATTCCAATCACAAGTAGATATAATATCAACTGACCAATGCATATTTAAATCACATGAAATATTTTACTATTGCTGATTAGATTGCTATTTTACTCACAAACCACAAGCTATACCAGACAAATGTCCTTAGAGAATTAGAAATACTTTGCACAGGTCTGTGATAATAATATGGTTAGTTCAAAGCAATTTACAAGCATAATTCATCAAAAGGCTTGGCTCCTTTTGATCCTATTCATTAGCCACCTAATCAATCCCCAGCCTAGGCAGTCAGCCACACTAGTGGCTAGATCCCATACACCCAGGGGAGGGGGGGGGGGGGGGGGGGGAACATCTGGGTGTCCCCAGTTTAGTGTCATTAGTATTAGTATTTCAGTGAACTTTGCACTCAAGATTTAGAGAAATAGGTATGTAATGATGGGTGAGTCTTCAATTAACTCATTCACCAACCCTAGATTTTAAAAATAGGCAAACCAGAGTCAGAATAAAGGAAACAGGTTTGTTCACTCATCCATAGACACCATCTGGCTTCTAAAACATATGAACACCAGCTGGGTTCTAAAAATAGTATAACTACAGGTGAGGTATGATCAACATGCACTCGCCCACCCACCTATCATAACTCTGACTTAGTCATTAATTTAGCTCCATATTTAGCTATTAAGGTATGAAAGATATTCGCTATCCACCCACCGAATTCCCCACCGAATTCCCCACAGTAAACACTCATCAGTGGCGTAGCTACATAGGGGCATTTTTAGGGCACATGCCCTACTAAACTCTCTAGGTGCCCTACCACTATCTACCATAATTTTAGCTGAATCTGGTCAAAAATTGATAGTGCAGTTTAGTCTAGCTATAGGTCAGTGCCCTACGGGTGCCCTACCACATGTTTAATCCTGGCTATGCCACTGCGAGTCATGAAATTCAGTAATTAGCTCATGGTATGTAAGATGTCTGTTATCTAAACAGAACCTGTACTATAAGTGGTAACCATAGGGACCCTTGTATCTCAGCTCACATAGGTACCAATATAAAGGTTACACCTCATTGCAGAATTACACTATATAATTACCTGCCACTGCAGACAACAGCAGGTAAGTAGCGTATCTACCTACTGGATCAAATACTATTTTCACTGTTAATAAAAATATCTAAAGGAGAATCAAAACTCCCCTGGAGGTAATGGGATCACATGATTTGTCACACTAATTAATGACTAGACATGAAAATCTCACATTTGTACCAACTGAGGTCAAATTATCAGACTTTGTATATACTTCAAGCATCTTGTGGTATCTGTGGGAAGCTTATAATTAGCCAATTTAATTATAGACAGGATTGACTGCCATCTGGCTAAGTTTAGGGAACTTTAAAAACAAAGTCCTTTACAGTTGCAATAGATGTGGTGTGCTATGGCATAAATGGAACAATTCCCAACTTGTCCATATTTTATCCCTGATGTCCCAGGACACCTTAAGTTGAAGTGAGTTGATGTTGGTAGTGGGAATTTTTTTGTCCAAAGTTGGTTTATTAAAAGCATGAATTTGCTTGACTGTTTCCTGCTTTGTCTGAAGGCTTGGTGTCATATTTCAACACTATTTCATATTAATATTCATTCACACTCAAAAGGGTCATTTCCATTAAGGTCAACCTTTTGCATTTGACCTCTCAAATGCAGCATTCATCTCCCCACACCAGAGTTCAGCTGCTCAAGCCACTCCCATCAACAATTATTACGGATCCAGTCAACAGTTGTCAAGAATAATGTGAGGTCTGTTGAATCACATGTATCCTGTGTGTGGTCAAAGGCATGCTATGTATTGTGAAGTATGCATTCTGTGTGGTCAACCAAATGTAATGCACTGACACAATTTCCACATTAGACAAAATTTTTTGGATGCCCGAACTATTCAACTTTATCTTATAACTTTTATCATGAAGCAAAAGCATAGTGTAGTCCTAAATTATTTTTCTCACACCCACCCCAGCCCCACCCCCAGCCCCACCCCACCTATTAACATAATAATTATAATAAGAAGCTACAGTTCATTACAAGCTAGAAGTTCTAACCAGACAAAAATTCACCTGTTACACTTAATTAAACTAGACCACTATACAAAGTCAGCCAATAATATAAAAATCTCACTCATAGTATAGTAAGAACATCCCCAACCCAGTACACACCCAACCCAGTACACACCCAACCCAGTACACACCCAACCCAGTACCCAAAACCCAGTATCCAAAAACCACAACATCACACCAAGTTATGTATATGGAAAGACACTTAATAAAAGGATTTTTGTTTCAGCTATAGAACTGCCAAATTCAGTCTCCATAAAGGCACTGGTTTCTGTTGCTACATTTAAGGTATCTGACATGATCATATTCCACCCACTATAATAATAATAATCCTTCCTATAATGCTATAAATGCAGCTCTTTCAAAAGAGGTGAATGCCATGATGCGTCAGGATTCCAGGAAGTTTATGCTCTGGAGGGACAATTCAATAATGGGTCATAATATTGGTAACAAAGTAGTCTCCAAGTAGTCACTAAGTGGCCATCATTCTAATGGAAACCAATTAACTACAGTTATATCATTAACCCCCATGGCATGATGACTGGGTCTCTCCAGCAAATTTACGCAAGATCCACATTAATAGTGAATTCAATACACTAATGTCGAATAAGCTTACTGTAGTATCTTGTATTGTGATTTTAGTTTATGTCATCTTATGTCATTTCCTGTCTGTGTCTTATTTAACTGTTGTGCACGTTAATAGAAATGATCATTATTAGAGATTAATATTGTATGCAAAAGTCAGTAGAGACTGCTCCATGTTAGCTATCTAGTGTTCCCGGTTACGAACCTACCACTACTTGTGTCAGAGATACGACAATGGCGACGAGAGACGGGATGGAGACACTGATAGCGCCCAGAGTGCTGGGTAGATTGCAAGAGTTTGACCCTCGTGTCAACAACATGTCTACTTACCTTGAGAGATTGGAACTATACTTCGAAGCAAATGCAGTTGAAGCTGCAAGGAAAGTCTCTGTGTTACTTACCGTGATTGGAGCACAAGTTTACGACACCCTTCGCAGCCTGCTCGCACCAGTAAAGCCGCAGGAAAAGAGTTTTATAGAGCTAATAACTATTCTCAAGCAGCATTTTGATCCCAAGCCGCTGGTGATCGGAGAACGGTTTCGCTTCTACCGTAGGAGTCAGAAGGTTAATGAAACTGTCGCTGAATTTCAGGCTGATCTGAGGAAGCTCAGCATTCGCTGTGAGTTTGGCACGTTCCTAGATCAGGCCATTAGAGATCGCTTTGTGTGTGGGGTGCATAGTGAGTCAATACAGAAGAAACTCCTCGCTGAAGACGGACTGACGGCTGCAAAAGCCTTAGAGTTAGCACAAAGTATAGAAGCTGCAGAGAAGAATGCTCGAGAGTTAAAGGGATGTGTAAAACCTGTGTCCCTAGAAGGTCTCAACTACACTGAAGCAGAAAGGAAGTTGTGCAAGCACTGTGGACGCCGCCACAGCGATAATACTTGCAAGTTCCGAGATGCAGTCTGCCACACCTGTGGCAAGATGGGACATATTTCGCCTGTGTGTCGCTCCTCTTCAAAGAAGGCACTAACACCCACAAGCCAGTCCTTTATCAAAAGACAGAAGAAGCGTTATGTAAACAGAGGGAGGTCTGTTGGTTGTGTTGGAGCCAGATGGTTAGGTGTTGATTGTTCATCTAATTGCTCACCTGATTCTTCTTCTAATGAAGACCTGGGTACCTATGTAGTGCAAGGAGCCTTACCACAGCCCCCTATTCTGATTGACATGGAAGTCTCAGGAAAACAAGTCACTTTTGAGCTGGATACTGGAGCAACTGTTAGCATAATGTCGGAAAATGTTTTTAAGAGTCTGTTCCCTAGTTATCGTGTTAAGCAGTCCAAGCTTAAACTGAGGACCTACACTGGAGAGTCTATGGATATCCTAGGGGAAGCATCAGTTCGTGTCTGTTACCAGAAGCAACAGCAACAGCAGCTGACCTTGGTCATAGCCAAGGGTGCTGGACCAACCTTACTTGGTCGGGACTGGATGAGAGCCTTCCGCCTTGATTGGAACAGTATTAAGACAGTATCGTGCAACCAGATCGCTCAACTCAACGAACTTTTAGACAACTACAAGGATGTTTTCACAGATGAACTGGGTTTAATCAAACCATTTCAGGCTAAATTGCTTGTAGATGCTACAGCCAGACCAAAGTTTTATAGACCCAGATCTGTGCCGTTCGCATTGAGATCTACTGTAGAGGAAGAGCTTGACAGATTAGAGAGGTCTGGGGTACTAGAGAAGGTTGACCATAGTGACTGGGCAGCCCCAATTGTGGTAGTCCCCAAGAAGGATGGTAGAGTGAGATTATGTGGAGACTATAAGGTGACAGTGAATCCTGTCCTGGATGTGGACCAATATCCACTACCACGTCCTACAGATCTATTTGCTACATTGGCCGGAGGCAAATACTTTACCACTTTAGACTTATCGAATGCCTATAATCAGATCCAGCTTGATCCTAGTTCCAGAACATATCTTACAATAAATACCCACCGAGGGTTATATCAGTATACAAGGTTACCTTTCGGAGTAGCATCAGCACCTGCCATATTCCAGAAAGCAATGGATGTCATCCTTCAAGGAATAGACAATGTGATTTGTTATTTGGATGACATCATGGTCACTGGGAAGACCGAGGAGGAACATTTGAAGAACTTAGCTAAAGTTCTGCAATGCCTGAGGGAACATGATGTTCGTGTGAAACGGAGTAAGTGTACCTTTATGAAGACAAGTGTAGAGTATCTGGGACATCGCATTGATGCAGAAGGATTACATGCAACTGAGGATAAAGTTAAAGCCATTACAGAAGCACCTGTTCCCAAAAATGTAACCGAGCTAAGATCATTTCTTGGCCTTCTGAACTATTACGGTCGATTTTTACCTAACCTTTCCTCACTTATTCATCCACTCAACTCATTACTAAAACATGAAACACCATGGAAGTGGACTAAGTCATGTGATGATGCCTTTCAAGCAGCTAAGGCTAAGATTGTTAAACCAAATGTGCTTGTCCACTATGATCCTGATCTTCCAATTCGTTTAGCTGGAGATGCTTCCGCCTATGGAGTAGGAGCTGTTATCTCCCACATCATGCCTAATGGCTCAGAGAGACCAATTGCCTTCGCTTCAAGGACCCTACTGCCAAGTGAACAGAATTACTCCCAAATTGAACGGGAAGCTCTCTCATTGATATTTGGAGTCAGTAAGTTCCATACTTACTTATATGGGAGGAAATTCACACTAGTGACTGATCACAAACCCTTAACTACCATACTGGGTGAGAAAAAGGGAATTCCGCCTGTTACAGCTGCTAGGTTACAACGATGGGCCATTAGATTGTTAGCATACACATATGAGATTGAATTCAGATGTACTCGAGAGCATTCTAATGCTGATTGTTTATCCAGGCTACCTATACATTGTGTCAATAATATCGGGTACAACTCTGAGTCTGCCCATTTTAATAAACACCAAATTAGTAGTCTTCCTGTAACTGCTAAACAATTAGCCCAATCAACCCGTACTGACAGAGTTCTGAGTGTTGTCTACAGGTACATCACCAAGGGTTGGCCCTCCAAACCTGTGAAGGAGTTGAGTGTCTTCCTCACCAAGAAGGATGAGCTCACAGTGGAAGGTGGTTGTGTTTTGTGGGGGACGAGAGTCGTGATCCCTAATAAGTGGAAGGAGAAGTTGCTGAGTGAACTCCATCAAAACCATCCTGGTGCCTGCAAAATGAAGAGCATAGCCAGAGGTTATTTTTGGTGGCCAGGGCTAGACAAGCGTATCGAAGAGCTAGCCAGAAGTTGTCCTAACTGCCAAGCAGTGAAGTATAAGCCACCTTCGGCACCACTACAACCGTGGTCATGGCCAACTAAAGTATTACAGAGAGTTCATGTGGATTACCTTGGACCACTTCAAGGAGCAATGTTTATGGTGGCTGTTGATGCCTTTTCTAAATGGCCAGAGGTTTTTATGATGCAGAACACAACTGTATGTAAAACCATTGACTGTCTTCGTTCTATGTTTTGCAGATATGGCTTCCCCGAACAAGTGGTAACTGATAATGGACCACAGTTCACTTCAGAAGAATTTGCTATTTTTATGAGATCATGTGGGGTGAAACATATCCGAAGTGCCCCATACCATCCAGCCACAAATGGGTTAGCTGAACGATTTGTACAATCGCTAAAACAATCCCTGAAAGCAAGTCAGAACAATGGAATGAGTTTGTCACACCGACTTTGTGATTTTCTCTTGATGTATCGTAGTACACCACATTCAACCACTGGAGTAACTCCAAACTCATTATTCCTGAAACGTGAAGTTAGAACACGATTGGATCTTCTTCAACCTGACACAGAAGCTCGTGTGATTGAGAAACAGTTACAACAGAAAGCTGATCATGATCACCACACCCGAGCTCGACAGTTCTCAGTGGGAGACGCTGTGTTTGTGAAGAATTTCCGACCTGGACCTGACTGGTTACCAGCAAACATTATAGCTAAACTGGGACCCCTTTCTTATTTGGTTGACACTACAGATGGACAGTTGTGGAGAAGACATGTGGATCATTTAAAAAGCCGAGCTGTCTCAACAGGTATTTCTCAACCAGAGAAGTCTGACAAAACACACTCTCAGCCAGAAATAGAACTGGAAATAGTTAACTTACCTGTGGATGATCCCTTACCGACTGTGGATGCCCAACCAGAGCCAGAGCAACCATCACAGCCAATGGATGTTGCTGAATCAGCATCACTGGACACATCAGCTACCTTACCCAACACACCTACTACTGTAAACCTTTTACCACAGAGAGGACAACCTCAAAAGTCAAGTGAAGTTCCTATACAAAAAACATTTGACCTAAGAAAGAATCGAGTTCCTCCGGATTATTATCGTCCAAAACATTGAACAGGTTATATGTGTTATTGATTTCAATAGACTACTTTCATGTTTAGTGGGGAGGAATGTAGTATCTTGTATTGTGATTTTAGTTTATGTCATCTTATGTCATTTCCTGTCTGTGTCTTATTTAACTGTTGTGCACGTTAATAGAAATGATCATTATTAGAGATTAATATTGTATGCAAAAGTCAGTAGAGACTGCTCCATGTTAGCTATCTAGTGTTCCCGGTTACGAACCTACCACTACTTGTGTCAGAGATACGACACTTACCTTTACCAGCTAAGCCTATGCAAACCTGTACCAAACACGTCCTTCAAGAATTTATGAAATCCACACACCTGTGCTCAAATATAGTGAATTCAATACTAGATACTCTTCCCTTTACCAGCTAAAGGTATGCAAACCTCTACCAAACATGTCCTTCAAGAGTTTATGAAATGCACACACCTCATGTACTCTTACAAACCAACTTTTAAAGGAAGAAAGAATTCCCATTATTCTCATTGGTCTAAAGGTAGACAGTCATGCATGACACCATGTCACTCTATTAGATATATAGTCCTGATTCCAATACACATACACGTGTCTATAAAAACAGGAATTCTAATCATCACCACTAAGAGAGAATACATTACATGTATAGGTTTTGATCTGGTAGACCCAATAAAGATCTACTACTAAAAGGTATATAGGCTTGTTGCTTTTGATGATTCAGCAAGAGCTACTCTCCCTAAGGATGGAATATTAATATTTGGAGACTGTTGGTTTATTTTATGCTTTGAAGATAAAAGTGTATTGATTCAGCAATAACTTGTGGGAGAATCTGCTGGTAATCTGACCTCAAATGTGCTCCAAGAATTACTCCCAAATACTGTATTTGGAAATGTGTACAGTGGAACACCTCTATTCCAACTCCCTGAAATGGACACCTTTGTATTATAGTGAAACAACATCATTTCAAGCCCCTGAAATGAGGACACCTCTGTATATAGTGCTTCCTCTATTCCAACATCTAAAATAAAGAAAACTCTCCAATCATAATAACTGTAATAATAAGATTCTGTTATATTCTTGTAGGCAATTGAATTATTCAAGATAGCCATGATGAATGGAGGTAAGTACACCACCACCTCTGCTGGACATGGTGAGTGAGTGGTTGATAAAACAGCTGTGATTAATCCTTACCCACAAGTAGGCACCGGTATTATGCTGGCATAATTTTGGGTAGGTTCTAGCATCAGGAATAATGCTGGAATAATAGGTAAAGGTAGATACTTTTGACCACATGGACAGGTGTACAGAATTTATTGCAAAGGGCAGTAGTCACTAGCAGTACCATCAGCCCTAGCCCTAGGCCCATCCATGCTACTTGTATCAGAAAATTCAGCACTAAAAACTAGCATTGCTGGATGGACACTTAGAATTGTTCAGAGGAAGATTTGTTGGTAGAACCCTATAGAGAGAGTATTTTCAATATTCAATTCTTTCAAGTCACAACAAGACAATACATTATATACAAGATTATATTGAGGCGCTCCAGTAATGTTATAAGTAAACAGAAAGGCTAGTTAGTTAGTTTATAGTTTTAGTTAGGAAGCAGGGTATTTTAGCCTGGCCTCCTGGGAGAGGATCTTAAGGCTAGTTGTCTTTAGGTTAGTTGTCAGAAGGGCATTATTATCTTTGCAAATATGGGGGGTGAGGGGTGGGGAGAGGTTCCTAATACACAAGGTGTCATTTAGAAAAAAAGCAAAAAAAAAAAAAAAATAATAATAAATAAATAAATAAATAAATAAAACAACTTTTTGGGGGCTAGCTACAACTATATTCACAGGTGAAGTAAAGCTGTTGATATTCATAGCTATTATATAAATCATTTCCGCTACCAGCTGCTGTGTTCCAAGCATTATGGTGGGTACTAGTCAGGTCTACTCCTTGTCCACTCCACCAAGAATCAGTGTCTACACCAACACCAGTGCAGTACAGAGTACAGCATCCAGATCCTCAATACCCCTCTTACCACCAACAACAGCTAAACCATTTCAACAGAGTGCACATCTATACCAGAAATGAGCTTGTAAGATCCGGCAGGAGTGTTATGGTCACTGGATTGGGAGAGTCTGTGGCAAAACTTTGGACAAAGAAGTTGAGTTTTGCACTATGCAGTGTTCAATGCAGACCAGACACTAAGATGCAGATAAAGATTAATTGTGTATTTCCTGGAAGGAGAGTTAATGAATGAACAGACTATAATATTAGCTATGTAACATTAGTTATAAACTTTAGTCTTTACTTGTACCCTGCTAGCTTATAGCCTTTAGCCTTATTTAGCTATTTAAAGTAGCTATCTTAGTGATGGTTTTTCAATCAGTTTCCATCAGTCTCTCCACAATATTTCATATCTCTTCCACTCCTTGCCTCACCATCTACAGAGAACTCTTTTATAATACATATCACACTGGTTCTGCTACAAGTCCAGGCAGAGGATATAAATATTTTGTGAGACTGTCTGAATCATTTTTACGTTCAATAAAGCATCACCACGTCTACTTTTTTGTAGCTAATTAGAATACAAATGTGCACTTGTTTCTGGCTCCAACAGAAAATTAAAGTGTTGGCTATCCCTGATTAGAGAGGTGGCCTCATTTAAGGATGAATGCTAAGTTTTATTAATATGTGTTGTGCAAAACATCCAGAGAATAAATCATGTCAAGAAATTCAAAATAATAATATTAATTTGACAAATCAACTGGAAACTGCTGAAAATTGAACTGAGTTGTATAAGTAAGTATCAGAATAGACTTCCAGAGAGGTCACAAAAAAGAAATTCCCTGCTACTTACCACACTTACTGATATAATAATAATAAATTATTTGACCTTGATGACCTATGTACAACTCAACTGGAAAGTGTTGAAAATTGAACTGATTGCAACCTAGCAGTTGTGCTATCAGAAACCAATTCTGATCCACTGGAATCAGAATAAGGAGGAGCTGCTGGACCAAGAATTGGACCAATAATTGAGCCTGGTACTGAAATTGGACGTGGTCCTTGGCTGTTGATAGAAGTGTGTCTTGGAATGGAACTGATTTGAGGTGGACTGGAATCAGGACTGCTATAATGAGTGGGGCTGGGAGTGAGAGTGGGGAGTGGAGGGTAGAGGATAATGGGAAAGGAGGGGTCAGCGTCAGGAGGAGAAGAAGAAGAGGTGTGTACTGCAAAGAAGACAAGAAATAAATGGATTAAATCAATAGGGGATTCCATTGTATGTAGCTTTCATCATACCCAATTTCTGCTACACTCTATATTCCCATGAAATTCCTTGGACCCAATATACCCTACCCTACTATCTGATGTCCTAATGAACACTGTGACCCAATATACCCTACACAACTATCTGATGTCCTAATGAACACTGTGACCCAACATACCCTACTTAACTATTTGATGTCCTAATGAACACTGTGACCCAATATACCCTACTTAACTATCTGATGTCCTAATGAATATTGTGACCCAATATGCCCTACCCAACTATCTGATGTCCTAATGAATACTGTGAAGAATAGAAACTTACCAACATGTCAGAATACTCCAAATGAAGGAACTTTTCCATGTAATTAAGAATCTCCATCCATAGATTAAAGAAGGACTCTGTCATGAGGGAAGGAAGGTATTGGAGGAACACCTGAAGAAAGGGGACAGAGGAGGAGGAGAGGAGAGGGAGGAGAGAAAGGGGGAGAGGGGAGGAGGAGAGTGGATGTGGGTGGGTGGAGTGAGGAAAAGGGAGAGAGAGGGAGGAGAAATGACACGAGAAAATAATACATTTAACAACCTCATACATGTATATCCTCGCTGTCCACATGTAGTACATAGATAATTATCAAGTGTTGACCTTGCACAGTAGATTGTGACCTTACAACTGACCTTGCACAGTAGATTACAAGCCCGGACACGAGTTTCCTCAAAACCTGCTCTATCACCAACATGAACATCTTTCAACAGGTGAGTCAGCATTGGGAAGAAAACCTGGACACAGTGTAGAGAAGTCAATGTAACTTTTCACCACTATCCCTTCACACTCTCCTAGGGAGAACACTAATATTGAACTGCTAACAGACTTATTATACTGTACATATTACTAAACTCCACTATCCCTACACACACACTTCCTCAGAACACTGTGAGGGATATGGCATGCACTGACTTACCTCAGTAAAACAAGCATGCCAGTCTTGTCCTGTGAGGTCATGGAGGTCATGTGATAAAAGGGCCCGCTGTAGGTATGTAATTGCAGTTTGCCGGACAGACTGACGGCCATCACAACACATACGAGCCATACCTGAGCAAAGAATATTAGAAAATGTTGACTTCTATCATATTCTGAAGTACAGAAGATCTGATTAATCTCACTTAATTCAAGTTGTAGATTTTCATTACTATGTAAGGTCAAAGTGTAATTTGGGAAAAATTTTCGACATTTTTGTGGGATCTCTATAATTAGAATAGCTAGCAGGGTTACTATTACAATGTGAACCATGATACTTATTTTGTTTATTAAAGGTTCACATTATGTTTAATCTGTTTTACCAAAGGTCACTAAGCATTCCTACTAAAAGGTGACTATGAGCAATGACTCTAAAGTGAATTGTTTACAAAATAGATCATAGTGGTAGACATAAGGCTTATAGTTTGGTTTCTCAGAAGATATGGTACAATTGATGCAGCAATATGTAATGGTGTAAGTATTACATCATTTCTAGATGCTGCATATATAGCTAGTTAAAAAGATTAGTGGAAAAAATATACTAGAGACAAAATGGCTTCTTGAAATTCTATACCTAGTGATTTCACAGATTATGTTTATCATATTACACTTCAGGACAGTTATCAATCTGACACTAGGAGGCCTCATTTAACAATGTAAAGCTCTATCTAAACTGGGGGTATATTATGTAAGTGTCCTAATAAAGAGATATTGGTGGTTGGAATAGAGTGGATTCCATTGTATACAGAAGTGTGCTCAATTCAGGAGGTTGGAATAGAGAGGTTACACTGTATACAGAGGTGTCCTCATTTCAGGGGGCTAGAATAGAAGTGTTCCATTACATCACCACATGTAGCGGCTTGGGTTGGGTGCACATGACTCAGTGCTGTGTGTATATTGGTACTATCAAATTCCAGTCCCAGTTGAGTTCCAAAAGTTAAAAAAAGGGCTATGTACCATAATGGACTAGACTGTCCACATTATAACAGTGGAACTCATCTATTCCAACACCCTGAAATGAGGACAACTCTGTATACAGTGGAACTCCTCTACTCCAACACCCTGAAATGAGGACACCTCTGTATACAGTGGAACTCCTCCATTCCAACACCCTGAAATGAGGCCAGATATATATAGAAGATACTTGGATATAACTTCCAACCCTCTCAAATGAGGTCACCCTCTGTAACCATGGAAATTTAATCCATGATAATTTCACTTACTATAGACAGAATCACACCATATCAGTGTCAGCCAATGATATAATAATAATTACTATGTAAATATTAATTTAATTAGCTCACAATTATTACAGTCAATTATATTACAATTATTATAACAATTCAATTCAATTAATTGTATATTATATAGTTATTACAACACAGCATTACCATGAACCCGCTAGGAAACAGTCCCCGGGACAGCTCTATGTTAATAATACATTGTTACAACCATCACATATTGAGGTTAAAGGTCAATTTTTAGTGTAACTGGACAGATATCCTAATCTAGGAGCACATGATAATAGATTAATAATTAATAGATACGACCCTTTACCAGTTTAGTTGCAATCACAGTAAAAACTTGATAAAGGACTCTCTGAAAAGGAGAACCTCTGCATAAAGGATAAAATTAACCTCTGAGATGAGGATAGCCTACCTATAAGAGTCAATAGACCTGATCCCAATGTGCCCTTGATTCAGAGGTCCCACCAAAATCATAATGGACTTAGGATATTTTTACACTAACTCTGCCAACACAAGTCTTAAAATGAAGTATAAATTTACACATAGTAAAACTACCCTAATGTACTTGAATTTATACTAGAATTAAGTGACCTTATGCAGAGGAGACAGTGGTCTCACCACCAAAGGAAAGTGTTTTTGAATTAATTAGTGGAAACAGATTGAAGACATGAGATATCATCATATCACATGTCTTTTATAAACACAATTATGCTAGTCAGGAAGTACAGAGTTACAAGGTAAGCCACCTCAGTTATTACTACTGGTATCACAAAACAATGGGTGAGTGTAACACCCTTTAATGGAATCCTATTTGAAGTTTTTATTCAGAACCTGTGGAGCTTCTCTATTCCAGACACCTTGGGACAGATTAAAGTGTCCTGATTAGAGGAGTGTGGCCTCATTTCAGGGGGTGAAGTTCTATTAATACACAAGCTGTTATTCAAAGTGTCCTTAATACAGAGGTGTCCTCATTTCAGGGAGTTGGAATAGAGGGGTTCCACTGTATATAGAAGTGTCCTCATTTCAGTAAGTGGGAGTAGAGAGGTTATAATATATTATTACCTTGTAATAGTGGACACCGGGCCACGTGCCAAACAAGTCCACATTTCTCTGTCCTGGCACATTCATCAGTCATGTCCAGAGCAGGACAGTAGCTATCCTGTCCTGACCCTTCCTCATCTTTGTCATCCTGGGTCCTACTGTCCACCTCACCCATCAAACGGGACACAGTCTTTGAATCAAGAACCTTTCCAACTTTGAAATATAAAGTATCTATTAAATCTAACAGTTTGAGAAGAGAAGACATGTACGTCACACTGGTATCTCTGAGGCTCGATAGCTTCCCACTGATTTTACCCTCTCCTTTATCAACTTTCTCTCTCTCTCTCCTTGTGGGGGAAGAAGCCTTTTCTTTCCTTCCTCCTTGTGTTCTGTGGGGTTTGGTGTGCAGTCTATCATATTCCAACGAGGATGTTCATGATGCAACTTCTGTAAAATGTTTGGTGCATTTCACACAGGCACTGAAGTTTTCAGAAGTTATCAAGTGGTCGCTCCTGACAATGAAGGAGAGTGACTCACAGGTCTTGAAGAAGGCCTAGGACATCACAATGGCATCATTAGATAGTATTCTGCAGTTCCTTTGGGAGGACTACAAGTAGCAAGTATGGGGAGGGCTACAAGCTGTAAGCATGGGGAGGGGCTACAAGCTGTAAGTATGGGGAGGGCGTAAATATGGGAAGAGCTGTAAGTATAGGAAGGGGATAAACACTGTGTACCACTAGAGAAAAGGGTACCCCTCCTCAACAAATGAGTCAAATTATATTAACCTTAATATACAAGTTGTTTGGGATATATTCTAGTGCTCTTAATACAGAGGTATCATCATTTCAGGTTCTGTATATAGAGATGTCCTAGTTCTCTTTCAGGGGCTGTATACAGAGGTGTCCTTATTTCAGGGGCTATATACAGAGGTATCTTTATTTCAGGGAGTTGGAATTGAGGGCTTTCAAAGTGTAGTAAGAGTAACACCGAGGAAGTAAAGAAATGAAAATCTTAGGATATTGACAAACAACACATGTAAAGAGCAGACTTCAGCAAAAATTCCATTGAACATAGCAACAGCTGTTCCAGAAGGGACATAACATCCATAGAGATTAGCTAAGACAAACCCCAGTAATGATATCCATTAAAATCAAGACATAGCCTGATTCATTACTGAAGGTGATACAACAGTATCCATGGATATTACCAGACAAACCATAGTAAAGATATCCACTAGAATCCAAGTATTATAGGAAATAAATTCCCAATTTATTACTGAAGGTGGTATAACAGTATCCATGGATATTACCAAGACAAACCCTAATAATGATCTCTACTAGAATCCAAGTAGCTATTTTAGGAAATAAATCCCCTAATTCATTACTGAAGGTGATATAACAGTATCCATGGATATTATTTCAAGGCTAAGGGCAGCCATTACAACACTCAATAGGATTCATAGTTGATGGCTAGTTTAGTAAAGCCACAACAAACAGCAACTAGAATACCAACAATGCAGATTTAATGAGCAATTCCTTATCCAAACAGCAACTACTACATTTTGTAAGGTACTGCAGGACAGGAGTTATCTAAACAATTATTGTGATATATAGTACTAGCACTCTTGGAAAGAATAGATAGATGTTTATTGTTTTGTGTAAATTTCTTTGTAAACTCTGTGTATCTGTAAGTTCCATACAATGGTCAGATCACAGAGATATCCTGTTTCAGAGCTATCCTTATTTCAGAGCTTATAACTCATAACACTTCTGACCACATGAAAACTGAAACTGAATCATAGAGGTGTCTCTATATTTTTAGAGCTGTAATACCGTGGAACCTTAAAAACTGTCTCTATTATAGAGGTGTCTCTATTTTAGAGTGCAATACAGTAAAATCACTCCATTTTGAGACCTTGGAAACTATCCATAATATAGAGAAGATGATAGTATTTCAGTTACTTTGGGACCTTGAAAGCTGTCATTTTAGAGTTTATTTCAGACCTTGAAATTTCAGAAAATTGACCTATTGATACAGACTTGGGTTCTTATTTCAGAAGAACCTCTCTAATCAAATGTGCTCTTACATCATGATCAGAAGAAACTTTTTTAGAGCATAAGAATTTTAGAAGTGCCAAAATTTTACCTTTTTAGTGCAAAAGGATATTTTTTGAGCAATTACTTAGCTCCTGTCAGCTTCAGAGGGTAATGAGTAATTTAACTCCATTCATAATCAGATTAACAATGTCCTATAGTTAATGCAGATATATACATCCTACTATAATTAAACTTCTTTCAAAAATGTCTATTTTTAGATTTGCCTAACACATGCTAAATTCAGTTACACTCAAAAATAGATTTTTGTTTAGCTGTGATTGTACTCCATGGGAAATCTATCCTACAGGATGTACACATATGGTGTGGGAGTGTGTACAATGGTTAGTTAGGAATACTAGTGAGAGCATTATAATGAAGTTAAAAAAACTGATTTTACTATTAATTAAGGACAACCTCCACATTATAATATTACCTCTGAATTAAGGACAACCTCTATATAAAGGACAGTTTCCAAGGTCCCAATATATCCTATAAAGAGAGGTTCCACTGTATATTACCTCTGAATTAAGGACAACCTCTATATAAAGGACAGTTTCCAAGGTCCCAATGTGTCCTCTATAGAGAGGTTCCACTGTATATTACCTCTGAATTAAGGACAGCCTCTATATAAAGGACAGTTTCCAAGGTCCCAATATATCCTATAAAGAGAGGTTCCACTGTATATTACCTCTGAATTAAGGACAACCTCTATATAAAGGACAGTTTCCAAGGTCCCAATGTGTCCTCTATAAAAAGGTTCCACTGAATATTACCTCTGAATTAAAGACAACTTCTATAAAGGACAGTTTCCAATGTCCTCTATAGAAAGTTCAACCTTCATGCAAAATTAATTTTAGAGGGAGAGGTTTCATATATCCAGTGTACATCCTGTAATTAAATATAAATTAACTGCACTTAGACCCACAAACCATGAGAGAGAGAGTTACAAGGAACCATTTGAAGGACAAATTTATTCCCTACCAAAACACAAGATAAACTTTGACACTTATTTTAGAACTAGCACATCTGAAAGGGACTTCTCCACATGAATTCAAGACCTGGCCACCTCAAATATCTATTGACCTTATGTTAGTGTACACAGAGCATATAAATGTATGTAAAATGTATGTAAAAAGTATTTTTACATACATTTTAAGGTTCAAACAATTTCCAACCACCATAACACACAATAAGACACATGTATCCAACCTTTTAAGGTTCAAACAATTTTCAACCTTTTAAGGTTCAAACAATTTTCAACCACAATAACACACAACAAGACACATGTATTAACCATAGTTACTCCAAAACTCCCCTCCCCCAGACATCATTCCCTCATGATGTTAAAACAAAATTCCATGAGCTGACGATATATTAGTCACTAAATTGGCAGACCAGTAGACTCCCCTATCTCCATTTATTAGCTAGTTCCCAGCTAAGAGCAGCTGAAATAATTCACAATACAGCTAACCACAAGAGTAATCATATTCATAGGCCTACATATTCATGGGCCTGTTACATTACACAGACATATATACATATACAGATAGTTCGTTATTATAGAACAGAATACACCACAATGAGGTCTTACTGAAATGATTTCACACTACAAGGATACAGGGAGGAGAGGAGAGGATACAGAGAGGATTACCTCTGAATTAAGAACAACCTCTATATAAAGGACAGTTTCCAAGGTCCTAATGTGTGTTCCACTGTATATTACCTCTGAATTAAGGACAACCTCTATATAAAGGACAGTTTCCAAGGTCCCAATGTGTCCTTTATAGAGAGGTCCCACTGTATATTACCTCTGAATTAAGGACAACCTCTATATAAAGGACAGTTTCCAAGGTCCCAATGTGTTCTCTATAGAAAAGTTCCACTGTATATTACCTCTGAATTAAGGACAACCTCTATATAAAGGACAGTTTCCAAGGTCCCAATGTGTTCTCTATAGAGAAGTTCCACTGTATATTACCTCTGAATTAAGGACAACATCTATATAAAGGACAGTTTCCAAGGTCCCAATGTGTTCTCTATAGAGAAGTTCCACTGTATATTACCTCTGAATTAAGGACAACCTCTATATAAAGGACAGTTTCCAAGGTCCCAATGTGTCCTCTATAGAGAGGTTCCACTGTATATTACCTCTGAATTAAGGACAACCTCTATATAAAGGACAATTTCCAAGGTCCCAATGTATCCTTTATAGAGAGGTTCCACTGTATATTACCTCTGAATTCTATATAAAGGACAGTTTCCAAGGTCCCAATGTGTCCTCTATAGAGAAGTTCCACTGTATATTACCTCTGAATTAAGGATAACCTCTATATAAAGGACAGTTTCCAAGGTTCCAATGTGTCCTCTATAGAGAAGTTCCACTGTATATTACCTCTGAATTAAGGACAACCTCTATATAAAGGACAGTTTCCAAGGTCCCAATGTGTCCTCTATAGAGAAGTTCCACTGTATATTACCTCTGAATTAAGGACAACCTCTATATAAAGGACAGTTTCCAAGGTCCCAATGTGTCCTCTATAGAGAAGTTCCACTGTATATTACCTCTGAATTAAGGACAACCTCTATATAAAGGACAGTTTCCAAGGTCCCAATGTGTCCTCTATAGAGAGGTTCCACTGTATATTACCTCTGAATTAAGGACAACCTCTATATAAAGGACAGTTTCCAAGGTCCCAATGTGTCCTCTATAGAGAGGTTCCACTGTATATTACCTCTGAATTAAGGACAACCTCTATATAAAGGACATTTCCAAGGTCCTCTATAGATAGACTCAACCTCCATGCATAATTTATTTTAGAGAGAGAGGTTTCACTAAACCTGATATCCAGTGTACATCCTACAATTAAATAAAATAATTAATAAAAATTAAATAAAGTAATAATTGATCTAATAAATTAAATATTTGCCACTTAATTAAAGACCCACAGACCATGAAAGCACACACTTGGCTACCCAACCACTGATAAACTGATAAGAGAAGCGTGTCAGTGTCAGCCTGTTATCTAATTATCTAAGAGGGAGGCACTTAAAGTGAATATACCATTAGAAAGCTCATCTCAAGAGATACATTTTGGTACCAAAAGCAGCTTCATAGGAGATTGCATTCTCGAGTTACGACGAACCTTTTGAAGGAAAATTTTATTCCCTACCAAAACACAAGATAAACTTTGATACTTATTTTACTATATTAAATTTTCCTAGAACTAGCACATCTGAAAGGGACTTCTCCACATGAATTCAAGACATGGCCACCACATACCTTATGTTTAGTGTACACAGATATGTAAAATGTATGTAAAATGTATGGATGATGAAATGACATGTATGTCCAAATATAGCAAATAGCCAGATTTATAATCTAGAACATTTTTACAGGGAATCAAACTGTGTAGAAACTTTGGAGTATAAATATTATCAATTAGAGTTGGTTAACAGACCTTTTTAAGTTCTAACTACTTCCAACCATAACACACAATAACAACAATAACACACATGTCTACTCCTGAACTATAAGGTTCTAACCACTTCCAACCACAATAACACACTTGTCTACTCCTGAACTATAAGGTTCTAACCACTTCCAACCACAATAACACACATGTCTACTCCAGAACTAGCCCAACCCACACAGACATCAATCCCCTCATGATGTTAAACAAAACTCCATGAGCTAATGATATAATTATTAGTCACCAAATTGGCAGACAGGATGACTCCAATATCTCCTTTTATTGAACATTTAGCCAGTTACCGGCTTACAGTACTTTGAAGAGCAGCTAATAAACTATGCAGGTCCATGGATGGACCATAACCATGAGAGTAATCATATTCATAGGCCTAAAAATTCATGGCCTGGCACAGACATATACAGATGGTTTGTTATTATAGAACACACTGCCATGAGCTCAGACTAAAATGATTTCACACTACAAAGATTCCAGGCACTTCTATAGAGCAGTCAGAAGACAAATGTTAACTAGTAGGCTAGCAAAAGCTGAGAGAGGAGAGGATACAGAGAGGAGAGGATATAAAGAGGAGAGGAGAGGATATGGTGATAGATGTTGTAACTAAGGAATTCCAATGATGTAATAAAAGAGCCTATCATGTTGCTAGGGACCATTCACATCCAAAAGACCTCTCCCTACATACACATATACATATACACACAACAAAAACTAACCTCATCACATCATTTTTAGTCTATCAGTAGGCCTAAGGGGCAAATGGCTAGTTTAGAGAATATAGACTTAGTTTGTAAACTGTTAACTAAAGTCTGTCCTCTGTATATTACTTTTGAATCAAGGACAACCACTATATAAAGGACAGTTTCCAAGGTACCAATGTGTCCTTTACAGAGGTTCCACTGTATATTAGCTCTAAATTAAGGACAACCTCTATATAAAGGACAGTTTCCAAGGTACCAATGTGTCCTTTACAGAGGTTCCACTGTATATTAAGGACAACCTCTATATAAAGGATAGTTTCCAAGGTACCAATGAGTGGTTCCACTGTATATTAGCTCTAAATTAAGGACAACCTCTATATAAAGGACAGTTTTCAAGGTACCAATGTGTCCTTTACAGAGGTTCCACTGTATATTAGCTCTAAATTAAGGACAACCTCTATATAAAGGACAGTTTCCAAGGTACCAATGTGTCCTTTACAAAGAAGTTCCACTGTATATTACCTCTGAATTAAGGACAACCTTTACATACAATAAATTTTCTAGTTATCCACCAATTCTACACAATGAACACTACCACACCAAAACAAATATAATAAATATTTAACATAGTATCAAAAAGGTCACTTGGAGGTCAGAGTTGACCATTTTTTGCATAACTATTATTATTATAACCAGAAAAAAATATTTTTAAGCTAATTACTAAGAAGAAATATAATATCATTTTTAAAATTGTTAATACCATTAGAAAGCATATTTCTACAGCTACATTTTGGTACCAAAGTGAGCTTTATAGGGGAATACATTCTGTTTTGAAGGTAAAATTTAATTCCAGTCTTCTGATGCAAATCAACAGCAATAAATATATAGTGTAGTGTGAAAACCTTAGCCACCAAACTCAGAAACTCATGAATTTGATTCCCACCCCATGAATTTTTTCCCTCGTGACTTTGAAACATTAGATTAGCCACCTAATTAATTAGTGTCTACGACACAGATGTCCTCATTTAAGGTGGTTGGAATAGAGGAGTTCCACTGTATACAGATTAGTGTACAGAGTGTGACTTCATCATCCATACAGTGCCCCCCTCCCCAACTCCATAGTCATATACTCCAGATTTGGAACCATTAAAACAAGACTTAACAGACTCAAGATAAACAGTAACAAGGTACTATAATAACATGAAAACAGACACCAAGATTAGTCACCCTAACTAATATGGCACACTGGATGACTTGATCATTTATGGCTAAAGACTATCAGCTATAAATATAGAACAGCTGTAATGATTTAGATTACAAACAGTATTCATAATATTATTATTCATGGCCTCTCAATCAGATGATTCCAAATTATAAATATACCCACACAGCAGGTGGGAGACTACAGGAGAAACACAGCTTTCAGAAGACCCAGATGGCAGTCTAGTTCTATCCCACTACAGAAAAGGGGGAGGGCCTAGTCACATAGGCACCCAATAACTTAATAATTGCTTACTCCAGGGTAGGCTCCAGTAAATTATGCCAGAATAATTGGAGTGTAATGGGCTCAACCATTATGCTGGGCTCAACCATTATGCTGGGCATAATTGAGCATAATAGGGAGCTTCAACCATTATGGTTGGCATAGTTTGGAATTGACTAGTACATGGCCTAAGTAACTAGTTAGCTGAATTAGTCCTAATGGAGTTTTCCTGCTCTAGTACTTCTAACCCTGAGATTGAGAGTAGAAGTAGCAGTGAATCATAGGGTGAGAGCTCTTTAGTTCAACAAAAAAACAGGACTGCTTTATGGCTAAGTAGATTAAGAGCCCCTGCTAAGTCTGATTTGTGAAGATACTGACTTAATTTGTTCTAAAAAAGTAGGGCGTAATGGGTAGAATTCAGAGCATAATAGGGTTAGATTTTGAGCAATGCTCCAAAGCATAATGGGCAAAAATTTACATAATTTACTGGACTCTACTCCAGGGCCCTAGGGCTCCTGCCTCCTGGCCTTTAGCTACATGTAAATCATATCCCACTGATAGGGTAACTGGATGAGAGCCAGTATTAGCCAAAGACTTCCCACTAAGGTTAATGGTCATATTCATAGGCTAGATGATCTCTCTCACTCATGGTATACACATTGCATGGTAATTTATGATTTCATAATGCATGCTTAAACAATATAGGCTAAGAGAAAGGATACATGTTTCTAGTAGATAGATAGTAACTTATCCATGACTTCATAATTTGCATCAAAGTGTGCATACAGTGGCTCCTGAAATGAGGACACCTCTGTATACAGTGGAACTCCTCTATTCCAACACCCTAAAATGAGGACACCCCTGTATACAGTGGAACTCCTCTATTCCAACACCCTGAAATGAGAACACCTCTGCATACAGTGGAACTCCTCTATTTCAACACCCTGAAATGAGAACACCTCTGGATATAGTGGAACTCCTCTATTCCAACACCCTGAAATGAGGACACCTCTGCATACAGTGGAACTCCTCTATTTCAACACCCTGAAATGAGAACACCTCTGTATACAGTGGAACTCCTCTATTTCAACACCCTGAAATGAGAACACCTCTGCATAGAGTGGAACTCCTCTATTTCAACACACTGAAATGAGAACACCTCTGGATATAGTGGAACTCCTCTATTCCAACACCCTGAAATGAGGACACCTCTGCATACAGTGGAACTCCTCTATTTCAACACCCTGAAATGAGGACACCTCTGTATACAGTTGAACTCCTCTATTCCAACCCCTTGAAATGAGGACACCTCTGCATACAGTGGAACTCACTCCTCTATTTCAACACCCTGAAATGAGAAAACCTCTGTATACAGTGGAACTCCTCTATTTCAACACCCTGAAATGAGGACACCTCTGTATAAAGTGGAACTCCTCTATTCCAACCTCCTGAAATGAGGACACCTCTGTATACTCTATTCCAACCCCTTGAAATGAGGATATCTCTGTGTCCATGTAGATTGATGATGACAATATTGACTGGCGAGTGTTAAAGTCAGAAATATTTGCCACTGTAATGGATTTCTTTGCAAGTGGGCTGCCAGCGGTAACTGAAGACCTCACCTCCAATAATATAGGTTGGTCTATGGTTCTTTCAGTATTACGAGGAAGACCCTCTGTAGTGCAATAAACTACAAACTACAATCTGAGTGTAGACTGATAGAATATGGCCAATGAAATAGACTACATTTTAAGCATGCACGACATGTGGTTTTTAGAGAAGGCAGAAAGTATCTGTCATTAAAAAATGTTGGTTGAAACACATGATGATCTTCTCTAAACTGTTTACACCACCTCAAGTCTTTACTCCGGAGTTCAGATAACAGCTGAAAACAAAACACTGACCTCAAAGGCTTACCCACAGAGACTTAGCAACAGGCCAATGTGCAAACAGCTAACCACTATAAATAGTCCATAGCCCCCCCAGAGGGCAGTCCAGTAACCTTATTTCCACACCCAGGAATCTACTAACAACAGCTAAAGGTAACCTTTGACTCATATGCAGATAACATGACCTGGAACTTGAATGTTTCCATTTTAGTCTACCCAAGTCTCTCAACTCCCCCTTCCCCAAATAATGGCTCTTCCTCCATGTAACAGTAGAGATTACATCAATCAGATTGTCAATTGTGTACTATTGTTATTGTACTGTATCCAACCCTAGCCCTACCCCATAGCGATAGTACAATTGACAATAATTAATCTGAATAATCTGTTACATGGAGAAAGAGCCCAAATAACAATGCAGGCTATGTTAGCTGTGAGAGTACATTGTTATTGCTTGTATATTATTATAAAAATAAAACTCTCAAGATGAGTACCTGTGACAGTAAATGCAACTGCTTACCTGTGGCTCATGGTCCAGTAACTGGTCAACATCCAGTGAGTCAAAGGAATTCATAACATCAAGTAATGGCATCTACTTGTCCTCAGGTAGGTCAGAAATCCTCCCAAAACCTGTAAATTCCAGCACATTGAAGATGATTGCCCAGTGCTGGGTGGTGGTGAGGGTGGAGGTGTGTGTGTGGATGAGTTCATTGAGGCCATGGGTTGTCTGCCTGTAGAGCTGGCTTGACTGGTTGGAAGCAGGTGGGAGGGATAGCAGGATGGAATGCAGAGATGAGAGAACCTGTATGGTTGGGTAAAACCGTAGAATCAAGCCTGTTTGAAATGAGGACACCTCTGTATACAGTGGAACTCCTCTATTCCAACTCCCTGAAATGAAGACACCTCTGTATACAGTGGAACTCCTCTATTCCAACACCCTGAAATGAGGACAGTTGTGATCTATCTACCTTTGTATTGTCATTAGGCCTATGAACATTATGCCGGCATAAAATAATAGATTGCTAAAAGCATTGGGAATAATAGGGCATAATTGGGATTTTTAGGTGAACTTTGACCTTTTAATAGCAGCCTTGTTGACCTGCCCTATATGGCTTGTTCTGTGTTACTCAGCTTGCTCTATCTGTTTATTAAAATCTAGCTACATTATTACACTCAGTGTATAATATCACCACACTGTGGCACCGGATGGCACAATACTATTTACAGCTGTGTCATAATGACTATTTTCAATGATATTTTCAGAGCATAATGGGGCATAATGGGCAAAATTTTAGGGCATAATAGGGCAAGTGGCAAAGAATCAGAGCATAGCATAATAAGCAAAATTTAAAGCATAATGTGTGTAGGCCTAATTGTCATGTCTACCAGGTGTGCTTGTTGTCATAACAAAAAGATGTTGAGTACTAACTAGACTGTGTTTACAAACCTGAGGAATCTCTCGTTAATGTAACAGTTTTTGGTTTACTTAAGGCACCTCTAGTTTTTGTAACACACTATAATTTCTAGTCCACTAGACACCTATTTTAGGTCATTAATTGAGATTTCTAACTCCTAGTTTAACTATAGTATATGTCTGGAATATTCTGACAACATAATCAGTTATGTATATTTAGTGGGACATTATGAAGGCTTAATGGGGCGGGAATATGTAGGAAGACATCATGAGTTTTCATTGTTTATGAAAATATAAAAGTAGCTGGGACATCATGTCCACGAAACATGAATATTTCATGAGGTATATGTATCAGACTTATGGTATGTATAACAACATGAAGAGTTTAACATTCAATAAGAACTCCTACAGGAAATATAGAAGTGATTGCTATTGATTCTGTATTGACTGTCCCTTCAAAATCTAAGTGACACCTATGTAAATTTGGTGAGGTGGTGATTATTATGTGCTAGAATTCAACCTCCTGAAATGAATAACACCAACCACCTGAAATAAGGACACCTTTGTACATAGTGGAACTCCTCTATTCCAACTCCCTGAAATGAGGACACCTCTGTATACAGTGGAACTCCTCTATTCCAACACCCTGAAATGAGGACACCTCTGTATACAGTGGAATTCCTCTATTCCAACCACTAAAATGAGGACACCTCTTTATACAGTGGAACTCCTCTATTCCAACATCCTGAAATGAGGACACCTCTGCATATACAGTGGAACTCCAATACCCTGAAATAAGGATACCTCTATGTATATTAAAGACACTTGGATATGTCCCAATTCAACTTGAATAATAACATTAATAGAACTTCACTCCCTGAAATGAGACCACCCCTCTAATAAAGGATACCTTAATTTGTACCCAAGGCCTACCAACCAGGAACATTTTAAGTCACACTAAGCTTCCTATCACTATCCAGAATGTTATTAAATTGGCTGTAGTGATACCAGTGACTGGGAAGATATACTGGGAAAGTTATGTCTGTGTTATTATCCTGGATAATAACATAGGATAATAATAACACAGTCCCAGTATATCTTCCCAGTCACTGGTATCACTATAGCCAAATACTGGAATTACAACATCTCAGTTTACCCTCAAACCAACCATATTCAGAGCCTGTAAGAGTCCCCAAGACACTCAGGGTTCATATGCAGTGATAGCAGGTATGCTTGGAATGTATTCTACATAGTTATGTGACATGAAATAATTTAGCTCAGAAGGTGACAGGTGTGCAGTGTCCTCATTAAGGAGGTGTCCTTATTTCAGGGGTAGTTTATACACATCTCTATGTAGCTGAAAAGGTGTGCAGTGTCCTCATTAAGGAGGTATCCTTATTTCAGAGGTAGTTTATACACATCTCTATGTAGCTGGGAAGGTGTGCAGTGTCCTCATTAAGGAGGTATCCTTATTTCAGGGGTAGTTTAAACCACATCTCTATGTAGCTGGGAAGGCATGCAGGGTCAGGTGTCCTTACTTCAGGAGTACCCTTATTAGGTTTGTGTAATTCTTTAGTGAATGTGCCAGGTAGTGAATTTTGGCAGTGAATTTTGGCAGTGAATTTTGGCAGTGAATTTTGGCAGTGAATTTTGGCAGTGAATTTGATAGGTATTAAATTTGGCAGTGAATTAGGCAGCATAACAGATTACAAGAGCAATTATGCAGAAGGTATGTAGTGTCCTCATTAAGGGGGGTGGAGAAAGACTTTTAACTTTCAAGTCCAAAAAACAATGCCTGACAGGTATTCCCCATGACATCTCTCCATGGTAACAAGGTAGTGAATAGTGTCAAATCACAGTCTTTAGTAAACAAATCTCTCAAATAGACACACTCAACACTAATTAACTCTTGTATATAAAGACAAATTGGAATAGATATCTCCATAAAAAAGATTAGATTAAAGTCCCTAGGACACCTCCCTCCTCTGTCCATGCAGCAGTTTGTGATTATATTGCTGAAGTGTTGCTAAGGAATCTACTTTTTGGTTTAGATGCTCCAGACATGCTCTCATAAGTATTCATTTCTTATAATGTTCGTTGATACCACTCAAGGAAAGAGCCTTATTGGCATCCTGCAGATTAGCTTCCCTACAAATTTGGTATCCTGCAGATTTGGCATGATAATAAGTTATAGGTTGTCTGCATTGTGTAAACCTACAGATTCTTGTACCAGGCTCAGTCACATCTGTCACCCCTGGACCATGGACAACATCCTCATTGGTTGTGGATGGTGACAATACCGATGATATCATCTGACCACATCACCATAAAAAAAAAAACAAAAAAAAAACACACACACACACAAACACAAGATGAGAGTACTCCACAACATATGCTATTTCAGTTGGGACTCAGGTGAGATTAACAATGGATCTGAGTTTGCTTTCTCTACAAGTGAGGTCAGCACTAATATTACCTCACGCATTCATCCCACACCATACGTACACACTTCTGCAGGAATCCAGCATTGTCCTGGGTAGAAGTAACTGCTGCTAAATAATATAGATAAAGTCTTCAAGCATCAGCAGTGAATAGGTGAGGGAAGCAATGAGGTGAGCAGTGATGTACACTACACCAATTTCTTGCCCTCTCCAGTTAAACTCCAGTGTATGTATGATAGTAAATTGAGTAAATAAGGTTGTACATAGCAGAGCTGGCTTCAGGTTGTCTGTAATTGTATATCCATTAATGTCTACAAGTTGGTAAGGTGAGTGCCCATCAGCATCTCGTTTGAAAAGAGGCATTTTGTATTCGGAACAATAATGGGCAACACTCATCTGACCAGCCCCACCCCCTTTTCTGCACTGAATGCTATGTGGAACAGCATACCAACAAAGTAAACTTTTAGACCCATTTTTGTATAGATATTGCTTTTCTATCAGTGTCTGTACTAGTGAGTTTCATGAGAAGTATTACTGATACCTAACATATGAACTACTGGGGATTTCCAGGCCCAAGGGTTTGCATATTATTGTCTGTGAATTGGTGAAGTCATACCTCATGTATTCATATTGTCTGTGAGTAGGTGACTTAATAAAGCCAAAGATGCACACCACCACCACCTGGAATATAAGCATCCCCTAAATTTTAATTTTACAGTGATTTCACTACATGTTGAGAGTGTACACAAAGCTATATAGAATATTCCTTTTCTGACTTCAGGATCAACAAAATTTTCTTGTATTTCCATCCCAACTGCTATTACACCTACACTTTTTCTCCCCTACTATACTTCCTCCCTAACTTTCTCCCTCACTGTAGTTCTTCCCAGACTATAGTCCTATTTCGCACACATGGGTGTGTAAACAAACTATGTTGAGAAAACCTGATATTCATTAAATTCTCGAAGATAATTATGTACCACCTTATCATGATTAGTCCATTGGGTAGTCCACCTGGTTAGTCTAATGCTGGTGAGTCCACATATGATCTCAGATCTCTGTTTGTGATATGGTTAGCCCTTGGTTTCTATAGGGGAAAGTTACCACTTGAAGGAAATAATGTTGAGACCAGATGTTATTATATCAGTCATGGTTTCAAAATTATGGCAAAGCAAGTACAATATTGTGTTGTTGTTTTTTTCTGCTGACTAGACTGTTCCAGAGAGAAGAGAGGGTTTACTTGCTAGACTAGGTGGATAAATGCCTGGCTCAACAGTGCATTATTACCAGCCAGATTCTCTTGGACAATGTGTTTCAACCATGGAGGGCTACCAACCAGATTCCCTTGGATGCATTCACTAATCATGGAGGGGATCCATGGGTGGAGGAAAGTTCTTTGAGTTATGTGGGTAAGGATGCAAAATTTCTCCCTCACTCAGGAGGATCTAACAATACAGAGAGAAGGCATCTTTATTTCTTGTTCCTTGCCTAAAATAATCTGTTTTGATAGGAATTAAGCAATTGTGACAGCTGCCCAAGTTGTGTTGTTGACTAGCCAGTAGCCACCCTTTGGTTGGATTGTCAGTATCCTGTGGTGACCATATATATATAATAGTGGTGACCATATAGATAATAATACACTTGACCAATACATGACCAACACACCAACACACATAGGTATTCATGAATAATTCATAAGCTAATGAACACATTTTTTACACCTGAGGAAGACCTTCTAGAAGCTGTTTTGCCCCTAATATTTATATAATTATACTGTTTGTATGAAGGTGATTGTGTATGATTTTTGTACAGTACTTGTCCAAGATAGCATGCTTTTCTTCTTCTCAAACAGTATATTTCTAAAGTGGCTAGCAACAGGGATAGACCCCCAGTATCCTTTAGCCCAACCCACCCCCCACCCCTAATATCAACTCAGACACCACCCCTCATAAATGGAAGGAAAGAATCTCATAAGGGAGTTAATGTTAATACACAAAGTCATTATTTCCTAGTGTCCTTTTAGAGGGTTGGAATAGAGGAGTTCCACTGTATACAGAGGTGTCCTCATTTCAGGGTGTTGGAGTAGAGGAGTTCCACTGTATATAGAGGTGTCCTCATTTCAGGGGGTTGGAACAGAGGAGTTCCACTGTATACAGAGGTGTCCTCATTTCAGGGTGTTGGAGTAGAGGAGTTCCACTGTATATAGAGGTGTCCTCATTTCAGGGGGTTGGAACAGAGGAGTTCCACTGTATACAGAGGTGTCCTCATTTCAGGGTGTTAGAATAGAATGATTCCATTATACAATAGTTAACTTAATATTATATTCTCACTTGGTTAACTGGAGAGTCAGCTTGTCCAAGAAGCCTCAGGGCAAGGTGAAGGAGTGAGACCACACCTCTTTCCAGAAGGAAGGGATGTTGAGTGGCAGAGGATATCAGTCGGGAAAGATGGGATGATATGTCCTTCCAAAAAAGACTCATTCGGTCCCTGCAGTAAAAAACAACAACAAAACTTAACCAACAGTTTGTTTAGGGTAAAAAGAAAACTATAGTTACCATAAGAAACTGCTTGGTCAAAAATAAACACCACAGATAGTTCCAATATACACAACAGTTCCAGTATAACTATAACAGTTCCAATATAATTATAGTTCCAATAATTAACAGCTGCACATTTTTGCACCTGGAGATTACATACCACATGTGTTCCTCCTCAAGCAAGTATAATGTACTTTGAACTCTCACCTTGTGCACCAGCAATGTACTCTGCACTTTCACCCCATGCACTCTATCAAGAATAAAGTTACTTTTCTATATTACTAGTTTACTGATTGATCAATAGAGGGTGGAGTTTTAGGCCATCCCACAGCTATTGGAGGTTAGCAACCTGCTTCTTATTAGCTATAGTCTCACACTATAAAAGCTATTCACATCACTACTGGAATTAAAGATCATTCAAATAGCCAGTTTAAAGTTCATAAATATTCTTAGTTCCATTATTCAGTAGGGCCGAGAGGAACATATAAGGGCCAGGAACCCTAGGGCCACTGTGTTATCCCTGGGGAGGAAGGGGGGGGAGAGAGTCAGGTGAGGCTCTGAGGTTTGTTCACATTTTTAGGGGGATTTCTTTCTTTTAGTGATTCTTATTAACCAACATAGTTTGTCAAGGGTAAGAAGATCATATCTCATCTCACAGCTTGAGCCCCTGACCATGTGCTTGAGTTGACTATGCAGTGTTCAGATTATGTCGAAACCTCTTGTAATGTAATAAACATTAATTTACTCATAAAATTCTGGGGGGTAGGAAAGGGGGGTTCAAAGGGTGCTGCAGCACACCTAGTTTTTTGTGGTTGTACTAATGGCATACATTATTTTTTTTTTGACAGCACCTTTTTATTCAAGTTTGTTCCAGTTGACTTGTGTACATATGGTTTTCTCCATAGAGATTATGTCATTCTGATTACATCATGTGTACTACTGTATCTAACCCCAGTAAGCTATAACTAGCTTTGTCTCAGAAGAATCTGACCAGCTTTTTGGCCAAGGTCGAATCAAGTTCAACCAACTGTGAAGCAACCAGTGTGTGTTTAAATTATCAAAAATGTAGACAACTTTCTGAGCAGTGAAACAGATTTGAATCCCCAGGGCCATGAAGTTAAAATTCCTAATGAAGGGAAAAAATCTGTTCCATGTGAATGTCCTCGTATAAAAATTTTAAGGCAATGTGCTTTGCTGCACAATGCAATAACAGTTGACTTGGTACAATTGATTAAGTTTTCCCCAGAATGGTTTTCCCTTTTGATAATTTGAGAAAGGAAGTATCTATCCAAATACCTTTTAAGATTATTGTAAACTTGGTAATTAATGCCAGCAATGGAGCAACATTTGATATCAGTGACAGTTTCAAGGTATTTTGAAAATGATATTGACTACAGAGCTCATTTAAAGTACCAACTCTCAATGCTTCCCAACAATTATATAGTGTGAAATCCATTTAGAAAGTGAAACAGTTGCTGATGTAATGGACAAGTGAAATGTCTATAAGAAAATGCTTACAGAAATTGACAAGCTACTGAGAATGTACTTTACTTTTCCTGTTACAAGCACAACAGCAGAGGTCCTTTTCTTCTTTATGGATGCTTAAAACATACCTCAGAAGCACAATGACTAATTGCAGGATGAATAATTGTTGTATATTCACAAGGACAAAACTGACAAACTTGCATAGCTATTGGCTATTAGTAAATCAAGAAGAGTTAATTACTTCTGACAGCTTTCACAATTGTTGGTCTTTTTGTTATAATTATAGCTTTAAATAATTGCCCCCCACCCCCCCTCCCACCCACTGTAATTGCAGCACCCCTACCTAAAATCATCTTCCTATCCCCCGTAATTAAGTATTAATAGGTGTAGTAGAATAGGCGAAGTTTGAAAACAAATGCTGACGTCATACTTACGCAAATTATATTAATTAAAAACCTACAGCTTGAGGGGGCGGTACTGGACTACATTATTATTATAAAACCAGAAAAATCTCACTTAACCCTCATATCAGAAGTAGTGTAGAGTATCAGCTAAATCATCCGCATTTCACCGGTACAACTAGCTATGGCCACCCAACCAGGTAAGCCAGCCTACTAGCTAGTAGCACTAGCGGGGCGTCTGCAGCACAGGGCCCTCACGAGGCTAGGCTAGCCAAACCCGTACCCAAGGAAACAAACTAGTTAAATTAGCAGCTAGCTAGGCTATTAGCGCTAGACTCCAGGCTAGAGATTTTGAACTAGCTAGCTACAGCTGCACACAAACTTAGTCCGGCGTAAGTCACCTTACTTTGGTTAGATCACCAAAATGGGGTCGGATAGTGACTTAGCTGGCATTTACTGATAACTTTTCTCCTAAATTTTTCCAGTTTGTTGCTGTGCTCCAAGTATTCTAATGGACACAGGTCGGATCTGTACCTGCCCGCTGCACCAAGAATCAGTGACGACGCTAACAGAACTGTGCAGAATAAACTATCCCGGAACAAGACATACATATTTTTCGCAGAGACATGTATACACAAGACAAGATCTTGTAAGATGCGGCAAAGGTATTGTTTATGGGCTAAGAAAAATGGAGGAATCTGTTAACAGTCCGTCTGGAAGCAGATTTAGACTAGAAGAAACTGAGTCCTGCAGTGTGCAACGTTGTACAGAAGAGACCACCAGACACAGACACCCGGAAGATGCACACATTCTAGAAGTGGGGAAGACATTCACACAAGCCTGGAGATTCACATGCTCCTCACCAAACAGTCTCTCTCTAAACATGGACACTGACTATGATATTATGATTCTCCCAAATAGCAGATAACATTCAACTCTCTTCTCTGTAACTTTGCACTAATTTTGAGTTTTTTTTTTTTTTTTTTGCAAATTTCCTGTGTGTGTGACAATGGATAATAGTTATTCTGTAAATACTGTGTGACAATGGATTTTACTTATTCTGCAAATACACTTGTATCATTAATATTATTCAATAATAATAATTTATAAACATTAGTCAATCTCTTCATATTATCTTTTAATAATGATTATAAAATTAATTTTGCATTCTTCATGTGTCTGCACTTAATTAAAAGACAATGATTGACATGCTGTAATAAAGCTGTTGTTTGCATGCTGTCTTTTCTTTTCAGGTTTATGAGAGAGAGAGAGAGAGAGAGATCAGTCTAGTAGCTATTGAGAGAAGACAGAGGAGATTGGTAAACAGTTGGCATGGAGTGATGGTAGGTACACATTCAAGAGCTGCAGCTAACTGCAAGTCTCCCTGGATAGTATTCAAAATGGTTCCCTTCTCTGGAAAAATGTATCCCCCCACTCAAGAGCTGTAGCTTACAGCAAGTCTCCCTGGACAGTACTCAAAATGGTTCCTTTCTCTGGAAAAACACAGAATGTGTCCCTCTCTCCTCCTCCCCCATCCAAATAAACTATAGCCAGGATTCTATAAGCTTCCTTTAGTTTAATAAGCACAGCTGGCTTTTTTTCTTTTTCCTCTGTCAGGGCTCAACAAAGTAAAGAGTGAGGAACATTCTAACTTCGTTCCTTTCCAAACGCATAGCTATAGTAGTTTATTGCATTGAAAATACAATAGCATATACAATAGCATGGAATGTTATAGTAAAGGGAAGCCATTATTATGGCTAGACTAATTATCAACTCAGGGGGTAGGAAGATGTCCTTAGTATGTGGGGCTCCAGTGAAAGGTCGGGAATGACTGGTGGTCTTTCAACACAGGTTAAATGTATCATAAAACCATTGATACATTAGAAAATGATCTAATAAGGCAGCTGGTCTTGAAACACAGGGGTGTTATAATCCAGGGACCACTGTACCACATGCAAGATGACCTTATAGTTCACTGTACTGTTTTTATGGCCCCAGTCCCCATGGTTCCTACCCCCTGGAAGTGAAGATCATTCTCCACAGTAACAAAGCTGACCACTACCCAGTGTATTAGCTAGTAGGATACACCAGAGGCAGTCCTTCACTCTTGAGGCTAAGACAGTCATTTGTTTTACCAGAGGTAAATCAATACAATTAGGTATATTATACACATTGACAGGAAGAGGGGGGGGGGGGGGACTAGTTGTGGGAGGGGCATTCCTATCCTAGTAACAGTCCAAAGCACACAATAATAAAATTACACATGGTACAAGCATCCATAAAATCTCAATTACTAGAAAGCCCACTGAAATTGGGCTAAGATACAGTAGAACCTCTTTCTGGGACAAACTAAACTTGAGGGTTGGGCTCCACTGTAGATATACATAACCAGCAATTCAATACAAATTATGTAACTCCAGAACTACAGAGTAACAACTTAAGGCCTCCAAGGAAGACATAACACAGAAATCAGCATGAAAGACCCAGAACTATAGAGTAACATTTTAAGGCCTCCAAGGAAGACATAACACAGAAATCAGCATGGACTATAATCTTTTAATTATGTCTATAGGATGTATCAACAAAATTCCTAAGTACCTTCCTTCCTGGAAGTCTCCATTTCTAAACTCTGTTACCATGAAGACAGTAGATTAGTTCATAATTGCCTTAACCACACATGTCTTTCCCTGCCCTAACAAAAAAGAAAAAAAAAGAAAAAAAAATTCTATCCAGTATAATGCTAATGTGGATAAAGGAATACTAGGAGACCTTTGAAGACTGGTTTTCCAGTGTGTATGTCTGTTCAAGGTGGTTCTCATCTGTCCATGGTGGTTTTTCAGTAGTCCCCGCTCCAGACACTTACATTGAGAAAGAGTCCGGACAAGTTCCATAGACTATCTCGTTGGGAATTTAGTAAAAGTTTGCGCTCTGCTTTTAGTGCGAGTACTCTGTAGGCACACATGCACTCACACAGCTAATAGTACCCAAAAATAAACATTCAAAAACTTTGACCTGTGGTGACATTTTGGGCATGCCCCCCCACAAGATTGTTGGCAAGTTGAAACGAGATTGTCTACGGAACTCTCCAGACTCTTTCTCAATGTAAGAGTCTGGTGTGCCAAGACTAGTTTTTAAGTGTGTATGTGAAGAACTGATTGAAAGTAGCTATTTTACACATAATAGTGATTAGTGGGACAAGCTCTCCTGGACTAATAATATTAACCTTACAGATCGAAGTAACATGGATCAGCAGTAACATGTGGATTTGCCATGAATAGTGTGTGTGGAAACACCTGGATTAGTCATGAAAAAGTGTGTAACATGTGTATTATATTCACCCATAATTGTGGACCAGTCAATGAATATACCAGCTTACCCTTTGCCAGATTTGAGTGTGGGATGAAATATTCCCTTGAGATAGAAGACAGCATTCTAATCACAAGGAGTATATAGTTATGTTAGAAATATAATATCAACCAGTGTGTTGTGTTCCTAACTTCCTGATCACATTTTACATAAATAGGGGACCCTGCAGTTTAACCACATAACTAGAAACTCTCACAATAATAGTTTACTATGAGCCAAGAACCTCATAAGTAGCATGACACCACAAATAATATTATTGTAACCATTGAATCCCATGACAAGAAACCCTCCAGCATAGGGCCAAGAACCTCATAAGTAACATAACACATGATACCACAAATAGTACCATTGAATCTCATGACAAGAAACTTTCACAATAATTGTTTATTACAACAGCATAGAGCCAAGAACCTCATAAGCAACATGACACATGATACCTCAAATAACTATAACCAGTTTTTTTCGATCTTCAAAATTGCTTCCTAGAATCTAGCACATCTAATAATCTGCTATAGTGACTTTATGATTCCTTCAACAGGGACTTAGGAACACAAACAAAAAAAGTGTCTATCAGCACAGTCTGCTGACTAGATTATTAGTGAGTGATATTTGACTCACAAACCACAGCTATATATATATACTAGACAAATGTTCTTAGAGAATTGGAAATATCTTGCATGTGGTTAGTTCAAAGTAATTGACAAGCATAATTTAATAACATCAAAAGGCTTGGCCTCTTTTGATCCTATTCATAACCACTGCATCAGATAAACCTATACTCCCCAGCCTAGTGGTAAGCCTAAAAACTTCTACATTTTTAGGACCGTAAAGGCAAGTACAGTAGAACCTCCCTTATCTGGACTCCCAAGATGAGGGCACCTCCTTCAACCAGGCGGCTAGGGTGCTTGTAACTCTCATTTGCCCCTATCTCAGAATAAAGGAAGGTGTAATGTTATGAACCCTATATATTACAAAAAAGATGATAATTTGGTTTGTTTCTTCTTCATTCTTTCCTTTTGCTTGCCACAGTAGTATGTATGCCATGCACATGCTCAGTATGTACATTGAACTACACCCACATGGTATTATTGAAAGGTCAACCTTCCAGATACCCTAAAACCAGACTGTCCGTATAAGGGAGGTTCTACTGTACCAGGTTTTATTAATTAATAGCTTGGAATGTGCTTTACTGGGTGGATTTGACAGACCTTAATTAACAGTGGATTAGATAATATGTAACTTCTAGGAAACTTGCAACACCAGGTTCTACTAATTAAATGCTTGAAATATGTTTTTAGTGAGAAATGTGCCGAGCACCCTGGTGGCTAGATCCTATACACCCAGACAGGACAGGAGACAGGACAGGGGGCAGGACAATGGCATGAAGTGGGATGGTGTGCAGGCCCCCTAGTGGATATTAAAGTAATCTGGGTGTCTCCAGTTTAGTGTCATTGATATTTATTTCAGTGAACTCTGCACTCAAGATTTGTCAAGAAGAGAAATAGACATGTAATGGGTGGGTCTTCTTCGATTAACAGTAAGGCAAACCCCATATTCTTTTTAAAACCATCCACCAACCCTAGATTCTAAAAAAATGGGCAAACCTGAGTCAGTATAAAGGAAACAGGTTTGTTCACTCATCCATAAACACAAACTGGCTTCTATAACATGTGGACACCAACTAGGTTCTAAAAAATGGGCAAACCTGAGTCAGTATAAAGGAAAACAGGTTTGTTCACTCATCCATAAACACAAACTGGCTTCTATAACATGTGGACACCAACTAGGTTCTAAAAAATGGGCAAACCTGAGTCAGTATAAAGGAAAACAGGTTTGTTCACTCATCCATAAACACAAACTGGCTTCTATAACATGTGGACACCAACTAGGTTCTAAAAAATGGGCAAACCTGAGTCAGTATAAAGGAAAACAGGTTTGTTCACTCATCCATAAACACAAACTGGCTTCTAAAAGGTGGACGCCAGCTAGGTTTGGGTAAACCTGAGTCACTATAGCTAAAGGAAACAGATTTGTTCATTCATCCATCAACACAAACTGGCTTCTAAAACATGTGGACACCAGCTATGTTCTAAAAATAGGGTTAACTACAGGTGAGGCATGCCGCACAAGCAACACCCACCCACCTATTACAAGTCAGCTCCATATTAAGCCATTAAGGTATGAAAAATATGTGTTATCCACCCACCAAGTTCTGCATAGTAAACAAATTACCCACTTAACGAAATTCATTAATTTAGCTCCACGGTATGTAAGATATGCAGACATTACTTAAACAGAACATGTACTATAAGTGGTAACCTTAGGAACCCTTGTATAGATAACCCTCTCAGCTCACATAGGGTATTTCTACCAATATAAAGGTTACACCTCATGTATACATGGTCCTACCTACTATCTTCCCTTCACAAAATTACACTGTGATTACCTGCCAATGCAGTCAACTGTGGAATGGGGTACTGATCAAATACTATTCTATATTTGGGGGTGTCTATAGGAAGAACAAAACTGCCCCCTGGAGGTGATGGGATCACATGATTTTTCACATTAAAAATGATGAAAATCTCAATTTAGAGCACATTTGTATCACCCAGAGATCAAATATCTCTCTGGGAGGTTTTGTAGTCCAAGCATCATGTGGTGTCTGTGGGAAGCTGTTTACATACTGGGGGGGGGGGGGGGTCATAATTAGCCCATTTAATTATAGACTGGATTGACAGCCACCTGCCTAAGTTTAGGGAACTTTAAAAACAACGTCCTTTAAGGTTGCAATAGACGTGGTGTGCTCAGTTTCCCACAGAAACTGCATAGATATCAAGGATAATTCCCAATCTGTCCAGATTTTATCTATGACATCCCAGGACACCACAGTTAAGAGTTCAAAACATAAGTATGTAATATGAGTGTCCATTAGTAAGATGTACACTCAAAGACACCTTCTGCCTTGGACAGTTGTCCTATATCCAGTGTGTACAAGTATGTTGCTGGCATATGGACACACTGGGATGTCCCTACATGTCATGGGACTTTGCTAACCTGGTAATAGAATGTTGCTATCATCAGGATAATATTACCAGGTCTGCAGGGTCCCAGGGGCAGATACTGTTGTCCTCTATAGCAGATCAAAGTGGGCAAAATCACAGGACAAGAATAAGTGGCAGCCACATGATAGCTAGCTCTGGACACAAACTTGTGTTTACATGCACCACATGCTATTCATGAATCATGAGTTTTTATCTGTTGAAAATTACTCTTTCAAGATGCTATTTAGAAGTACAGTAGAACCTCCCATATACGGGCAGTCTGGTTTTAGGGGGTGCCCGTAACTCGGATTTGCCCGTATCTCAGAATAAAGGAAGATGTAATGTTATGAACCCTATGTATTACAAAAAAAGATGATAATTTGGTTTGTTTCTTAGTCTTCATTCTTTTCCTTTTGCTTGCCATAGTAGTATGCTATGCACATGCTCAGTATGGACATTGAACCATGCCCACATATTACATAATATGTATTATTGAAGGGTCAAAGTTCCAGATATAGCTGCCCGGTTGAAGGAGGTGCCCGTATCTTGGGAGTCCGGATAAGGGAGGTTCTACTGTAACTTATAAAATAATGTCACCCATTTTGAAAAAGCTGCCATCAAGTTCCAGGGTCAAATGAGTAAAAACATTCCTTAGGTGCATGGTCTTGGAGTGTATCAAGTTTCATGCTTTTATCACAAAGTGAATGATTCTCCCATAAAATTGCACCAATCTTCCTCACTATGTGGTTTCTAGCTAAAGAATGATTAAGTTTGAGGCAAATTGTTAAAAAAAAAAAAAAAAAAAAATCCTTTGGAACTTTATCCTAGTTTACACTAATTCCCACAGAAATAGACTATACTGGTATATATACACAGACTGACTGGATAGAAAACTGAAATATCCATGAGCTGGTTAAGCAGCCTCTAATCCTAGGAGGTTTTCAACAACTACATGGGCTGAGCCTTTATTTAGTGTGTGTGTGTGTGTAGTGTGGTGTCAACAACTGCATGGGCCTTTATTTAGTGTGGTATAGTAGAGTGTGCTTAGAGAAGCAGCCTCTGACCTCAGGAGATTTTCAACAACTACATGTGCCTTTATCTAGTGTGTGTGTGTGTGCTCACATGTGGGTGCCCAGTGCCACTCTAGCTCCACCGGACTACAGGGAACTGCTTAAGTTGAAGTGAGTTGATGTTGGTAGTAGGAATTTTTTTTTTTTGTCCTAAGTTGGTATTTGTATTAAAAGCATGAATTTGCTTCACTGTTTCCTGCCTCATCTGAAAGTTTGGTGTCATATTTCAACACTATTTCATGTTATATTAGCATACATTAACACTCAAAGGGTCATTTCCAGCTGCACAAGGCACCTCTCATTAATTATCAATTATCACTGATCCAAGCTCCCCAGTCAACAGTGTGTGGTCAAGAATAATGATAATGTGAAGTCTGTTGAATCAGATGTATCCTGTGTGTGGTCAAAGGCATGCTATGCATTGTGAGGTATGCATTCTGTGTGGTCAACTGAATGTAATGCACCTGACACCATTACCACACATTAGACAAAATTTTTTAGATGCCTGAACTATTCAACTTTATCTTATAACTTATATCATGAAACAAAAGCATAGTGTAGTCATAAATTATTTTCCCCACCCACTCCAGTCCAACCCCACCCACAGCCCAACCCCCACCTATTAACATAATTATGGACCAGAATAAGAAGCTACAGTTCATTACAAGCTAGACCAGACAAAAATTCACCTGTTACACTCCATTATACTAAACCACTATAAAAGGTCAGCCGTTCAAAATTATGCTAGTATAGTGAGGACACCCCCAACCCAGTACCTGTGCTCTTACAAACCAACTTTTAAAGGTAGAAAGAATTATCATTAAACAGTCATGCATGACATCATGTCACTCTATTATATATGCATATATGTATAGTGCAAATAAGTCCTGATTCCAATACACACACCTGTACCTATAAAAAAAAAATCATCACCACTAACAGAGAATACATGTATAGGGTTGGGTCTGACAGCTAATAATATAATATTGTATTTCTGTCTAAATGAATGAGCCATTCAAACACTTTTCACTTTCTGTTTCATAAAATCTCCATAAAATATTTCTATACATTACATGTGTAGATTTGGTTTGGGTCTGACAGCTCATAGCTATGTATATTATATTGTTTCTGTCAAAATGAATGTGAAATGACTGCTACTAAGCATTTTTTTTTCCTATAGAAAATGTCACACACCATTTAAAATCAGGGGATCTCAATCAAGGTCATAAGGTGATTACTTGCTGGTATTTAGACTACAACAATTTACATCATTATGTCTCATGAGTATGAGTTCAAAAAGCTATTACATCCCATACCCACCAGTATTCTCTTGGAACTTAGAGTGACACAACAAACAATAACAATAACTAACAAACATTAAACAACAAACAATAACTAACAAACAATAACAATAACTAACAAACATTAAACAACAAACAATAACTAACAAAAACAATCAATAAACAACAACATCATTATCTACAATCATGAATATGAGTTTTCTTACCTATTTTCAATAGCCACTGTGACCAAGATCTTCATGAAGAAGACAGCTGCATCTTCATCAAACACAGTCCCAAGGGATTCATGGTGATCAGGTCCTCTGGAGGCAAAGATGAGAGCCTTTATCAGTTTCCAAGAGGGCATCTGAGCGAAGAAACTTAGACTCTGTAAATAACTCTTCAGGGTGACAGTCCTGTATATTTGGTGAAGTCATAGATATTTAGGAACTGTATCTAGTGGCTGGTTACTACATTAGGACACTCTGCTCCAGACACTTCAGGACAAATAGAAGTGACCTGATAAGGAGAGGTGGCCTCATTTCAGAGGATGAAGTCCTTTCCAATTAACACATAAGCTGGGCATACTCAAGTGTCCTTAATAACTAAAGAGGAGTTATCATTTCAATACAGGGGTTCAGTTACTCAAGTGTCCTCATTTCAGAAGGTTGAATAGAGAGATTCCACTGTATATAGAAGTATTCTCATTTCAGGGTGTTGGAATAGAGGAGTTCCACTATATACAGAGGTGTCCTCATTAATCAGGGTGTTGGAATAGAGGGGTTCCACTATATACAGAGGTGTCCTCATTTCAGGGGCTTAAAGTAGAAGGACTCCACTGCAAATTTAATGGATGTCTGGAAATGTGGGTAATAGTGACATAAGAGATATGATGATATACATAGGAAGTCTTTAAGTGATTACTGCCAGTCATTACATATGAATATAAACTTAGCCCATTTTCATTCCCAGCCTCCATATGGCAAGAGAAGAGCAATTGAAACTTAGGGCTTCTGGTAGACCCAATAAAGGTATACTGAAAGGTAGGCTTGCTGTTTTTGATGATTCAGCAAAGGCTACTAGCCCTGGGGATGGAATATTTGGAGACTGTTTGGTTTATTTTATGCTTTGAAGATAAAAGTGTATTGATACAGCAATAACTTGTGCTGATAATCTGACCTCGAAGCAAACTGACAAAGAGGGTGTGTAATATCTCCAATCAGATTAGTCCAAAGGCTACTTTATGATGATGAAGGCAGAAGGAGGGTGAACCATAATGCTAAAGGCATGACTACAGCTTGTAAGGCAGGGGGAGGGGTTATTTTTGCTGCAGGGGGGAATATTTTAGATTGATTTGATGTCCGGACAAGAGAGTTCCTATTGTATTGGTACAGATACAGTGTCCTGATTATACAAGTGTGGGGCAGCTCTATATGTTAAGTAGTTATAACCATCACATATTGAGGGTAAAGTTTAGTGCAGATACCCTAATCTAAGAGCACACAAGTAATTATTAATAGATACGACCCTTTACCAGTTTAATTATAAAAGTGCCTCTGAAAAGGAGAACCTCTGTATAAAGTTCTCCATGTAACAGATTATTCAGATTACATCATTGTCAATTGTACTATGGGCTAGGGGTAGGGCTAGGGCTAGATACAATAGTACATAATTAACAATGATGTAATCTGAATGATGTAATCTCTACTGTTACATGGAGAAAGAGCCAAAATTAACTTGATCCCAATGTGTCCTTTATTCAGAGGTTTCATAATGGACTTAGGATATTTTCACACCAACTCTGCCAACACAAGTCTTAAAATTGCTAAAATAAAGTACAGTAGGATGTCAGTTATCCAGAAAGGTTAGGACTGGAAGATGTGAAATTTCTGGATAACTGAAGTCATTGTACACCAATGTACACATACATATGTGTACAGTACATAAAGGTGTAATATTAGTCATGTTTGCAGTGCATGTAATCACTGATTTTTGCCTGTTTTTGTGTTTCGTATCTCTTCTTCACTGCTTCCATGAAATTAGCACTGTAGCATTCATGGGTACATGAGGTTGCTGTTCCAGGTACACCAGGACAGTTTCAAATGCCTGGCAAGCCTGTGCATGTGATACAGTGGGAGCAGTGGTCTCCTCATCTTTATCTTCATTAAAGTTATTTTCACCCTCTTCTCTCACAAATGTGACAATTTCTTCTTCACTGTACTGTACATGTATGTACAGTACACCTGTTCTGGTTAACTGAAGTTTCTAGACAACTGGAGTCCAGATAACTGACATCCTACTGTATAAATTTACACACAGTAAGACTATCTTAATGTAATAGAATTAAGTGACCTTATGCAGAGGAGACAGTGGTCTGACCACTCACAAGATAGAAGATATTTGTATCACAAGGTGAAATTAATTAGATTGAAGATATGAGATATCATATCACATGTCATTTATAAACACAATTATGCTAGTCAGGATGTACAGAGTTACAAGGTAAATTGCCTCAGTTATTACTACTGGTATCACAAAACAATGGGTGAGTGTAACACCCTTTAATGGAATCCTATTTGAAGTTTTTATTCAGAACCTGTGGAGCCTCTCTATTCCAGACACCTCAGGACAGATTAAAGTGTACAAGTGTACTGATTAGAGGAGTGGCCTCATTTCGGGGGGGGGGGGGGGGGGGGGAAGTTCTATTAATGCTAATACACAAGCTGTTATTTGGGACATATATCCAAGTCCAGGTGTCCATATTTCAGGGGACTGGAATAGAGGAGTTCCACTGTATACAGAGGTATCCTCATTTTAGGGTGTTGGAATAGAGGGGTTCCACTGTATATAGAAGTGTCCTCATTTCAGGGGGTTGGAATAGAGGAGTTCGGAAAGTTGCTTGATTCAAAGACTGTGTCCCGTTTGATGGGTGAGGTGGACAGTAGGTCCCAGGACGATGTTTCTGAGGAAGGGTCAGGACAGGATAGCTACTGTCCTGCTCTGGATGTGACTGATGAATGTGCCAGGACAGAGAAATGCGGACTTGTTTGGCACATGGCCTGGTGTCCACTATTACAAGGTAATAATATATAACCCCTCTATTCCCACTTACTGAGATGAGGACACCTCTGTATACAATGGAACTCCTCTATTCCAACACCCTGAAATGAGGACACTTCTATAATACAGTGTAACTCCTCTAATCCAACACCCTGAAATCAGGACACCTCTGTATACAGTGGAACTCCTCTATTCCAACACCCTGAAATGAGGACACCTCTGTATACAGTCAACTTTGAAATATAAAGTATGTATCTACAGTTTGAGAAGAGAAGACATGTATGTCACACTGGTATCTCCGAGACTCGATAGCTTCCCACTGATTTTACCCCCTCCTTTATCAATTTTTTCTCTCTCCTTGTGGGGGAGAAGCCTTTTCTTTCCTTCCTCCTTGTGTTCTGTGGGGTTTGGTGTGCAGTCTATTGTATTCCAACGAGGATGTTCGTGATGCAACTTCTGTAAAATGTCTGGTGCATTTCACACAGGCACTGAAGTTTTCAGAAGTTATCAAGTGGTCGCTCCTGACAATTAAGGAGAGTGACTCACATGTCTTGAAGAAGGCCTAGGACATCACAATGGCATCATTAGATAGTATTCTGCAGTTCCTTTGGGAGGACTACAAGTAGCAAGTATGGGGAGGGGCTACAAGCTGTAATTATGGGGAGGGGCTACAAGCTGTAATTATGGGGAGGGGCTACAAGCTGTAAGTATGGGGAGGGGCTACATGCTGTAAGTATGGGGAGGGGCTACAAGTAGCAAGTATGGGGAGGTCATAAATATGGGAAGAGCTGTAAGTATAGGGAGGGAATAAACACTGTGTACCACTACCTCAACAAATGAGTGAAATTATATTAACCTTAATACACAAGTTGTTTGGGATATATCCTAGTGCAAAGGTACCTTTCAGGGGCTGTATATAGAGGTGCCCTCGTTCTCTTTCAGGGGCTATATACAGAGGCATCCTTATTTCAGGGAGTTGGAATTGAGGGCTTTCAAAGTGTAGTAAGAGTAACATGAGGAAGTGAAGAAATGAAAATCTTAGGAGGATATTGACAAACAATACATGTAAGGAGCAGACTTCAGCAAAAATTACATTGAATATAGCAACAGCTGTTTCATAAGGGACATAACATCCATAGAGATTAGCTAAGACAAACCACAGTAATGATTTCCATTCAAACATTATAGGAAATGAATTGCCTGATTCATTACTGAAGGTGATATAACAGAATCCATGGATATTACCAAGACAAACCATAGTAAAGATATTCACTAGAATCCAAGTATTATAGGAAATAAATTCCCAATTCATTACTGAAGGTGATATAACAGTATCCATGGATATTATTTCAAGGCCAAGGGCATCCATTACTACACTCAATAGGATTCATAGTTGCTGGCTAGCCAGGCTAAGTAAAGCCACAACAAACAGCAACTAGAATACCACAATGAATGCACATTTAATGAGCAATTCCTTATCCAAACAGCAACTACTACATTTTGTAAGATAGCACAGGACAGGAGTTATCTAAACAATTATTGTGATAGTACTAGCACTCTTGGAAAGAAATGTGTAAGTAGACAGATGTTTATATTATCTCACTATTTTCTTTAATATCTTTGTAAACTCTCTGTGTATCTGTAAGTTCTATACAATGTTTCAGAGCTATCCTTATTCCAGAGCTTCTAACTCTAATTCTTAACACTTCTGACCACATGAAAACTGAAACTGAATCATAGAGGTGTCTTTATATTTTTAGAGTGTAATACAGTGGAACCTTTCTATTTTGGGACCTTAAAAACTGTCTCTATTATAGAGGTGTCTCTATTTTAGAGTGTAATATTATAGTAAAACCTCTCCATTTTGAGACCTTGGAAACTATCCATAATATAGAGTTGTCATTAAATAAGAAGATGATAGTATTTCAGTTACTTTGGGACCTTGAAAGCTGTCATTTTAGAGTTTAATTCTTCATTTCAGACCTTGAAATTTCAGAAAATTGTCCTTAATTGATACAGACTTGGGTTCTTATTTCAGAAGAACCTCTCTAATCAAATGTGCTCTTACATCATGATTAGAAGACACTTTTTTAGAGCATAAGAATTTTAGAAGTGCCAAAAGTGTACCTTTTTAGTGCAAAAGGATTTTTTTGAGCAATTACTTAGCTCCTGTCAGCTTCAGAGGGTAATGAGTAATTTAACTCCATTCATAATCAGATTAACAATGTCCTATAGTTAATGCAGATATATACATCCTACTATAATTAAACTTCTTTCTAAAATGTCTATTTTTAGATTTGTCTAACACATGCTAAATTCAGTTACACTCAAAAATAGATTTTTGTTTAGCTATGATTGTACTCCATGGGAAATCTATCCTACAGGATGTACACATATGGTGTGGGAGTGTGTACAATGGTTAGTTAGGAATACTAGTGAGAGCATTATAATGAAGTTAAAAAAAACTGATTTTACTATTAATTAAGGACAACCTCCACATTATAATATTACCTCTGAATTAAGGACAACCTCTATATAAAGGACAGTTTCCAAGGTCCCAATGTGTCCTCTATAGAGAGGTTCCACTGTATATTACCTCTGAATTAAGGACAACCTCTATATAAAGGACAGTTTCCAAGGTCTCATTGTGTCCTTTATAGAGAGGTTCCACTGTATATTACCTCTGAATTAAGGACAACCTCTATATAAAGGACAGTTTCCAAGGTCCCAATGTGTCCTTTATAGAGAGGTTCCACTGTATATTACCTCTGAATTAAGGACAACCTCTATATAAAGGACAGTTTCCAAGGTCCCAATGTGTCCTCTATAAAAAGGTTCCACTGGATATTACCTCTGAATTAAAGACAACTTCTATAAAGGACAGTTTCCAATGTCCTCTATAGAAAGTTCAACCTTCATGCAAAATTAATTTTAGAGGGAGAGGTTTCATATATCCAGTGTACATCCTGTAATTAAATATAAATTAACTGCACTTAGACCCACAAACCATGAGAGAGAGAGTTACAAGGAACCATTTGAAGGACAAATTTATTCCCTACCAAAACACAAGATAAACTTTGACACTTATTTTAGAACTAGCACATCTGAAAGGGACTTCTCCACATGAATTCAAGACCTGGCCACCTCAAATATCTATTGACCTTATGTTAGTGTACACAGAGCATATAAATGTATGTAAAATGTATGTAAAAAGTATTTTTACATACATTTTAAGGTTCAAACAATTTCCAACCACAATAACACACAATAAGACACATGTATCCAACCTTTTAAGGTTCAAACAATTTTCAACTTTTTAAGGTTCAAACAATTTTCAACCACAATAACACACAATAAGACACATGTATTAACCATAGTTACTCCAAAACTCCCCTCCCCCAGACATCATTCCCTCATGATGTTAAAACAAAATTCCATGAGCTGACAATATATTAGTCACTAAATTGGCAGACATAGTACCAAATATGTCAAAAAAGGTCACTTGGAGGTCAGAGTTGATCATTTTTTGCATAACTATTATTATAACCAGAAATAATATTTTTAAGCTGCTACTAGCTGATATCTGATAATCCAAGAGGGAATATAATATCATTTTTAAAATTATGGTATTTTAAATATCATTAGAAAGCATATTTCCACAGCTACATTTTGGTACCAAAATGAGGGAATTGCATTATGGAATTATGAGAAACATTTTGAAGGTAAAATTTAATTTCCAGTCTTCTGATGTAAATCAGCCTTAAAGTCAACAATCACTAGTTGTAGTAAATTCATAGTATATCAATATTATGTATTGTAACAACTGCCTTAACCACCAACTCAGAAACTCATGAATTTGATTCCCATCTCACGACTTTTTTTCTCCCTAGAAATCTTGCTGAATGACTTTGAGACATTAGGCACCAAATAAACTTTAGTGTCTACATCAATCCAACTAAAGTTAGTGTATAGAGTGTGTAGAATGGTTTCATCATCCATATAGTGATAAAAATATCAGCCATATTCAGTAGCCCAGAATTGTAACCAGACTCAAGACTAAACAGACTCAAGATAACAACCATTTTACTGTTGTAGTAGAGTACTGTAGCTAATAACATGAACACAGACACAGCTACAGCAAGATTAGTCTCCCTAATATGGCATACTGGATGATTCCAATCCTATCTTCATTTATGGCTAAAGATTTGTCTTATAATAATAATTCAGAGTGAGAACAGCTAGCTGCAATGATAAGATTAAACATTCAACAATATTCACAGCAGTAATTATATAACCTCTAGTCAGAAGATGCTGAAATCATTGAATTATAAAAACAATTGATATCACACACACAGCTGGTGAAAGAAAGACAATGCGAAGGTCTAGTGCAACACAGCTGTCAGAAGACCTAGATGGCAGTATAGCTCTATCTTACTGTGAGAGTGTGAGTCAGCAGACTATATTATATCAGTTATCAGTATGTTATCCTTTTGTTATTTTTTTATTGTATCACCTTAAGGTATCTATATATCATTAATCTCATCGGTCATTGCCTATAGTTTCATAAGATGTTTATTGTTGTAAATCATTTAGCTTATTGGACACTTATTTAACCAATAGGAGACTTAGTTACAACAACGTATATAAAAGAGAAATGCACACACAAAGAGACAGAACAGTTTAAATTATAAAAAGTTGTTCTACTCTGTTCGCGAAGACCGTGTTGAACAGCTCATTTGCTCGCTCTTCTGCCGAGTAGCCTGGTCCCTGACATATTTTTGGTGGCAGCGGTGGGATACTCGACTACTAGCTTGAGCCAGGGGCCCAGTCTGGGCATACATACGAAACTGAGAAACTAAACTGAATGACAACAAGGCAAGGGATCGCCTACTTGAAAAACTCTGTAGTCGACATGGAGACGGAAGTTGGAGAAGGCGGGGCTCATGAGCTAAAGCAAAACGGAGGCGGAGCTCCTGCAGTCAGAGTAGGAGCTGGCGTTATGAAAGACGCTGTTTCAGAATTGTCCAAAATGGTACAGGTCATGCTAGCAGAGAGGGAGAGACGGGAGTCTGAGCAACAGGAAGAGAGGCGACGCTGGGAGGTTGAGAGACAGACCCGGGAAGAAGCATTCATGGAAGAAAGGAGGCGTAGAGAGGAGGATATGGCCCTTCGAGAAGAGCAGACTAGGATGCAGATGGAAGTACTTCAGTCTTTAGTACAAGGCATACAGCTCCAGGGAGAAGCAGCAAACAAGAGGGCGGAGAATGACAGAGATGTGAAGGTGCCGAAATTGACTGAGAAAGATGATATAGTGTCATATTTGACTATGTTTGAGCGGCTCATGTTGGCTTACGAAGTGAAGAAGGATAAGTGGGCATTCAAATTGGCTGCACACTTGGTAGGCAAGGCTCAAGAGGCCTATGCTGCTCTCTCCATTGAAGATGCAAGGAGTTATGAAAAGGTGAAGGAAGCCATCTTGCAAAGGTTTGACATCACAGAGGAGAGCTACAGACAGCGCTTCAGGACCACAAAGAAGAAAACAGAGGAGTCCAACAGGGAGTTGGTTGCAAGGCTGACTGACCTTGCTGAGAAGTGGCTAAAGAACTACCAGACCCGGGAAGAGTTGTTAGATCAGGTAATCTTGGAGCAGTTCCTCAAGACCCTGCCAGATGACATGAGAGTTTTTGTGAGGGAGAGGCATCCAACAACTAGCAATGAGGCTAGTAAATTTGCAGATGATTATGTTCAAGCTCGCAAGGATGGAGCTGAGAACCAAAAGAAAGAGGGAGATAAGTCGGGGAGTCCTCTCGGATAGAGGAAGCTTGTGGCGTTCAACCCCACACTCTTAATGAGAGAGAGAGTGATGTGGGTGATGAAGATGGCCATCAGGGAGATGGTCCTTTTACTTGTGAAGTGGAGTCCCCTCGAATGGAGGAAGCTTGTGGCATCCAACCCCACACTCTTGATGAGAAGGAGAGTGATGTGGGTGGTGAAGATGACCATCAGGGAGGTGGTCCTTGTGAAGTACACCAGGATGAGCTTGGTGAGAATGATGAAACATGGTTGAGTAAGTTGGATAGTGAATTATTTGAAGGAGGAAGACTAAGAGTGAAGCTTACAAGGAGTCAGAAAAGAGAAGAGAGGTATCATAGAGGACGGCAGGAGTCTTTGGTGAAGGATGTTGAAGATAATGATAAGACAGAAGCAGTTGATTTGGTGGGTCAACATGAACTAGATATTTCTGTTGAGGAGATGAAGACTCTGCAAGCAACTGATCCATCTCTGGACAATCTTAGGGAGATAGCTGAGACAGGTGTGTCCAGATCAGGAGTTGCATTTTTCAGGAGGGAAGGACTGTTGCATCGCAGATGGGTACCGAAGGGTCGAGACAGAGAGATGTCAGTGGAGCAATTGGTGCTGCCCCAAAAGTGTCGTGATATGGTAATGAAGTTAGCTCACACTATACCTTTAGCTGGACACCTTGGCAAGGCTAAGACAGTCAATCGAATACTTCAGCGATTCTATTGGCCAACCATCTATCGGGATATTGCCAAGTTTTGCCGCAGTTGTGAATCATGCCAATTAGCTGCAGGCAGAAAACCAGCTCGAGCTCCTCTTATACCCCTACCAATTATCACCCAGCCCTTCAGTCGAATGGCTATGGATATTGTGGGTCCTCTTCCTCGTACTAGACGTGGAAACCGTTATGTGCTCGTGGTATGTGACTACGCTACACGATATCCAGAAGCAGTTGCACTAAGAAGCATTGATGCAGAAACCATTGCTGAAGAGTTGGTATCAATTTTCTCACGAGTGGGAATTCCCCAGGAGATACTGACAGACCAAGGAGCCAATTTTACTTCCCACTTGCTGACAGAGCTCTATAAGATGCTTCACATTCAGCCAATCTGCACCACTCCATACCATCCTCAAACTGATGGATTGGTCGAAAGATTTAATCAGACTCTCAAGCAAATGCTGAGGAAGTCTATTGATCGAGAAGGCAGAAACGCAAAGGATTGGGATACCTTGCTACCCTACTTGTTGTTTGCTTACAGAGAGGTGCCTCAGTCCTCCACTGGGTTCTCTCCGTTCGAACTGTTGTATGGACACACAGTTCGAGGGCCACTAGACATACTGAAGGAATCTTGGCAAGGCAGTATTCGGGGTGAGGAGAGTGTAGTCTCACATGTACTTGCCATCAGGGAGCGATTGGAGAGAACAATGAAGTTGGTGGAATTTAACTTGAAGAGAGCTCAGGAGCAGCAGAGTGTGCAATACAACCAGAATGCCAAGCAACGAGAGTTTGCAGCAGGTGATCTAGTACTAGTACTGCTACCCACAACTCAGGACAAGCTTTGTGCAAAGTGGCAAGGACCATATCAAGTTCTGGAGAAGAAGGGCAGAGTCAATTACTTGATTGACATGCATGATCACCAGAAGAGGAAACGAGTATATCATGTCAATCTTCTGAAGAAGTGGGAGACACCAGTGTCCAGTTGTATGGCACAGGAAGTTGATGATGAGGAAGACTTACCAGACTGGAGAGCGAGTGGAAAGGTGGGCCAGCCAATGCTAGGAAAACAACTTGGACAAGAGGAGAGAGAAGATATCCAGCAGCTCTTACGGGAATTTGCAGATGTGCTGCAAGGAGAGCCTGGAAGGACTCAACTGACTGAACATTCCATTAACACAGGCTCAGCTCGTCCCATCAGACTTCCACCCTACAGAATTCCACATGCATATAGGGAAACAGTTCAGAAGGAGTTGAAGGACATGATAGAGTCTGGGATCATAGAACCATCTCACAGTGAGTGGTCTTCACCGATTGTTGTAGTGAAGAAAAAAGATGGCAACATCAGGATATGTATTGACTATCGCCGACTCAACTCTGCAACTCCAGTAGATCCTTACCCTATGCCAAGACCCGATGAGCTGATTGACAAACTGGGTAGAGCTAAGTACATTACTATTTTAGACCTATCAAAAGGATATTGGCAAGTTCCCATGAAGGAGGAGGATAGGGCTAAGACTGCCTTTACTACTTCATTTGGCCATTTTCAATTCAAGGTGATGCCGTTTGGGCTGAATGGGGCTCCTGCTACATTCCAGCGAATGATGGATAGTTTGCTACAAGGGCTGCAAAATTCCACAGGAGCATATATAGATGATATTATCATCTATAGTGAAACTTGGCGGGAACATTTGCAACATGTGAAGCAAGTATTGTTGAGACTGAGAGCAAACCATCTCACAGCAAAACCTGCAAAATGCCAGTTTGGCATGAAGGAGTGTGGTTACCTGGGACACATTGTTGGAAATGGACTGGTGAGACCAGACCCTGATAAGGTCCGAGCAGTTCTTGAGTTTCCAACACCCCACACCAAGAAACAAATCAGGAGTTTCCTGGGATTGTCGGGATACTACAGGAGATTTATCAGAGACTATGCAACCATTGCAACACCTCTGACTAACCTGACGAAGAAGAAGTTACCAGACAAGGTTCAGTGGACTGACACATGTGCTCAAGCTTTTGGGCTGTTGAAGAAAGCATTGACAGACTCACCAGTGTTAGTCAACCCTGACTTCACTAAAGGGTTCATCCTACAAACTGATGCGTCCAATCTTGGAGTAGGTGCTGTATTGAGTCAGTTGGATGAAGAAGCGAGAGATCGGCCCATCGCATATTATAGCCGGAAGTTGCTACCTCGAGAACAGAAGTATTCAACTATTGAACAGGAGTGCTTGGCTATAAAACTAGGAGTAGAGGCCTTCAAAGTATACCTTGTTGGCAGACCATTCACCATTCAAACGGACCACAGATCTCTAAAGTGGCTGAATCGGCTAAAGGAGAAAAAACAGCCGGTTGACTCGATGGAGTCTGGCATTACAGGCATATACCTTTGAGGTTGAACACAGAGCTGGAACAGCTAACAGCAATGCTGATGCTCTTTCCCGTTGTGCAACAGACAAGAAGGACACGTCTGTTGCAGGAGAGGAAGGGAGGAGTGTGAGAGTGTGAGTCAGCAGACTATATTATATCAGTTATCAGTATTGTTATCCTTTTGTTATTTTTTTATTGTATCACCTTAAGGTATCTATATATCATTAATCTCATCGGTCATTGCCTATAGTTTCATAAGATGTTTATTGTTGTAAATCATTTAGCTTATTGGACACTTATTTAACCAATAGGAGACTTAGTTACAACAACGTATATAAAAGAGAAATGCACACACAAAGAGACAGAACAGTTTAAATTATAAAAAGTTGTTTTACTCCTAAAATACTGTTCGCGAAGACCGTGTTGAACAGCTCATTTGCTCGCTCTTCTGCCGAGTAGCCTGGTCCCTGACACTTACTAAAGAAAAGGGGGAGGGTCTAGTGACACAGGAGGCTCCCAATCAATAGCTTACTCTGTGCTACAAAAATACTATTACATGATGCACTCAAGAAAGCCCTCCCTACTAATCTACAAGCCTTACCCCCACACACCAGGGGGCATCCACATTGCATGGTAATTTATGAGTTCATAAAATGCTTCACATTGTATGTGACAATATAGGCTAAGAGAAATGTTTATAGCAGTTAGACAGTAACCCATTAATGACTTCATAATTAGCATCAGAGTGTGCATACAGTGGCTCCTGAAATGAGGACACCTCTGTATACAGTGGAACTCCTCTATTCCAACACCCTGAAATAAGAACACTTCTATGTATATTAAAGACACTTGGATATGTCCCAATTCAACTTGTATATTAACATTAATAGAACTTCACTCCCTGAAATGAGACCACTCCTCAAATAAAGGATACCTTTTTAATTTGTATCAGGCATTCCAAGCCTTACCAACCAGGAACACTAAGTCACACTAAGTTTCCTATCACTATCAAGAATGTTACTAAATACAGTTCAGGATAATAACAACACAGACATAACTTTACACAATATCACTGGCATCACTACATTTAGATACAGGAATTACATCATCTCAGTTTACAACCTCTCAGTTTACTACCTCAAACCAACCATATTCAAAGGGTCCCCAAGACACTCAGGGTATTTCCAGAGTTGCTATGTGACATGAAATAATTTTTGTCTACACTCAAACCAACCATATTCAGAACCTTTAAAAAAGTTCCCAGGACATTCATGGTATTTCCCCAGGTTATGTGACATGAAATAATTCATGTAGGATATGAAAGTTTATTTAGTTCAGGAGGCATGCAGTGTCCTCATTAATGTCCTCATTAAGGAGGTGTCCTTAATTAACTGTCTAATTCCTCAGTGAATGTGTCAACCTTCAGGTATATAGTGAATTTTGGTAGTGAATTTTGGTAGTGAATTTTGGTAGTGAATTTTGGCAGTGAATTTTGGTAGTGAATTTTGGCAGTGAATTTTGGTAGTGAATTTTGGCAGTGAATTTGATATGGTAGTAAATTTGGCAGTGAATTAACAGATTATAAGAGCAATTATACCCTTATGTATAGAGCTGGGAAGGTATGTAGTGTCCTTATTAAGGGGGAGTGTCCTCATTAAAGGTTGGGGGGGGGAATGAGACAGATCTTTAACTTTATAACTAAACCTCTAACAAGACCAGACAAACAAACAGTCACAGTCATAATAATTATTTATGCCTGACAGGTATGCCTCATGGACATGCCTACAACCCTATCCCTCATCTCTCCATGGTAACAAGATAGTGAATAGTATCAACTCACACTCTTTAGTAAACAGTATCTCAAATAGACACACTCAACACTAATTAACTCTAGTGTGGAATTTTAGACAAATTGGAACTATATAAAGTACCTAGGATACCTCCTTCCTCAGTCCATGCAGCAGTTTGATTATATTGCTGAAGCATTGCTAAGGAATCTTATTAGATCCAGACATGATCTCATAAGTATTCATCTATATAATAATATGCTTGATAACAAGGCATAATGTGTTCATGAATAATTCATAAGCTAATAAAGCACTTTTTTAACACCTAACGGTTTGAGGCTCTAAAGGAAGCTTCTAGAAGCAATGTATGTTTTGTGTTTCACACCCCAGGTAACTTGACACCTAATAGTTATTGAGGTCCACTAGAGCTAGCTAGCTATAAAGCCTATATTTTGAAAGGTGAATTCTAATTCAACTCAGCTCTTCAAGGAGTCAATAAAAGCTTCCCAATGAAATAAGAAGCTCACATACATCTTGGGAGGGGGGGAGTGAGCTAATGAGCAAATACCACCTAACTCTTATACAGGGGAACTGAACCTTCTGGAACTATGTTTTGTGTTTCTAAGCTGGTTAACTGCATTTCTGAAGCTTAGACCGAGACTTTTTACTGACTGGTCCTTCAGTTGTCTACTGTGCTCTGCAACAGAGAAATAGAAGAGCTTCTTTCTCTGAGGAACAGTGGCAGACAGAGAGAGAGAGAGAGAAAGGGAAAGGGAGAGGAGGAGAGAGAGAGAAAGACAGACGGGAAAGGAGAAAGGTTGAGGAAGAGACAAATGGGAGGGACAGGGAAAGAGAAAGGGTTGAGGAGGAGGAGAGAACAAATGGAAAAAGAAGAGAAGGATAAGGGAAGAGAAAGGGCGAGGAGGAGAGAACACACAGAAGAAGAAGAGAGGAATAAGGGAAGAGAAAGTGTGAGGAGAAGAGGGAGCAGCTACTACAAGTGGAGAGCAACTTCCAGGACAATATCAGGCAGTACAACAGTGCCTTCTCCTTTGCTCCATTTAAATTAATTTGTTCTTTGGGATTATTAGCTACATTATACACCGAGTGCCACTATGTGGTGGGTATTTGCTAGTTTCTTATAATGTTCCTTGTTGATACCACACAAGAAAAAAGGAAAGAGCCTTTTTGGCATCAGCTGATTTGGTATCCTGCTGAAATTTGGTTTCCTGCAGCTTTGGCAGGGTAGAAGTCAGGTTATAGGTATTGATTGTAAATCTACAGATCACTTTAACCTGACAATAGATATGCAAGGTCCTCACAGACCCTTTGTCAGTACCAGGTCCAGTCACATCTGTCAACTGGTTGTAGATGATGACAATATATCATCTGAGCACGTTACCATAAAAAAAAACTAGACCATGGACATCTTCACTGGTTGTATATAGATGATGACAGTAACAATTATGATATCTTCTGAGCACATCATCATAAAAAGCACAAGGTCTGAGAGTACTCCACACACACACCACTCCAGTCAGGACTCTGTGTGGATGTTAGCAGGTGAGATAAACAACGGACCTGTGTTTGTTTTAACTATGAGTAAGTGAGGTCAGCACTAAAAATAAAATAATCTACCACATGTATCCATACCCCCACCATACACACTTCCACAGGAATCCAGCATTATCCTGAGTAGGAGGAGTACTTGCTGCTAGTCTTCAAACACCTTCAGTGAGAAGGTAAGGAAAGCAACCAGAGGTAAGCAATGCTGTACACCACACCAATGTCATACCCTCTCCAGTCGAGAGCTCCAGTGGGTGTATACTGTATCCTAATATTAGTGAGTAAATGAGGTTATCAGTCAGAGCTGGCCTCAGGTTGCTTGTGATTATTGTACATCCATCCATCCATAAACATCTTTGAGTAGGCGAGCTAGGTGAACAAGTAGGCAAGGTGATTAGTATGAAAGAGCACATTCTAATGCTACCAGCAGCAGTATGATACACACATGTCTCAGAAATCAAAAGGGCCCAAGTGTTGTTTGTGAATGGGTGAAGTCATGCCTATATATTCATATTGTCTGTAAGTAGGTGACTTGATAAGGCCATAGAAGCACACCACCAGCTGGAATATAAGCATCCCCTCAATTTTACAGTGATTTCACTAGCTACATGTTGAGACTACACACAGCTTCATTTGGATCAACAAAATTTTCTTGTACTTCCATCCTGGCTGCAGTTATGCTTACACTTTCTCTCCCCAACTGTTGTGGTTAGCCATATACTACTTCATCCCTTACTGTAGTTACCACCTATACTCCCTCCCTGACTGTAGTTATCACCTATACTTCCCCACAGACTGTAGTTACCGGCTATACCCCTTCCCTGACTGTAGTTACTGGCTATACTCCCTCCCTGACTGTAGTTATCACCTATACTTCCTCACAGACTGTAGTTACTGGCTATACTTCCTCCCTGACTGTAGTTACCAGCTATACTTCCTCCCTGACTGTAGTTACCCCCTATACTCCCTCCCTGACTGTAGTTATCACCTATACTTCCTCACAGACTGTAGTTACTGGCTATACTCTCTCCCTGACTGTAGTTATCACCTATACTTCCTCCCTGACTGTAGTTATCACCTATACTTCCTCACAGACTGTAGTTACCGGCTATACTTCCTCCCTGACTGTAGTTATCACCTATATTTCCTCCCTAACCTTTTCCCTCACTGTAGTTCTTCCCAGACTATAGTCCCACAAGAGAAATTTCACACACACAGGTGTGTAAACAAAGAAGACCCGAAATTCTTGAAGATAATTACCACCTTATCATGGGTAGTCCATTTGCATTTGGGTAGTCCATTTGGGTAGTCCTAGTCCACCTGGTTAGTTAGTCTACTGCTGGTTAGTCCACTCAGATCTCTGTTTGTGATGTGGTTAGCTCTTGGTTTCTACAGTGGAAAGCTACTGCTTATGGAAATAATGTTGGTCAGCTCTTGGTTTCTACAGTTCCCCTCCCTGCCAAAAAAATAAATTCTATAAGTTTATGTTGATAAAGGAATACTAGGAGACTTTTGAAGTTCAAGAACTGATAAGTAGAGATGAGGACTTGAATTTCTTTAGCTAGGTCATCAGACTGGGAAATTAACAAATGACTAACAGGGAATCTACCCTAAATACAAGTAGCTATTTTACAGATAATACACATGATAGTGAATGTGGAACAAAGCTCTCTTGTACTAGTATCAACCTTGTGGATGAAAGTAACTAACATGTGGATTAGTCGTGAATAGTGTGGATAAAGTAACATGTGGATTAGTAGTGAATAGTGTGGATAAAGTAACATGTGGATTAGTAGTGAATAGTGTGGATAAAGTAACATGTGGATTAGTAGTGAATAGTGTGGATAAAGTAACATGTGGATTAGTAGTGAATAGTGTGGATAAAGTAACATGTGGATTAGTAGTGAATAGTGTGGATAAAGTAACATGTGGATTAGTAGTGAATAGTGTGGATAAAGTAACATGTGGATTAGTAGTGAATAGTGTGGATAAAGTAACATGTGGATTAGTCGTAAGGTGCATTATTCATGAGTAGTTGTGGACCAATCAATGAATATAGCAACTTACCCTTTGTCAATTATTTTTACGATTTGGGTGTGGGGTGAAATGTTCCCATCCCCCCCTTGAGATAGAAGACAGCATTCCAATCACAAGGAGTAGTTATGCTATAAATATAATATCTCCCAGTGTGTTGTGTTCCTAACTGGACTCTGTAATTAAATCCCAAGACAAGAAACCCTCACAATAATAGTTTATTACATCAGCATAGAGCCAAGAACCTCATAAGTAACATGACACCTCAAATAATTATTATTGTAACCATTTTTCCTCCAATAGCTAATTATTTTAGGAGTTGCTTCCTTAAATCTAGCAGGAACACAAACAAAAAGTGTCCATTTGCTGACTAGATTATTTATTGCTAGTGAATGCTAATTTACTCACAAACCACAAGCTATTATCAGACCCAGAGAATTAGAAATACCTTGCACAGGTCTGTAATAATAGTTCAAAGCAATTTACAAGATCGGCCCCTTTTGATCTGAAGGTAAATCTACACTCTCCAGCCTAGGCAGTCACTCATGAATGGAATCCAGTCATAATCACATCATCTGGAGGAAGCTAGAGGTAAGCCTTAAAAACATGTATATTTAAAGGGCAAGTACCAGGTTCTATTAATAGCTTGGAATGTGCTTTACAGGGTGGATTTGGTAGACCTGAATACTATGATTCTTTGTAACACAAGGTTCTAAATGCTTGAAATATACTTTTAGTGTGAAGTATGAAATATTGCTAGCTAGATCCCATACACTCAGATAGGGGGCAAGACAAATGGCATGAAGTGTATTAATGCATACGTTTAAAGCTAGTTTGAGGTAGGATGGTGTACAGGTCCCCTAGACGTCGATATGAAAGTAATAATTTTGGTGTCCCCAGTTTAGTGTCATTTCAGTGAACTTTGCACTCAAGATTTGTCAAGAGAAATAGTCATGTAATGGGTGTGTTTTCAATTACAGTAAGGTAAACTTTATAGATTTATATACTTTCTAAACTCGTCCACAAACCCTAGATTCTAAAAAAATAGGCAAACCTGAAGGAAACAGGTTTGTTCCCTCATCCATAAACACCATCTGGCTTCTAAATCATGTGGACACCAGCTGGGTTCTAAAAATAGGGTACAGGTGAGGTTTGATCAACATCCACCCACCTATTATGAGTCATTGGATTAAGGTATGAAAGATAATATGCCATTACGCACCAAATTCACCACAGTAAACAAATTACCCAACCATCAATTATTTAGTTATCTAAACAGAACCTGTACTAGCTATAAGTGGTAACGTTAGGGAGCCTTGTATAGATAACCCTCTCGACTCACATGGGTATTTCTACCAGGTGAATATATTATATAGATCAATTACCTGCCATTGTAGTCAAGAGTATCAGCATCTACTTACCTGATCAAGTACTATATTTTCACTGTGTTGATAAAATTTGGGGTTATGTAGCTATAGGAGGATCAAAACTGATGGGAACACGTGATTTTTCACACTAAAAATAATTTTTTGATTAGACATGAAAATCTCAATTTAGAGCACATCACCATTTGTACCACCTGAGGTCAAAAATAATTATCTTTCCTCAGGGAGGTTTGTAGTTCAAGCATCTTGTGGCTTCAGTGAGAAGCTGTTTACACATCCCAGGACACCACAGTTTGAGTTAAGAGTTAAGTCTGTAATGTTAGTGTCAATTAGTAAGATGTCCCAGGACACCCAAAGACACCTTCTGCCTTGAACAGATTGCCAGGACGCATTGTGTACACAGTAAGTATGTTGCTGGCATCTGGACACACTGGGATAATTAAAATCCTATGCAGCTGGTTGCCCAGCAACCAGACATTTGCGTCACACACCAGCACCCGCCCACACAATCAAGTGCAAGGTGAAATAAAAGGCAGCACTCTCATGGGACAAAGCAGTGTAGGTCTGAATTACACCAAATAACCAGCTACATGGCTACCCAACCCGGTAAGCGAAACCTTTTTTCAACTGCAGCCTACTAAACTACTAGCTAGTAGCACTAGCGGGGTGCCAGCAGCGCTGGCTCTCGCGAGGCACCTACGGTAGCAAACTAGTTAGCAACTAGCTAGACTGTTACCGCTAGACTCCAGGCTAGAGATTATGAACTAGCTAGCTACATCCGTACACAAACTTAGTCCGGCGATAATTCAGCTAACTTGGGTCGGATCACTAAAACGGGGTCGGATAGTGACTTAGCTAGAATTTATTGTTTAATACTTTCTTCTAAAAATTTCCAGTTAGTTGCTGCGTTCCAAGTATTATAATGGACACTGGACGAATCTGCACCTGCCAGCTCCACCAGGAAACGGTGACGCCGCCATCATCAGAACTCTGCAGAATAGACTATCCCAGACCAAGACATTATTTTCCGCAGAGACATGTATACACAGGACAAGATCTTGTAAGATCCTGCAAAGGTGTTGTGGGGAAAATGGAGCAATCTGTTAACAGTCCGTCTGGAAGCAGATTTAGACTAGAAGAAACTGGTGTGCAACGTTGTACAGAAGAGACCACCAGACACAGACACCCGGAAGATGCACACATTCTAGAAGTGGGGAAGACATTCACACAAGTCTGGAGATTTACATGCTCCTCACCAAACAGTCTCTCTCTAAACATGGACACTGACTATGATATTATGATTCTCCCAAATGGCAGATATTAACTCTCTTCTCTGTAACTTTGCACTAATTTTGGGTTTTTGCAAATTTCCTCTCTCTCATGTGTGTGTGTGACAATGGATACCTTATTCTGCAAATACATTAGTCCATCTCAAATTTAGCCAATCTCTTCAAAACTTTTAAATTAACTCAATATTATTATTATTATTATTATTATTATTATTATTATTATTATTATTATTATTATTATTATTATTAATTTTTTTTGAAAGCAGAGCATTCTTAATGTGTCTGCATTTAACGACAGTGATTGACATGTTACCAGTTAATGCCACTCTTTCATGTTTAAAATTTATTGTCACAACTAAAAAAAGAATAAATAAATAATTAATATAGTGACAGACATTGTCATTTGTTCAAATCTATGCCAGCCAATGAGCTAAGATTATAAACACAGCTGACTTTTTTGTTTCCTTTGTCAGGGCTCAACAAGTAGAACATTCTATCTTTGTTTCTTTCCACAGAAACTGCATAAGCTACAGTAGCTAATTGCATTGAACTGTAGCATTGTTCAACTAATAGTAAAGGAAGCCACTATCTGTTGTGGCTAGCCTGGGGATGGGGGTATATATGGTATATAGGAAGATGTCTTGAGTACGTGGGGCTTCAGTTAAAGGTTGGAAGTGATTGGTGGTCTTTAAACACATATCGTAAAACTATTGGTACATTAGAAAATGGTTTAATAAGGCATGTGGTCTTGAAACACAGGGGTCTTATAATACCCCCCAGCCCCCATGGTTTCTACCCCCATCAAAGTAACTGAAGATCATTCTCCACAGTAACAAAGCTGACCACTATGCAGTGTACACCTTCACTCTTAAGCCACCTACCAGGACCCAAGTCTTTGCCAGATCAATACACATCTACCAAAATGATAGGGGGTAGGGGACTAGTTGTGGGAGCCTAGGGGCATTCATATTAGTAACAGTCCAAAGCAAAGGTTCATAAAAGAGTTACATCTAGTACAGGCATCCATGAAATCACAATTACTAGCTGAAATTGGGTCATTCTGGATATCCTGGGATAAACTGAACTGTCCTCATTAGACCTAAGGGGTGTCCTAATTTCAGGGGGTGGGAGAGGGTAGTTATTTGGGACATCCCTAGGTGTCCTGTACAGGGGGTTAGAATAGAGGAATTCTACCATAATAAACAGAGGTATACTGTTAGATTAGAGAGGTTCCACTGAAGTGCTCTCATTTCAGAGGTGTAGATACACAGAACCAGTAATTAATGATACAAATATATCACTCTAGGAAGACCCAGAACTAGAGAGTAACATCTTAAGGCCACCAAGGAAGACAAAACACAGAAATTAGCATGGACTAGTATATCCCTAAATTATGTCTATAGGATGTATCAACAAAATTCCTAAGTACCTTCCTTCCTGGAAGTCTCCATTTCTAAACTCTGTTACCATGAAGACAGTAGATTAGTCTATAGCTAATTGCCTTAGTCACACATGTTTATAGAAAGGCTTTCCCTCCCCTGACAAAAAAAAAAAAAAAAAAATCCTACCCAGTATAATGTTTATGTGGATAAAGGACTACTAGGAGACTTTTGAAGTTGAAGAACTGATAAGTAGAGATGAGAATAGCTATTTTTACAGGTAATACAAATGATAGTGAATGTGGAACAAGCTCCCTTTGACTAAATGGATTAGTGTGGATTATTCACTAATAGTTGTGAAACCAGTCAATGAATATACCAACTATTACCCATTGTCAATTATTTTTATGATTTGGGTGTGGGGTGGAATGTTCCCATTCCTCCCCTCTCCCTTTGAGTTGAGATAGAAGACAGCATTCCAATCACAAGTAGATATAATATCAACTGACCAATGCATATTTAAATCACATGAAATATTTTACTATTGCTGATTAGATTGCTATTTTACTCACAAACCACAAGCTATACCAGACAAATGTCCTTAGAGAATTAGAAATACTTTGCACAGGTCTGTGATAATAATATGGTTAGTTCAAAGCAATTTACAAGCATAATTCATCAAAAGGCTTGGCTCCTTTTGATCCTATTCATTAGCCACCTAATCAATCCCCAGGGGGTGGAGGGGTGGGAATATCTGGGTGTCCCCAGTTTAGTGTCATTAGTATTAGTATTTCAGTGAACTTTGCACTCAAGATTTAGAGAAATAGGTATGTAATGATGGGTGAGTCTTCAATTAACTCATTCACCAACCCTAGATTTTAAAAATAGGCAAACCAGAGTCAGAATAAAGGAAACAGGTTTGTTCACTCATCCATAGACACCATCTGGCTTCTAAAACATATGAACACCAGCTGGGTTCTAAAAATAGTATAACTACAGGTGAGGTATGATCAACATGCACTCGCCCACCCACCTATCATAAGTCAGAGTTAGTCATTAATTTAGCTCCATATTTAGCTATTAAGGTATGAAAGATATTCGCTATCCACCCACCGAATTCCCCACCGAATTCCCCACAGTAAACACTCATCAGTGGCGTAGCTACATAGGGGCATTTTTAGGGCACATGCCCTACTAAACTCTCTAGGTGCCCTACCACTATCTACCATAATTTTAGCTGAATCTGGTCAAAAATTGATAGTGCAGTTTAGTCTAGCTATAGGTCAGTGCCCTACGGGTGCCCTACCACATGTTTAATCCTGGCTATGCCACTGCGAGTCATGAAATTCAGTAATTAGCTCATGGTATGTAAGATGTCTGTTATCTAAACAGAACCTGTACTATAAGTGGTAACCATAGGGACCCTTGTATCTCAGCTCACATAGGTACCAATATAAAGGTTACACCTCATTGCAGAATTACACTATATAATTACCTGCCACTGCAGACAACAGCAGGTAAGTAGCGTATCTACCTACTGGATCAAATACTATTTTCACTGTTAATAAAAATATCTAAAGGAGAATCAAAACTCCCCTGGAGGTAATGGGATCACATGATTTGTCACACTAATTAATGACTAGACATGAAAATCTCACATTTGTACCAACTGAGGTCAAATTATCAGACTTTGTATATACTTCAAGCATCTTGTGGTATCTGTGGGAAGCTTATAATTAGCCAATTTAATTATAGACAGGATTGACTGCCATCTGGCTAAGTTTAGGGAACTTTAAAAACAAAGTCCTTTACAGTTGCAATAGATGTGGTGTGCTATGGCATAAATGGAACAATTCCCAACTTGTCCATATTTTATCCCTGATGTCCCAGGACACCTTAAGTTGAAGTGAGTTGATGTTGGTAGTGGGAATTTTTTTGTCCAAAGTTGGTTTATTAAAAGCATGAATTTGCTTGACTGTTTCCTGCTTTGTCTGAAGGCTTGGTGTCATATTTCAACACTATTTCATATTAATATTCATTCACACTCAAAAGGGTCATTTCCATTAAGGTCAACCTTTTGCATTTGACCTCTCAAATGCAGCATTCATCTCCCCACACCAGAGTTCAGCTGCTCAAGCCACTCCCATCAACTATTATTACGGATCCAGTCAACAGTTGTCAAGAATAATGTGAGGTCTGTTGAATCACATGTATCCTGTGTGTGGTCAAAGGCATGCTATGTATTGTGAAGTATGCATTCTGTGTGGTCAACTGAATGTAATGCACCTGACACCATTACCACACATTAGACAAAATTTTTTGGATGCCTCAACTATTCAACTTTATCTTATAACTTTTATCCTGAAACAATAGTGTAGTCATAATTATTTTTCTCACACCCACCCAGCCCCACCCCCAGCCCCACCCCCACTATTAACATAATAATTATAATAAGAAGCTACAGTTCATTACAAGCTAGAAGTTCTAACCAGACAAAAATTCACCTGTTACACTTAATTAAACTAGACCACTATACAAAGTCAGCCAATAATATAAAAATCTCACTCATAGTATAGTAAGAACATCCCCAACCCAGTACACACCCAACCCAGTACCCAAAACCCAGTATCCAAAAACCACAACATCACACCAAGTTATGTATATGGAAAGAGACTTAATAAAAGGATTTTTGTTTCAGCTATAGAACTGCCAAATTCAGTCTCCATAAAGGCACTGGTTTCTGTTGCTACATTTAAGGTATCTGACATGATCATATTCCACCCACTATAATAATAATAATCCTTCCTATAATGCTATAAATGCAGCTCTTTCAAAAGAGGTGAATGCCATGATGCGTCAGGATTCCAGGAAGTTTATGCTCTGGAGGGACAATTCAATAATGGGTCATAATATTGGTAACAAAGTAGTCTCCAAGTAGTCACTAAGTGGCCATCATTCTAATGGAAACCAATTAACTACAGTTATATCATTAACCCCCATGGCATGAGTATCAAGTTTAAAATCAGACACTCTTTCTTCCCCCCCCCCCCCCCCCCCAAAAAAAAAGAAAACTGACTGGGTCTCTCCAGCAAATTTATGCAAGATCCACATTAATAGTGAATTCAATACACTAATGTCGAATAAGCTTACCTTTACCAGCTAAGCCTATGCAAACCTGTACCAAACACGTCCTTCAAGAATTTATGAAATCCACACACCTGTGCTCAAATATAGTGAATTCAATACTAGATACTCTTCCCTTTACCAGCTAAAGGTATGCAAACCTCTACCAAACATGTCCTTCAAGAGTTTATGAAATGCACACACCTCATGTACTCTTACAAACCAACTTTTAAAGGAAGAAAGAATTCCCATTATTCTCATTGGTCTAAAGGTAGACAGTCATGCATGACACCATGTCACTCTATTAGATATATAGTCCTGATTCCAATACACATACACGTGTCTATAAAAACAGGAATTCTAATCATCACCACTAAGAGAGAATACATTACATGTATAGGTTTTGATCTGGTAGACCCAATAAAGATCTACTACTGAAAGGTATATAGGCTTGTTGCTTTTGATGATTCAGCAAGAGCTACTCTCCCTAAGGATGGAATATTAATATTTGGAGACTGTTGGTTTATTTTATGCTTTGAAGATAAAAGTGTATTGATTCAGCAATAACTTGTGGGAGAATCTGGTGGTAATCTGACCTCAAATGTGCTCCTAGAATTACTCCCATTAATACTATTTGAAAATGTGTACAGTGGAACACCTCTATTTCAACTTTCTGAAATAGACACCTTTGTATATAGTGAAACACCATCATTTCAAGCCCCTGAAATGAGGACACCTCTGTATATAGTGCTTCCTCTATTCCAACATCTAAAATAAAGAAAACTCTGCAATCCTCTAAAATAAAGAAAACTCTCCAATCATAATAACCATAATAATAAGATTCTGTTATATTCTTGTAGGCAATTGAATTATTCAAGATAGCCATGATGAATGGAGGTAAGTACACCACCACCTCTGCTGGACATGGTGAGTGAGTGGTTGATAAAACAGCTGTGATTAATCCTTACCCACAAGTAGGCACCGGTATTATGCTGGCATAATTTTGGGTAGGTTCTAGCATCAGGAATAATGCTGGAATAATAGGTAAAGGTAGATACTTTTGACCACATGGACAGGTGTACAGAATTTATTGCAAAGGGCAGTAGTCACTAGCAGTACCATCAGCCCTAGCCCTAGGCCCATCCATGCTACTTGTATCAGAAAATTCAGCACTAAAAACTAGCATTGCTGGATGGACACTTAGAATTGTTCAGAGGAAGATTTGTTGGTAGAACCCTATAGAGAGAGTATTTTCAATATTCAATTCTTTCAAGTCACAACAAGACAATACATTATATACAAGATTATATTGAGGCGCTCCAGTAATGTTATAAGTAAACAGAAAGGCTAGTTAGTTAGTTTATAGTTTTAGTTAGGAAGCAGGGTATTTTAGCCTGGCCTCCTGGGAGAGGATCTTAAGGCTAGTTGTCTTTAGGTTAGTTGTCAGAAGGGCATTATTATCTTTGCAAATATGGGGGGTGAGGGGTGGGGAGAGGTTCCTAATACACAAGGTGTCATTTAGAAAAAAAGCAAAAAAAAAAAAAAAATAATAATAAATAAATAAATAAATAAATAAAACAACTTTTTGGGGGCTAGCTACAACTATATTCACAGGTGAAGTAAAGCTGTTGATATTCATAGCTATTATATAAATCATTTCCGCTACCAGCTGCTGTGTTCCAAGCATTATGGTGGGTACTAGTCAGGTCTACTCCTTGTCCACTCCACCAAGAATCAGTGTCTACACCAACACCAGTGCAGTACAGAGTACAGCATCCAGATCCTCAATACCCCTCTTACCACCAACAACAGCTACACCATTTCAACAGAGTGCACGTCTATACCAGAAATGAGCTTGTAAGATCCAGCAGGAGTGTTATGGTCACTGGATTGGGAGAGTCTGTGGCAAAACTTTGGACAAAGAAGTTGAGTTTTGCACTATGCAGTGTTCAATGCAGACCAGACACTAAGATGCAGATAAAGATTAATTGTATATTTCCTGGAAGGAGAGTTAATGAATGAACAGACTATAATATTAGCTATGTAACATTAGTTATAAACTTTAGTCTTTACTTGTACCCTGCTAGCTTATAGCCTTTAGCCTTATTTAGCTATTTAAAGTAGCTATCTTAGTGATGGTTTTTCAATCAGTTTCCATCAGTCTCTCCACAATATTTCATATCTCTTCCACTCACCATCTACAGAGAACTCTTTTATAATACATATCACACTGGTTCTGCTACAAGTCCAGGCAGAGGATATAAATATTTTGTGAGACTGTCTGAATCATTTTTACGTTCAATAAAGCATCACCACGTCTACTTTTTTGTAGCTAATTAGAATACAAATGTTTCTGGCTCCAACAGAAAATTAAAGTGTTGGCTATCCCTGATTAGAGAGGTGGCCTCATTTAAGGATGAATGTTAAAACATCCAGAGAATAAATCATGTCAAGAAATTCAAAATAATAATAGTAATTTGACAAATCAACAGGAAACTGCTGAAAATTGAACTGAGTTGTATAAGTATCAGAATAGACATCCAGAGAGGTCACAAAAAAGAAATTCCCTGCTACTTACCACACTTACCGATATAATAATAATAAATTATTTGACCTTGATGACCTATGTAGCTACAACTCAACTGGAAACTGTTGAAAATTGAACTGATTGCAACCTAGCAGTTGTGCTATCAGAAACCAATTCTGATCCACTGGAATCAGAATAAGGAGGAGCTGCTGGACCAATAATTGGACCAATAATTGAGCCTGGTACTGGAATTGGATGTGGTCCTTGGCTGTTGATAGAAGTGTGTCTTGGAATGGAACTGATTTGAGGTGGACTGGAATCAGGACTGCTATAATGAGTGGGGCTGGGAGTGAGAGTGGGGAGTGGAGGGTGGAGGATAATGGGAAAGGAGGGGTCAGCGTCAGGAGGAGAAGAAGAAGAGGTGTGTACTGCAAAGAAGACAAGAAATAAATGGATTAAATCAATAGGGGATTCCATTGTATGTAGCTTTCATCATACCCAATTTCTGCTACACTTTATATTCCCATGAAATTCCTTGGACCCAATATACCCTACCCTACTATCTGATGTCCTAATGAACACTGTGACCCAATATACCCTACACAACTATCTAATGAACACTGTGACCCAACATGCCCTACTTAACTATCTGATGTCCTAATGAACACTGTGACCCAATATACCCTACTTAACTATCTGATGTCCTAATGAATACTGTGACCCAATATGCCCTACCCAACTATCTGATGTCCTAATGAATACTGTGAAGAATAGAAACTTACCAACATGTCAGAATTCTCCAAATGAAGGAACTTTTCCATTTAATTAAGAATCTCCATCCATAGATTAAAGAAGGACTCTGTCATGAGGGAAGGAAGGTGTTGGAGGAACACCTGAAGAAAGGGGACAAAGGAGGAGGAGAGGAGAGGGAGGAGAGAAAGGGGGAGAGGGGATGGAGGAGAGTGGGTGTGGGTGGGTGGAGTGAGGGAGGAGAAACGACACGAGAAAATAATACATTTAACAACCTCATACATGTATATCCTCGCTGTCCACATGTAGTACATAGATAATTATCAAGTGTTGACCTTGCACAGTAGATTATGACCTTACAACTGACCTTGCACAGTAGATTACAAGCCCGGACATGAGTTTCCTCAAAACCTGCTCTATCACCAACATGAACATCTTTCAACAGGTGAGTCAGCAGCATTGGGAAGAAAACCTGGACACAGTGTAGAGAAGTCAATGTAACTTTTCACCACTATCCCTTCACACTCTCCTAGGGAGAACACTAATATTGAACTGCTAACAGACTTATTATACTGTACATATTACTAAACTCCACTACCCCTACACACACACTGAGGGATATGGCATGCACTGACTTACCTCAGTAAAACAAGCATGCCAGTCTTGTCCTGTGAGGTCATGGAGGTCATGTGATAAAAGAGCCCGCTGTAGGTATGGTATGTAATTGCAGTTTGCCGGACAGACTGACGGCCATCACAACACATCCGAGCCATACCTGAGCAAAGAATATTAGAAAATGTTGACTTCTATCATATTCTAAAGTACAGAAGATCTGGTTATTTTCATTAATCTCACTTAATTCAAGTTGTAGATTTTCATTACTATGTGAGGTCAAAGTGTAATTTGGGAAAAATTTTTGACATTTTTGTGGGATCTCTATAATTAGAATAGCTAGCAGGGTTACTATTACAATGGGAACCATGATACTTATTTGTTTATTAAAGGTTCACAAATGTTTAATCTGTTTTACCAAAGGTCACTAAGCATTCCTACTAAAAGGTGACTATGAGTAATGACTCTAAAGTGAATTGCTTACAAAATAGATCATAGTGGTAGACATAAGGCTTATAGTTTGGTTTCTCAGAAGATATGGTACAATTGATGCAGCAATATGTAATGGTGTAAGTATTACATCATTTCTAGATGCTGCATATATAGCTAGTTAAAAAGATTAGTGGAAAAAATATACTAGAGACAAAATGGCTTCTTGAAATTCTATACCTAATGATTTCACAGATTATGTTTATCATATTACACTTCAGGACAGTTATCAATCTGACACTAAGAGGCCTCATTTAACAATGTAAAGCTCTATCTAAACTGGGGGTATATTATGCAAGTGTCCTAATAAAGAGATATTGGTGGTTGGAATAGAGTGGATTCCATTGTATACAGAAGTGTGCTCAATTCAGGAGGTTGGAATAGAGAGGTTACACTGTATACAGAGGTGTCCTCATTTCAGGGGGCTAGAATAGAAGTGTTTCATTGCATCACCACATGTAGCGGCTTGGGTTGGGTGCACATGACTCAGTGCTGTGTGTGTATATTGGTACTATCAAATTCCAGTCCCAGTTGAGTTCCAAAAGTTAAAAAAAGGGCTATGTACCATAATGGACTAGACTCTTTAAAACAGTCCACATTATAACAGTGGAACTCATCTATTCCAACACCCTGAAATGAGGACAACTCTGTATACAGTGGAACTCCTCTACTCCAACACCCTGAAATGAGGACACCTCTGTATACAGTGGAACTCCTCTATTCCAACACCCTGAAATGAGGCCAGATATATATAGAAGATACTTGGATATAACTTCCAACCCTCTCAAATGAGGTCACCCTCTGTAACCATGGAAATTTAATCCATGATAATTTCACTTACTATAGACAGAATCACACCATATCAGTGTCAGCCAATGATATAATAATAATTACTATGTAAAATATTAATTTAATTAGCTCACAATTATTACAGTCAATTACATTACAATTATTATAACAATTCAATTCAATTAATTGTATATTATATAGTTATTACAACACAGCATTACCATGAACCCGCTAGGAAACAGTCCCCAGGACAGCTCTATGTTAATACATTGTTACAACCATCACATATTGAGGTTAAAGGTCAATTTTTAGTGTAACTGGAGATATCCTAATCTAGGAGCACATGATAATAGATTAATAATTAATAGATACGACCCTTTACCAGTTTAGTTGCAATCACAGTAAAAACTTGATAAAGGACTCTCTGAAAAGGAGAACCTCTGCATAAAGGATAAAATTAACCTCTGAGATGAGGATAGCCTCCCTACAAGGGACAGTAGACCTGATCCCAATGTGCCCTTGATTCAGAGGTCCCACCAAAATCATAATGGACTTAGGATATTTTTACACTAACTCTGCCAACACAAGTCTTAAAATGAAGTATAAATTTACACATAGTAAAACTACCCTAATGTACTTGAATTTATACAGAGGAGACAGTGGTCTCACCACCAAAGGAAAGTGTTTTTGAATTAATTAGTGGAAACAGATTGAAGACATGAGATATCATCATATCACATGTCTTTTATAAACACAATTATGCTAGTCAGGAAGTACAGAGTTACAAGGTAAGCCACCTCAGTTATTACTACTGGTATCACAAAACAATGGGTGAGTGTAACACCCTTTAATGGAATCCTATTTGAAGTTTTTATTCAGAACCTGTGGAGCTTCTCTATTCCAGACACCTTGGGACAGATTAAAGTGTCCTGATTAGAGGAGTGTGGCCTCATTTCAGGGGGTGAAGTTCTATTAATACACAAGCTGTTATTCAAAGTGTCCTTAATACAGAGGTGTCCTCATTTCAGGGAGTTGGAATAGAGGGGTTCCACTGTATATAGAAGTGTCCTCATTTCAGTAAGTGGGAGTAGAGAGGTTATATATTATTACCTTGTAATAGTGGACACCGGGCCACGTGCCAAACAAGTCCGCATTTCTCTGTCCTGGCACATTCATCAGTCATGTCCAGAGCAGGACAGTAGCTATCCTGTCCTGACCCATCCTCATCTTTGTCATCCTGGGTCCTACTGTCCACCTCACCCATCAAACGGGACACAGTCTTTGAATCAAGAACCTTTCCAACTTTGAAATATAAAGTATCTATTAAATCTAACAGTTTGAGAAGAGAAGACATGTACGTCACACTGGTATCTCTGAGGCTCGATAGCTTCCCACTGATTTTACCCTCTCCTTTATCAACTTTCTCTCTCTCTCTCCTTGTGGGGGAAGAAGCCTTTTCTTTCCTTCCTCCTTGTGTTCTGTGGGGTTTGGTGTGTAGTCTATCGTATTCTAACGAGGATGTTCATGATGCAACTTCTGTAAAATGTTTGGTGCATTTCACACAGGCACTGAAGTTTTCAGAAGTTATCAAGTGGTCGCTCCTGACAATGAAGGAGAGTGACTCACAGGTCTTGAAGAAGGCCTAGGACATCACAATGGCATCATTAGATAGTATTCTGCAGTTCCTTTGGGAGGACTACAAGTAGCAAGTATGGGGAGGGGCTACATGCTGTAAGTATGGGGAGGGGCTACAAGCTGTAAGTATGGGGAGGGGCTACAAGCTGTAAGTATGGGGAGGGCGTAAATATGGGAAGAGCTATAAGTATAGGAAGGGGATAAACACTGTGTACCACTAGAGAAAAGGGTACCCCTCCTCAACAAATGAGTCAAATTATATTAACCTTAATACACAAGTTGTTTGGGATATATTCTAGTGCTCTTAATACAGAGGTATCATCATTTCAGGTTCTGTATATAGAGATGTCCTAGTTCTCTTTCAGGGGCTGTATACAGAGGTGTCCTTATTTCAGGGGCTATATACAGAGGTATCTTTATTTCAGGGAGTTGGAATTGAGGGCTTTCAAAGTGTAGTAAGAGTAACACCGAGGAAGTAAAGAAATGAAAATCTTAGGATATTGACAAACAACACATGTAAAGAGCAGACTTCAGCAAAAATTCCATTGAACATAGCAACAGCTGTTCCAGAAGGGACATAACATCCATAGAGATTAGCTAAGACAAACCCCAGTAATGATATCCATTAAAATCAAGACATTATAGCCTGATTCATTACTGAAGGTGATACAACAGTATCCATGGATATTACCAGACAAACCATAGTAAAGATATCCACTAGAATCCAAGTATTATAGGAAATAAATTCCCAATTTATTACTGAAGGTGATATAACAGTATCCATGGATATTACCAAGACAAACCCTAATAATGATCTCTACTAGAATCCAAGTAGCTATTTTAGGAAATAAATCCCCTAATTCATTACTGAAGGTGATATAACAGTATCCATGGATATTATTTCAAGGCTAAGGGCAGCCATTACAACACTCAATAGGATTCATAGTTGATGGCTAGTTTAGTAAAGCCACAACAAACAGCAACTAGAATACCAACAATGCAGATTTAATGAGCAATTCCTTATCCAAACAGCAACTACTACATTTTGTAAGGTACTGCAGGACAGGAGTTATCTAAACAATTATTGTGATATATAGTACTAGCACTCTTGGAAAGAATAGATAGATGTTTATTGTTTTGTGTAAATTTCTTTGTAAACTCTGTGTATCTGTAAGTTCCATACAATGGTCAGATCACAGAGATATCCTGTTTCAGAGCTATCCTTATTTCAGAGCTTCTAACTCATAACACTTCTGACCACATGAAAACTGAAACTGAATCATAGAGGTGTCTCTATATTTTTAGAGCTGTAATACCGTGGAACCTTAAAAACTGTCTCTATTATAGAGGTGTCTCTATTTTAGAGTGCAATACAGTAAAACCTCTCCATTTTGAGACCTTGGAAACTATCCATAATATAGAGAAGATGATAGTATTTCAGTTACTTTGGGACCTTGAAAGCTGTCATTTTAGAGTTTATTTCAGACCTTGAAATTTCAGAAAATTGACCTTAATTGATACAGACTTCAATTCTTATTTCAGAAGAACCTCTCTAATCAAATGTGCTCTTACATCATGATCAGAAGAAACTTTTTTAGAGCATAAGAATTTTAGAAGTGCCAAAAGTGTACCTTGTTTATCGCAAAAGGATTTTTTTGAGCAATTACTTAGCTCCTGTCAGCTTCAGAGGGTAATGAGTAATTTAACTCCATTCATAATCAGATTAACAATGTCCTATAGTTAATGCAGATATATACATCCTACTATAATTAAACTTCTTTCTAAAATGTCTATTTTTAGATTTGCCTAACACATGCTAAATTCAGTTACACTTAAAAATAGATTTTTTGTTTAGCTGTGATTGTATTCCATGGGAAATCTATCCTATAGGATGTACACATATGGTGTGGGAGTGTGTACAATGGTTAGTTAGGAATACTAGTGAGAGCATTATAATGAAGTTAAAAAAAACTGATTTTACTATTAATTAAGGACAACCTCCACATTATAATATTACCTCTGAATTAAGGACAACCTCTATATAAAGGACAGTTTCCAAGGTCCCAATGTGTCCTCTATAGAGAGGTTCCACTGTATATTACCTCTGAATTAAGGACAACCTCTATATAAAGGACAGTTTCCAAGGTCCCAATGTGTCCTCTATAGAGAGGTTCCACTGTATATTACCTCTGAATTAAGGACAACCTCTATATAAAGGACAGTTTCCAAGGTCCCAATGTGTCCTCTATAGAGAGGTTCCACTGTATATTACCTCTGAATTAAGGACAACCTCTATATAAAGGACAGTTTCCAAGGTCCCAATGTGTCCTCTATAGAGAGGTTCCACTGTATATTACCTCTGAATTAAGGACAACCTCTATATAAAGGACAGTTTCCAAGGTCCCAATGTGTCCTCTATAGAGAGGTTCCACTGTATATTACCTCTGAATTAAGGACAACCTCTATATAAAGGACAGTTTCCAAGGTCCCAATGTGTCCTCTATAGAGAGGTTCCACTGTATACAGTAGAACCTCCCTTATCCGGACTCCCAAGATGCGGGCACCTCCTTCAACCGGGCAGCTATATCTGGAACTTTGACCTTATATGTAATAACATGTGGGTGTGGTTCAATGTCCATACTGAGCATGTGCATGGCATACTACTATGGCAAGCAAAAGGAAAAGAATGAAGACTAAGAAACAAACCAAATTATCATCTTTTTTTTGTAATACATAGGGTTCATAACATTACATCTTCCTTTATTATGAGATATGGGCAAATCAGAGTGACGGGCACCCCCTAAAACAAGACTGCCTGTATAAGGGAGGTTCTACTGTATATATTACCTCTGGATTAAGGATAACCTCTATATAAAGGACAGTTTCCAAGGTCCCAATGTGCCCTTTATAGAGAGGTTCCACTGTATATTACCTCTGAATTAAGGAAAACCTCTCTACAAAGGACAGTTTCCAAGGTCCTCTATAGAAAGGCTTAACCTCCATGCATAATTAATTTTAGAGAGAGAGCATATAAACATATCCAGTGTGATCTAGATATGACTTAAATATTTGCAAATACACTTAATTAAAGACCCACAGACCATGAAAGCACACACTTGGCTACCCAACCACTGATAAACTGATAAGAGAAGTGTGTCAGTGTCAGCCTGTTATCTAATTATCTAAGAGGGAGGCACTTAAAGTGAATATACCATTAGAAAGCTCATCTCAAGAGATACATTTTGGTACCAAAATCAGCTTCATAGGAGATTGCATTCTCGAGTTACGACGAACCTTTTGAAGGAAAATTTTATTCCCTACCAAAACACAAGATAAACTTTGATACTTATTTTACCATATTAAATTTTCCTAGAACTAGCACATCTGAAAGGGACTTCTCCAAATGAATTCAAGACATGGCCACCACATACCTTATGTTTAGTGTACACAGATATGTAAAATGTATGTAAAATGTATGGATGATGAAATGACATGTATGTCCAAATATAGCAAATAGCCAGATTTATAATCTAGAACATTTTTACAGGGAATCAAACTGTGTAGAAACTTTGGAGTATAAATATTATCAATTAGAGTTGGTTAACAGACCTTTTTAAAGTTCTAACTACTTCCAACCATAATAACACATAATAACAACAATAATACACATGTCTACTCCTGAACTATAAGGTTCTAACCACTTCCAACCACAATAACACACATGTCTACTCCTGAACTATAAGGTTCTAACCACTTCCAACCACAATAACCATGTCTACTCCAGAACTAGCCCAGCCCACACAGACATCAATCCCCTCATGATGTTAAACAAAACTCCATGAGCTGATGATATAATTATTAGTCACCAAATTGGCAGACAGGATGACTCCAATATCTCCTTTTATTGCTAAAAATTTAGCCAGTTACCAGCTTACAGTACTTTGAAGAGCAGCTAATAAATTATACAGGTCCATGGATGGACCATAACCATGAGAGTAATCATATTCATAGGCCTAAAAATTCATGGCCTGGCACAGACATATACAGATGGTTTGTTATTATAGAACACACTGCCATGAGCTCAGACTAAAATGATTTCACACTACAAAGATTCCAGGCACTTCTATAGAGCAGTCAGAAGACAAATGTTAACTAGTAGGCTAGCAAAAGCTGAGAGAGGAGAGGATACAGAGAGGAGGATACAGAGAGGAGAGGATATAAAGAGGAGAGGAGAGGATATGGTGATAGATGTTGTAACTAAGGAATTCCAATGATGTAATAAAAGAGCCTATCATGTTGCTAGGGACCATTCACATCCAAAAGACCTCTCCCCACATACACATATACATATACACACAACAAAAACTAACCTCATCACATCATTTTTAGTCTATCAGTAGGCCTAAGGGGCAAATGGCTAGTTTAGAGAATATAGACTTTGTTTGTAAACTGTTAACTAAAGTCTGTCCTCTGTATATTACTTTTGAATCAAGGACAACCACTATATAAAGGACAGTTTCCAAGGTACTAATGTGTCCTTTACAGAGGTTCCACTGTATATTAGCTCTAAATTAAGGACAACCTCCATATAAAGGACAGTTTCCAAGGTCCCAATGTGTCCTTTATAAAGAAGTTCCACTGTATATTACCTCTGAATTAAGGACAACCTTTACATACAATAAATTTTCTAGTTATCCACCAATTCTACACAATGAACACTACCACACCAAAACAAATATAATAAATATTTAACATAGTATCCAAAAAAGGTCACTTGGAGGTCAGAGTTGATCATTTTTTGCATAACTATTATTATAACCAGAAATAATATTTTTAAGCTGATTACTAACTGATATCTAGAAGAAATATAATATCATTTTTAAAATTGTTAATACCATTAGAAAGCATATTTCTACAGCTACATTTTGGTACCAAAGTAAGCTTTATAGGGGAATACATTCTGTTTTGAAGGTAAAATTTAATTCCAGTCTTCTGATGCAAATCAACAGCAATAACTAGTAGTAAATATATAGTGTAGTGTGAAAACCTTAGCCACCAAACTCAGAAACTCATGAATTTGATTCCCACCCCATGAATTTTTTCCCTCGTGACTTTGAAACATTAGATTAGCCACCTAATTAATTAGTGTCTACGACACAGATGCCCTCATTTAAGGTGGTTGGAATAGAGGAGTTCCACTGTATACAGATTAGTGTACAGAGTGTGACTTCATCATCCATACAGTGCCCCCCTCCCCAACTCCATAGTCATATACTCCAGATTTGGAACCATTAAAACAAGACTTAACAGACTCAAGATAAACAGTAACAAGGTACTATAATAACATGAAAACAGACACCAAGATTAGTCACCCTAACTAATATGGCACACTGGATGACTTGATCATTTATGGCTAAAGACTATCAGCTATAAATATAGAACAGCTGTAATGATTTAGATTACAAACAGTATTCATAATATTATTATTCATGGCCTCTCAATCAGATGATTCCAATTATAAAAACAATATACCCACACAGCAGGTGGGAGACTACAGGAGAAACACAGCTTTCAGAAGACCCAGATGGCAGTCTAGTTCTATCCCACTACAGAAAAGGGGGAGGGCCTAGTCACATAGGCACCCAATAACTTAATAATTGCTTACTCCAGGGTAGGCTCCAGTAAATTATGCCGGGCATAATTGGAGCATAATAGGGAGCTTCAACCATTATGGTTGGCATAGTTTGGAATTGACTAGTACATGGCCTAAGTAACTAGTTAGCTGAATTAGTCCTAATGGAGTTTTCCTGCTCTAGTACTTCTAACCCTGAGATTGAGAGTAGAAGTAGCAGTGAATCATAGGGTGAGAGCTCTTTAGTTCAACAAAAAAACAGGACTGCTTTATGGCTAAGTAGATTAAGAGCCCCTGCTAAGTCTGATTTGTGAAGATACTGACTTAATTTGTTCTAAAAAAGTAGGGCGTAATGGGTAGAATTCAGAGCATAATAGGGTTAGATTTTGAGCAATGCTCCAAAGCATAATGGGCAAAAATTTACATAATTTACTGGACTCTACTCCAGGGCCCTAGGGCTCCTGCCTCCTGGCCTTTAGCTACATGTAAATCATATCCCACTGATAGGGTAACTGGATGAGAGCCAGTATTAGCCAAAGACTTCCCACTAAGGTTAATGGTCATATTCATAGGCTAGATGATCTCTCTCACTCATGGTATACACATTGCATGGTAATTTATGATTTCATAATGCATGCTTAAACAATATAGGCTAAGAGAAAGGATACATGTTTCTAGTAGATAGATAGTAACTTATCCATGACTTCATAATTTGCATCAAAGTGTGCATACAGTGGCTCCTGAAATGAGGACACCTCTGTATACAGTGGAACTCCTCTATTCCAACACCCTAAAATGAGGACACCCCTGTATACAGTGGAACTCCTCTATTCCAACACCCTGAAATGAGAACACCTCTGCATACAGTGGAACTCCTCTATTTCAACACCCTGAAATGAGAACACCTCTGGATATAGTGGAACTCCTCTATTCCAACACCCTGAAATGAGGACACCTCTGCATACAGTGGAACTCCTCTATTTCAACACCCTGAAATGAGAACACCTCTGTATACAGTGGAACTCCTCTATTTCAACACCCTGAAATGAGAACACCTCTGCATAGAGTGGAACTCCTCTATTTCAACACACTGAAATGAGAACACCTCTGGATATAGTGGAACTCCTCTATTCCAACACCCTGAAATGAGGACACCTCTGCATACAGTGGAACTCCTCTATTTCAACACCCTGAAATGAGGACACCTCTGTATACAGTTGAACTCCTCTATTCCAACCCCTTGAAATGAGGACACCTCTGCATACAGTGGAACTCACTCCTCTATTTCAACACCCTGAAATGAGAAAACCTCTGTATACAGTGGAACTCCTCTATTTCAACACCCTGAAATGAGGACACCTCTGTATAAAGTGGAACTCCTCTATTCCAACCTCCTGAAATGAGGACACCTCTGTATACTCTATTCCAACCCCTTGAAATGAGGATATCTCTGTGTCCATGTAGATTGATGATGACAATATTGACTGGCGAGTGTTAAAGTCAGAAATATTTGCCACTGTAATGGATTTCTTTGCAAGTGGGCTGCCAGCGGTAACTGAAGACCTCACCTCCAATAATATAGGTTGGTCTATGGTTCTTTCAGTATTACGAGGAAGACCCTCTGTAGTGCAATAAACTACAAACTACAATCTGAGTGTAGACTGATAGAATATGGCCAATGAAATAGACTACATTTTAAGCATGCACGACATGTGGTTTTTAGAGAAGGCAGAAAGTATCTGTCATTAAAAAATGTTGGTTGAAACACATGATGATCTTCTCTAAACTGTTTACACCACCTCAAGTCTTTACTCCGGAGTTCAGATAACAGCTGAAAACAAAACACTGACCTCAAAGGCTTACCCACAGAGACTTAGCAACAGGCCAATGTGCAAACAGCTAACCACTATAAATAGTCCATAGCCCCCCCAGAGGGCAGTCCAGTAACCTTATTTCCACACCCAGGAATCTACTAACAACAGCTAAAGGTAACCTTTGACTCATATGCAGATAACATGACCTGGAACTTGAATGTTTCCATTTTAGTCTACCCAAGTCTCTCAACTCCCCCTTCCCCAAATAATGGCTCTTCCTCCATGTAACAGTAGAGATTACATCAATCAGATTGTCAATTGTGTACTATTGTTATTGTACTGTATCCAACCCTAGCCCTACCCCATAGCGATAGTACAATTGACAATAATTAATCTGAATAATCTGTTACATGGAGAAAGAGCCCAAATAACAATGCAGGCTATGTTAGCTGTGAGAGTACATTGTTATTGCTTGTATATTATTATAAAAATAAAACTCTCAAGATGAGTACCTGTGACAGTAAATGCAACTGCTTACCTGTGGCTCATGGTCCAGTAACTGGTCAACATCCAGTGAGTCAAAGGAATTCATAACATCAAGTAATGGCATCTACTTGTCCTCAGGTAGGTCAGAAATCCTCCCAAAACCTGTAAATTCCAGCACATTGAAGATGATTGCCCAGTGCTGGGTGGTGGTGAGGGTGGAGGTGTGTGTGTGGATGAGTTCATTGAGGCCATGGGTTGTCTGCCTGTAGAGCTGGCTTGACTGGTTGGAAGCAGGTGGGAGGGATAGCAGGATGGAATGCAGAGATGAGAGAACCTGTATGGTTGGGTAAAACCGTAGAATCAAGCCTGTTTGAAATGAGGACACCTCTGTATACAGTGGAACTCCTCTATTCCAACTCCCTGAAATGAAGACACCTCTGTATACAGTGGAACTCCTCTATTCCAACACCCTGAAATGAGGACAGTTGTGATCTATCTACCTTTGTATTGTCATTAGGCCTATGAACATTATGCCGGCATAAAATAATAGATTGCTAAAAGCATTGGGAATAATAGGGCATAATTGGGATTTTTAGGTGAACTTTGACCTTTTAATAGCAGCCTTGTTGACCTGCCCTATATGGCTTGTTCTGTGTTACTCAGCTTGCTCTATCTGTTTATTAAAATCTAGCTACATTATTACACTCAGTGTATAATATCACCACACTGTGGCACCGGATGGCACAATACTATTTACAGCTGTGTCATAATGACTATTTTCAATGATATTTTCAGAGCATAATGGGGCATAATGGGCAAAATTTTAGGGCATAATAGGGCAAGTGGCAAAGAATCAGAGCATAGCATAATAAGCAAAATTTAAAGCATAATGTGTGTAGGCCTAATTGACATGTCTACCAGGTGTGCTTGTTGTCATAACAAAAAGATGTTGAGTACTAACTAGACTGTGTTTACAAACCTGAGGAATCTCTCGTTAATGTAACAGTTTTTGGTTTACTTAAGGCACCTCTAGTTTTTGTAACACACTATAATTTCTAGTCCACTAGACACCTATTTTAGGTCATTAATTGAGATTTCTAACTCCTAGTTTAACTATAGTATATGTCTGGAATATTCTGACAACATAATCAGTTATGTATATTTAGTGGGACATTATGAAGGCTTAATGGGGCGGGGAATATGTAGGAAGACATCATGAGTTTTCATTGTTTATGAAAATATAAAAGTAGCTGGGACATCATGTCCACGAAACATGAATATTTCATGAGGTATATGTATCAGACTTATGGTATGTATAACAACATGAAGAGTTTAACATTCAATAAGAACTCCTACAGGAAATATAGAAGTGATTGCTATTGATTCTGTATTGACTGTCCCTTCAAAATCTAAGTGACACCTATGTAAATTTGGTGAGGTGGTGATTATTATGTGCTAGAATTCAACCTCCTGAAATGAATAACACCAACCACCTGAAATAAGGACACCTTTGTACATAGTGGAACTCCTCTATTCCAACTCCCTGAAATGAGGACACCTCTGTATACAGTGGAACTCCTCTATTCCAACACCCTGAAATGAGGACACCTCTGTATACAGTGGAATTCCTCTATTCCAACCACTAAAATGAGGACACCTCTTTATACAGTGGAACTCCTCTATTCCAACATCCTGAAATGAGGACACCTCTGCATATACAGTGGAACTCCAATACCCTGAAATAAGGATACCTCTATGTATATTAAAGACACTTGGATATGTCCCAATTCAACTTGAATAATAACATTAATAGAACTTCACTCCCTGAAATGAGACCACCCCTCTAATAAAGGATACCTTAATTTGTACCCAAGGCCTACCAACCAGGAACATTTTAAGTCACACTAAGCTTCCTATCACTATCCAGAATGTTATTAAATTGGCTGTAGTGATACCAGTGACTGGGAAGATATACTGGGAAAGTTATGTCTGTGTTATTATCCTGGATAATAACATAGGATAATAATAACACAGTCCCAGTATATCTTCCCAGTCACTGGTATCACTATAGCCAAATACTGGAATTACAACATCTCAGTTTACCCTCAAACCAACCATATTCAGAGCCTGTAAGAGTCCCCAAGACACTCAGGGTTCATATGCAGTGATAGCAGGTATGCTTGGAATGTATTCTACATAGTTATGTGACATGAAATAATTTAGCTCAGAAGGTGACAGGTGTGCAGTGTCCTCATTAAGGAGGTGTCCTTATTTCAGGGGTAGTTTATACACATCTCTATGTAGCTGAAAAGGTGTGCAGTGTCCTCATTAAGGAGGTATCCTTATTTCAGAGGTAGTTTATACACATCTCTATGTAGCTGGGAAGGTGTGCAGTGTCCTCATTAAGGAGGTATCCTTATTTCAGGGGTAGTTTAAACCACATCTCTATGTAGCTGGGAAGGCATGCAGGGTCAGGTGTCCTTACTTCAGGAGTACCCTTATTAGGTTTGTGTAATTCTTTAGTGAATGTGCCAGGTAGTGAATTTTGGCAGTGAATTTTGGCAGTGAATTTTGGCAGTGAATTTTGGCAGTGAATTTTGGCAGTGAATTTGATAGGTATTAAATTTGGCAGTGAATTAGGCAGCATAACAGATTACAAGAGCAATTATGCAGAAGGTATGTAGTGTCCTCATTAAGGGGGGTGGAGAAAGACTTTTAACTTTCAAGTCCAAAAAACAATGCCTGACAGGTATTCCCCATGACATCTCTCCATGGTAACAAGGTAGTGAATAGTGTCAAATCACAGTCTTTAGTAAACAAATCTCTCAAATAGACACACTCAACACTAATTAACTCTTGTATATAAAGACAAATTGGAATAGATATCTCCATAAAAAAGATTAGATTAAAGTCCCTAGGACACCTCCCTCCTCTGTCCATGCAGCAGTTTGTGATTATATTGCTGAAGTGTTGCTAAGGAATCTACTTTTTGGTTTAGATGCTCCAGACATGCTCTCATAAGTATTCATTTCTTATAATGTTCGTTGATACCACTCAAGGAAAGAGCCTTATTGGCATCCTGCAGATTAGCTTCCCTACAAATTTGGTATCCTGCAGATTTGGCATGATAATAAGTTATAGGTTGTCTGCATTGTGTAAACCTACAGATTCTTGTACCAGGCTCAGTCACATCTGTCACCCCTGGACCATGGACAACATCCTCATTGGTTGTGGATGGTGACAATACCGATGATATCATCTGACCACATCACCATAAAAAAAAAAACAAAAAAAAAACACACACACACACAAACACAAGATGAGAGTACTCCACAACATATGCTATTTCAGTTGGGACTCAGGTGAGATTAACAATGGATCTGAGTTTGCTTTCTCTACAAGTGAGGTCAGCACTAATATTACCTCACGCATTCATCCCACACCATACGTACACACTTCTGCAGGAATCCAGCATTGTCCTGGGTAGAAGTAACTGCTGCTAAATAATATAGATAAAGTCTTCAAGCATCAGCAGTGAATAGGTGAGGGAAGCAATGAGGTGAGCAGTGATGTACACTACACCAATTTCTTGCCCTCTCCAGTTAAACTCCAGTGTATGTATGATAGTAAATTGAGTAAATAAGGTTGTACATAGCAGAGCTGGCTTCAGGTTGTCTGTAATTGTATATCCATTAATGTCTACAAGTTGGTAAGGTGAGTGCCCATCAGCATCTCGTTTGAAAAGAGGCATTTTGTATTCGGAACAATAATGGGCAACACTCATCTGACCAGCCCCACCCCCTTTTCTGCACTGAATGCTATGTGGAACAGCATACCAACAAAGTAAACTTTTAGACCCATTTTTGTATAGATATTGCTTTTCTATCAGTGTCTGTACTAGTGAGTTTCATGAGAAGTATTACTGATACCTAACATATGAACTACTGGGGATTTCCAGGCCCAAGGGTTTGCATATTATTGTCTGTGAATTGGTGAAGTCATACCTCATGTATTCATATTGTCTGTGAGTAGGTGACTTAATAAAGCCAAAGATGCACACCACCACCACCTGGAATATAAGCATCCCCTAAATTTTAATTTTACAGTGATTTCACTACATGTTGAGAGTGTACACAAAGCTATATAGAATATTCCTTTTCTGACTTCAGGATCAACAAAATTTTCTTGTATTTCCATCCCAACTGCTATTACACCTACACTTTTTCTCCCCTACTATAGTTACCGTCTATACTTCCTCCCTAACTTTCTCCCTCACTGTAGTTCTTCCCAGACTATAGTCCTATTTCGCACACATGGGTGTGTAAACAAAAATGTTGAGAAAACCTGATATTCATTAAATTCTCGAAGATAATTATGTACCACCTTATCATGATTAGTCCATTGGGTAGTCCACCTGGTTAGTCTAATGCTGGTGAGTCCACATATGATCTCAGATCTCTGTTTGTGATATGGTTAGCCCTTGGTTTCTATAGGGGAAAGCTACCACTTGAAGGAAATAATGTCAAGACCAGATGTTATTATATCAGTCATGGTTTCAAAATTATGGCAAAGCAAGTACAATATTGTGTTTTTTTTTCTGCTGACTAGACTGTTCCAGAGAGAAGAGAGGGTTTACTTGCTAGACTAGGTGGATAGATGCCTGGCTCAACGGTGCATTATTACCAGCCAGATTCTCTTGGACAATGTGTTTCAACCATGGAGGGCTACCAACCAGATTCCCTTGGATGCATTCACTAATCATGGAGGGGATCCATGGGTGGAGGAAAGTTCTTTGAGTTATGTGGGTAAGGATGCAAAATTTCTCCCTCGCTCAGGAGGATCTAACAATACAGAGAGAAGGCATCTTTATTTCTTGTTCCTTGCCTAAAATAATCTGTTTTGATAGGAATTAAGCAATTGTGACAGCTGCCCAAGTTGTGTTGTTGACTAGCCAGTAGCCACCCTTTGGATGGATTGTCAGTATCCTGTGGTGACCATATAGACACTTGACCAATACATGACCAACACACATAGGTATTCATGAATAATTCATAAGCTAATGAACACATTTTTTACACCTGAGGAAGACCTTCTAGAAGCTATGTTTTGCCCCTAATATTTATAATTATACTGTTTGTATGAAGGTGATTGTGTATGATTTTTGTACAGTATTTGTCCAAGATAGCATGCTTTTCTTCTTCTCAAACAGTATATTTCTAAAGTGGCTAGCAACAGGGATAGACCCCCAGTATCCTTTAGTCCAACCCACCCCCCACCCCTAATATCAACTCAGACACCACCCCTCATAAATGGAAGGAAAGAATCTCATAAGGGAGTTAATGTTAATACACAAAGTCATTATTTCCTAGTGTCCTTTTAGAGGGTTGGAATAGAGGAGTTCCACTGTATACAGAGGTGTCCTCATTTCAGGGTGTTGGAGTAGAGGAGTTCCACTGTATATAGAGGTGTCCTCATTTCAGGGGGTTGGAACAGAGGAGTTCCACTGTATACAGAGGCGTCCTCATTTCAGGGTGTTGGAATAGAATGATTCCATTATACAATAGTTAACTTAATATTATATTCTTACTTGGTTAACTGGAGAGTCAGCTTGTCCAAGAAGCCTCAGGGCAAGGTGAAGGAGTGAGACCACACCTCTTTCCAGAAGGAAGGGATGTTGAGTGGCAGAGGATATCAGTCGGGAAAGATGGGATGATACGTCCTTCTCATTTGGTCCCTGCAGTAAAAAACAACAAAACTTAACCAACAGTTTGTTTAGGGTAAAAAGAAAACTATTAATATTTTAGTTACCATAAGAAACTGCAGGGTCAAAAATAAACACCACAGATAGTTCCAATATACACAACAGTTCCAGTATAACTATAATAGTTCCAATATAATTATAGTTCCAATAATTAACAGCTGCACATTTTTGCACCTGGAGATTACATACCACATGTGTTCCTCCTCAAGCAAGTATAATGTACTTTGAACTCTCACCTCGTGCACCAGCAATGTACTCCGAACTCTCACCCCATGCACTCTTTCAAGAATAAAGTTACTTTTCTATATTACTAGTTAGTCTAGTTACTAGAGGGTGGAGTTTTAGGCCACCCAACAGCTATTGGAGGTTAGCAACATACTTCTTATTAGCTATAGTCTCACACTATAAAAGCTATTCACATCACTACTGGAATTAAAGATCATTCAAATAGCCAGTTTAAAGTTCATAAATATTCTTAGTTCCATTATTCAGTAGGGTGAGAGGAACATATAAGGGCCAGGAACCCTAGGGCCACTGTGTTATCCCTGGGGAGTAAGGGGGGGAGAGAGTCAGGTGAGGCTCCGAGGTTTGTTCACATTTTTTAGGGGGATTTCTTTCTTTTAGTGATTCTTATTAACCAACATAGTTTGTCAAGGGTAAGAAAATCATTTTTATAGTCACATATATCTCATCTCACAGCTTGAGCCCCTGACCATGTGCTGGAGTTGACTACGCAGTGTTCAGATTATGTCAAAACCTCTTGTAATGTAATGAACATTAATTTACTCATAAAATTCTGGGAGTTAGGAAAGGGGGGGTTCAAAGGGTGCTGCAGCACCCCTAGTTTTTTTATGCTGCAGCACCACTAGTTTTTTGTGGTTGTACTAATGGCATACATTTTTTTTTTGACAGCACCTTTTTATTCAAGTTTGTTCCAGTTGACTTGTGTACATATGGTTCTTTCTCCATAGAGATTATGTCATTCTGATTACATCATGTGTACTACTGTATCTAACCCCAGTAAGCTATAGCTAGCTTTGTCTCAGAAGAAGCTGACCAGCTTTTTGGCCAAGGTCGAATCAAGTTCAACCAACTATGAAGCAACCAGTGTGTGTTTAAATTATCAAAAATGTAGACAACTTTCTGAGCAGTGAAACAGATTTGAATCCCCAGGGCCATGAAATTAAAATTCCTAATGAAGGGAAAAAATCTGTTCCATGTGAATGTCCTTGTTGTATGAAAATTTTAAGGCAATGTGCTTTGCTGCACAATGCAATGACAGTTGACTTGGGTTTTCCCAAGTATGATTTTGCCTTTTGAAAGAAAGTAGTCTATCATACTAATGCCAGCAATGGAGCAACATTTGATATCAGTGACAGTTTCAAGGTATCTTGAAAATGATATTGATTTAAAGCACCAACTCTCAATGCTTCCCATCAATTATATAGTGTGAAATCCATTTAGAAAGTGAAACAGTTGCTGATGTAATGGACAAGTGCAATGTCTATAAGAATTGCTTACAGAAATTGACAAGCTACTGAGAATGTACTTTTCCTGTTACAAGCACAACAGCAGAGGTCCTTTTCTTCTTTATGGATGCTTAAAACATACCTCAGAAGCACAATGACTAATTGCAGGATGAATAATTGTTGTATATTCGCAAGGACAATACTGACAAACTTGCATAGCTATTGGCTATTAGTAAATCAAGAAGAGTTAATTACTTCTGACAGCTTTCACAATTGTTGGTCTGTTATAATTATAGCTTTAAATAATTGCCCCCCACCCCCCCCTCCCACCCACTGTAATTGCAGCACCCCTACTTAAAATCATCTTCCTACCCCCCCTGCAATTAAGCATTAATAGGTGTAGTAGAGTAGGTGAAGTTAAACAAATGTGACGTCATACTTACGCAAATTAATTAAAAACCTACAGCTTGAGGGGGCGGTACTGGACTACATTATTATTATAAAACCAGAAAAATCTCACTTAACCCTCATATCAGAAGTAGTGTAGAGTATCAGCTAAATCATCCTCGTTTCACCGGTACAACTAGCTATGGCCACCCAACCAGGTAAGCCAGCCTACTAGCTAGTAGCACTAGCGGGGCGTCTGCAGCACAGGGCCCTCACGAGGCTAGGATAGCCAAATCCGTACCCAAGGAAACAAACTAGTTAAATTAGCAGCTAGCTAGGCTATTAGCACTAGACTCCAGGCTAGAGATTTTGAACTAGCTAGCTACAGCTGCACACAAACTTAGTCCGGCGTAAGTCACCTTACTTTGGTTAGATCACCAAAATGGGGTCGGATCGTGACTTAGCTGGCATTTACTGATAACTTTTCTCCTAAATTTTTCCAGTTTGTTGCTGTGCTCCAAGTATTCTAATGGACACAGGTCGGATCTGTACCTGCCCGCTGCACCAAGAATCAGTGACGACGCTATCAGAACCGTGCAGAATAAACTATCCAGGAACAAGACATACATATTTTTCGCAGAGACATGTATACACAAGACAAGATCTTGTAAGATGCGGCAAAGGTATTGTTTATGGGCTAAGAAAAATGGAGGAATCTGTTAACAGTCCGTCTGGAAACAGATTTAGACTAGAAGAAACTGAGTCCTGCAGTGTGCAACGTTGTACAGAAGAGACCACCAGACACAGACACCCGGAAGATGCACACATTCTAAAAGTGGGAAGACATTCACACAAGCCTGGAGATTCACATGCTCCTCACCAAACAGTCTCTCTCTAAACATGGACACTGACTATGAATGATATTATGATTCTTCCAAATAGCAGAATATAACATTCAACTCTCTTCACTGTAACTTTGCACTAATTTTGTTTTTTTTTTGTGTGACAATGAATAATAGTTATTCTGTAAATACTGTGTGACAATGGATTTTACTTATTCTGCAAATACACTTGTATCATTAATATTATTCAATAATAATAATTTATAAACATTAGTCAATCTCTTCATATTATCTTTTAATAATGATTATAAAATTAATTTTGCATTCTTCATGTGTCTGCACTTAATTAAAAGACAATGATTGACATGCTGTAATAAAGCTGTTGTTTACATGCTCTCTTTTCTTTTCATGTTTATGAGAGAGAGAGATCTACTACAGTGGACTTGGTAGCTATTAATAGAAGAAAGAGGAGATTGGTAAACAGTTGACATGGAGTGATGGTAGGTACACATTCAAGAGCTGCAGCTAACTGCAAGTCTCCCTGGATAGTATTCAAAATGGTTCCCTTCTCTGGAAAAATGTATCCCCCCACTCAAGAGCTGTAGCTTACAGCAAGTCTCCCTGGACAGTACTCAAAATGGTTCCTTTCTCTGGAAAAACACAGAATGTGTCCCTCTCTCCTCCTCCCCCATCCAAATAAACTATAGCCAGGATTCTATAAGCTTCCTTTAGTTTAATAAGCACAGCTGGCTTTTTTTCTTTTTCCTCTGTCAGGGCTCAACAAAGTAAAGAGTGAGGAACATTCTAACTTCGTTCCTTTCCAAACGCATAGCTATAGTAGTTTATTGCATTGAAAATACAATAGCATATACAATAGCATGGAATGTTATAGTAAAGGGAAGCCATTATTATGGCTAGACTAATTATCAACTCAGGGGGTAGGAAGATGTCCTTAGTATGTGGGGCTCCAGTGAAAGGTCGGGAATGACTGGTGGTCTTTCAACACAGGTTAAATGTATCATAAAACCATTGATACATTAGAAAATGATCTAATAAGGCAGCTGGTCTTGAAACACAGGGGTGTTATAATCCAGGGACCACTGTACCACATGCAAGATGACCTTATAGTTCACTGTACTGTTTTTATGGCCCCAGTCCCCATGGTTCCTACCCCCTGGAAGTGAAGATCATTCTCCACAGTAACAAAGCTGACCACTACCCAGTGTATTAGCTAGTAGGATACACCAGAGGCAGTCCTTCACTCTTGAGGCTAAGACAGTCATTTGTTTTACCAGAGGTAAATCAATACAATTAGGTATATTATACACATTGACAGGAAGAGGGGGGGGGACTAGTTGTGGGAGGGGCATTCCTATCCTAGTAACAGTCCAAAGCATACAATAATAAAATTACACATGGTACAAGCATCCATAAAATCTCAATTACTAGAAAGCCCACTGAAATTGGGCTAAGATACAGTAGAACCTCTTTCTGGGACAAACTAAACTTGAGGGTTGGGCTCCACTGTAGATATACATAACCAGCAATTCAATACAAATTATGTAACTCCAGAACTACAGAGTAACAACTTAAGGCCTCCAAGGAAGACATAACACAGAAATCAGCATGAAAGACCCAGAACTATAGAGTAACATTTTAAGGCCTCCAAGGAAGACATAACACAGAAATCAGCATGGACTATAATCTTTTAATTATGTCTATAGGATGTATCAACAAAATTCCTAAGTACCTTCCTTCCTGGAAGTCTCCATTTCTAAACTCTGTTACCATGAAGACAGTAGATTAGTTCATAATTGCCTTAACCACACATGTCTTTCCCTGCCCTAACAAAAAAAAAAAAAAAAAGAAAAAAAAATTCTATCCAGTATAATGCTAATGTGGATAAAGGAATACTAGGAGACCTTTGAAGACTGGTTTTCCAGTGTGTATGTCTGTTCAAGGTGGTTCTCATCTGTCCATGGTGGTTTTTCAGTAGTCCCCGCTCCAGACACTTACATTGAGAAAGAGTCCGGACAAGTTCCATAGACTATCTCGTTGGGAATTTAGTAAAAGTTTGCGCTCTGCTTTTAGTGCGAGTACTCTGTAGGCACACATGCACTCACACAGCTAATAGTACCCAAAAATAAACATTCAAAAACTTTGACCTGTGGTGACATTTTGGGCATGCCCCCCCACAAGATTGTTGGCAAGTTGAAACGAGATTGTCTACGGAACTCTCCAGACTCTTTAAGAGTCTGGTGTGCCAAGACTAGTTTTTAAGTGTGTATGTGAAGAACTGATTGAAAGTAGCTATATTACACATAATAGTGATTAGTGGGACAAGCTCTCCTGGACTAATAATATTAACCTTACAGATCGAAGTAACATGGATCAGCAGTAACATGTGGATTTGCCATGAATAGTGTGTGTGGAAACACCTGGATTAGTCATGAAAAAGTGTGTAACATGTGTATTATATTCACCCATAATTGTGGACCAGTCAATGAATATACCAGCTTACCCTTTGCCAGATTTGAGTGTGGGATGAAATATTCCCTTGAGATAGAAGACAGCATTCTAATCACAAGGAGTATATAGTTATGTTAGAAATATAATATCAACCAGTGTGTTGTGTTCCTAACTTCCTGATCACATTTTACATAAATAGGGGACCCTGCAGTTTAACCACATAACTAGAAACTCTCACAATAATAGTTTACTATGAGCCAAGAACCTCATAAGTAGCATGACACCACAAATAATATTATTGTAACCATTGAATCCCATGACAAGAAACCCTCCAGCATAGGGCCAAGAACCTCATAAGTAACATAACACATGATACCACAAATAGTACCATTGAATCTCATGACAAGAAACTTTCACAATAATTGTTTATTACAACAGCATAGAGCCAAGAACCTCATAAGCAACATGACACATGATACCTCAAATAACTATAACCAGTTTTTTTCGATCTTCAAAATTGCTTCCTAGAATCTAGCACATCTAATAATCTGCTATAGTGACTTTATGATTCCTTCAACAGGGACTTAGGAACACAAACAAAAAAAGTGTCTATCAGCACAGTCTGCTGACTAGATTATTAGTGAGTGATAATTATTTGACTCACAAACCACAGCTATATATATATACTAGACAAATGTTCTTAGAGAATTGGAAATATCTTGCATGTGGTTAGTTCAAAGTAATTGACAAGCATAATTTAATAACATCAAAAGGCTTGGCCTCTTTTGATCCTATTCATAACCACTGCATCAGATAAACCTATACTCCCCAGCCTAGTGGTAAGCCTAAAAACTTCTACATTTTTAGGACCGTAAAGGCAAGTACAGTAGAACCTCCCTTATCTGGACTCCCAAGATGAGGGCACCTCCTTCAACCAGGCGGCTAGGGTGCTTGTAACTCTCATTTGCCCCTATCTCAGAATAAAGGAAGGTGTAATGTTATGAACCCTATATATTACAAAAAAGATGATAATTTGGTTTGTTTCTTCTTCATTCTTTCCTTTTGCTTGCCACAGTAGTATGTATGCCATGCACATGCTCAGTATGTACATTGAACTACACCCACATGGTATTATTGAAAGGTCAACCTTCCAGATACCCTAAAACCAGACTGTCCGTATAAGGGAGGTTCTACTGTACCAGGTTTTATTAATTAATAGCTTGGAATGTGCTTTACTGGGTGGATTTGACAGACCTTAATTAACAGTGGATTAGATAATATGTAACTTCTAGGAAACTTGCAACACCAGGTTCTACTAATTAAATGCTTGAAATATGTTTTTAGTGAGAAATGTGCCGAGCACCCTGGTGGCTAGATCCTATACACCCAGACAGGACAGGAGACAGGACAGGGGGCAGGACAATGGCATGAAGTGGGATGGTGTGCAGGCCCCCTAGTGGATATTAAAGTAATCTGGGTGTCTCCAGTTTAGTGTCATTGATATTTATTTCAGTGAACTCTGCACTCAAGATTTGTCAAGAAGAGAAATAGACATGTAATGGGTGGGTCTTCTTCGATTAACAGTAAGGCAAACCCCATATTCTTTTTAAAACCATCCACCAACCCTAGATTCTAAAAAAATGGGCAAACCTGAGTCAGTATAAAGGAAAACAGGTTTGTTCACTCATCCATAAACACAAACTGGCTTCTAAAAGGTGGACGCCAGCTAGGTTTGGGTAAACCTGAGTCACTATAGCTAAAGGAAACAGATTTGTTCATTCATCCATCAACACAAACTGGCTTCTAAAACATGTGGACACCAGCTATGTTCTAAAAATAGGGTTAACTACAGGTGAGGCATGCCGCACAAGCAACACCCACCCACCTATTACAAGTCAGCTCCATATTAAGCCATTAAGGTATGAAAAATATGTGTTATCCACCCACCAAGTTCTGCATAGTAAACAAATTACCCACTTAACGAAATTCATTAATTTAGCTCCAAGGTATGTAAGATATGCAGACATTACTTAAACAGAACATGTACTATAAGTGGTAACCTTAGGAACCCTTGTATAGATAACCCTCTCAGCTCACATAGGGTATTTCTACCAATATAAAGGTTACACCTCATGTATACATGGTCCTACCTACTATCTTCCCTTCACAAAATTACACTGTGATTACCTGCCAATGCAGTCAACTGTGGAATGGGGTACTGATCAAATACTATTCTATATTTGGGGGTGTCTATAGGAAGAACAAAACTGCCCCCTGGAGGTGATGGGATCACATGATTTTTCACATTAAAAATGATGAAAATCTCAATTTAGAGCACATTTGTATCACCCAGAGATCAAATATCTCTCTGGGAGGTTTTGTAGTTCAAGCATCATGTGGTGTCTGTGGGAAGCTGTTTACATACTGGGGGGGGGGGGGGTCATAATTAGCCCATTTAATTATAGACTGGATTGACAGCCACCTGGCTAAGTTTAGGGAACTTTAAAAACAACGTCCTTTAAGGTTGCAATAGACGTGGTGTGCTCAGTTTCCCACAGAAACTGCATAGATATCAAGGATAATTCCCAATCTGTCCAGATTTTATCTATGACATCCCAGGACACCACAGTTAAGAGTTCAAAACATGAGTATGTAATATGAGTGTCCATTAGTAAGATGTACACTCAAAGACACCTTCTGCCTTGGACAGTTGTCCTATATCCAGTGTGTACAAGTATGTTGCTGGCATATGGACACACTGGGATGTCCCTACATGTCATGGGACTTTGCTAACCTGGTAATAGAATGTTGCTATCATCAGGATAATATTACCAGGTCTGCAGGGTCCCAGGGGCAGATACTGTTGTCCTCTATAGCAGATCAAAGTGGGCAAAATCACAGGACAAGAATAAGTGGCAGCCACATGATAGCTAGCTCTGGACACAAACTTGTGTTTACATGCACCACATGCTATTCATGAATCATGAGTTTTTATCTGTTGAAAATTACTCTTTCAAGATGCTATTTAGAAGTACAGTAGAACCTCCCATATACGGGCAGTCTGGTTTTAGGGGGTGCCCGTAACTCGGATTTGCCCGTATCTCAGAATAAAGGAAGATGTAATGTTATGAACCCTATGTATTACAAAAAAAGATGATAATTTGGTTTGTTTCTTAGTCTTCATTCTTTTCCTTTTGCTTGCCATAGTAGTATGCCATGCACATGCTCAGTATGGACATTGAACCATGCCCACATATTACATAATATGTATTATTGAAAGGTCAAAGTTCCAGATATAGCTGCCCGGTTGAAGGAGGTGCCCGTATCTTGGGAGTCCGGATAAGGGAGGTTCTACTGTAACTTATAAAATAATGTCACCCATTTTGAAAAAGCTGCCATCAAGTTCCAGGGTCAAATGAGTAAAAACATTCCTTAGGTGCATGGTCTTGGAGTGTATCAAGTTTCATGCTTTTATCACAAAGTGAATGATTCTCCCATAAAATTGCACCAATCTTCCTCACTATGTGGTTTCTAGCTAAAGAATGATTAAGTTTGAGGCAAATTGTTAAAAAAAAAAAAAAAAAAAAAATTCCTTTGGAACTTTATCCTAGTTTACACTAATTCCCACAGAAATAGACTATACTGGTATATATACACAGACTGACTGGATAGAAAACTGAAATATCCATGAGCTGGTTAAGCAGCCTCTAATCCTAGGAGGTTTTCAACAACTACATGGGCTGGGCCTTTATTTAGTGTGTGTGTGTGTGTAGTGTGGTGTCAACAACTGCATGGGCCTTTATTTAGTGTGGTATAGTAGAGTGTGCTTAGAGAAGCAGCCTCTGACCTCAGGAGATTTTCAACAACTACATGTGCCTTTATCTAGTGTGTGTGTGTGTGCTCACATGTGGGTGCCCAGTGCCACTCTAGCTCCACCGGACTACAGGGAACTGCTTAAGTTGAAGTGAGTTGATGTTGGTAGTAGGAATTTTTTTTTTTGTCCTAAGTTGGTATTTGTATTAAAAGCATGAATTTGCTTCACTGTTTCCTGCCTCATCTGAAAGTTTGGTGTCATATTTCAACACTATTTCATGTTATATTAGCATACATTAACACTCAAAGGGTCATTTCCAGCTGCACAAGGCACCTCTCATTAATTATCAATTATCACTGATCCAAGCTCCCCAGTCAACAGTGTGTGGTCAAGAATAATGATAATGTGAAGTCTGTTGAATCAGATGTATCCTGTGTGTGGTCAAAGGCATGCTATGCATTGTGAGGTATGCATTCTGTGTGGTCAACTGAATGTAATGCACCTGACACCATTACCACACATTAGACAAAATTTTTTAGATGCCTGAACTATTCAACTTTATCTTATAACTTATATCATGAAACAAAAGCATAGTGTAGTCATAAATTATTTTCCCCACCCACTCCAGTCCAACCCCACCCACAGCCCAACCCCCACCTATTAACATAATTATGGACCAGAATAAGAAGCTACAGTTCATTACAAGCTAGACCAGACAAAAATTCACCTGTTACACTCCATTATACTAAACCACTATAAAAGGTCAGCCGTTCAAAATTATGCTAGTACAGTGAAGACACCCCCAACCCAGTATCTGTGCTCTTACAAACCAACTTTTAAAGGTAGAAAGAATTCTCATTAAACAGTCATGCATGACATCATGTCACTCTATTATATATGCATATATGTATAGTGCAAATAAGTCCTGATTCCAATACACACACCTGTACCTATAAAAAAAAAAATCATCACCACTAACAGAGAATACATGTATAGGGTTGGGTCTGACAGCTAATAATATAATATTGTATTTCTGTCTAAATGAATGAGCCATTCAAACACTTTTCACTTTCTGTTTCATAAAATCTCTATAAAACATTTCTATACATTACATGTGTAGATTTGGTTTGGGTCTGACAGCTCATAGCTATGTATATTATAGTTTCTGTCAAAATGAAAGTGAAATTACTGCTACTAAGAATTTTTTTCTCTAGAAAATGTCACACCCCCTTTAAAATCAGGGGATCTCAATCAAGGTCATAAGGTGATTACTTGCTGGTATTTAGACTACAACAATTTACATCATTATGTCTCATGAGTATGAGTTCAAAAAGCTATTACATCCCATACCCACCAGTATTCTCTTGGAACTTAGAGTGACACAACAAACAATAACAATAACTAACAAACATTAAACAACAAACAATAACTAACAAACAATAACAATAACTAACAAACATTAAACAACAAACAATAACTAACAAAAACAATCAATAAACAACAACATCATTATCTACAATCATGAATATGAGTTTTCTTACCTATTTTCAATAGCCACTGTGACCAAGATCTTCATGAAGAAGACAGCTGCATCTTCATCAAACACAGTCCCAAGGGATTCATGGTGATCAGGTCCTCTGGAGGCAAAGATGAGAGCCTTTATCAGTTTCCAAGAGGGCATCTGAGCGAAGAAACTTAGACTCTGTAAATAACTCTTCAGGGTGACAGTCCTGTATATTTGGTGAAGTCATAGATATTTAGGAACTGTATCTAGTGGCTGGTTACTACATTAGGACACTCTGCTCCAGACACTTCAGGACAAATAGAAGTGACCTGATAAGGAGAGGTGGCCTCATTTCAGAGGATGAAGTCCTTTCCAATTAACACATAAGCTGGGCATACTCAAGTGTCCTTAATAACTAAAGAGGAGTTATCATTTCAATACAGGGGTTCAGTTACTCAAGTGTCCTCATTTCAGAAGGTTGAATAGAGAGATTCCACTGTATATAGAAGTATTCTCATTTCAGGGTGTTGGAATAGAGGAGTTCCACTATATACAGAGGTGTCCTCATTAATCAGGGTGTTGGAATAGAGGGGTTCCACTATATACAGAGGTGTCCTCATTTCAGGGGCTTAAAGTAGAAGGACTCCACTGCAAATTTAATGGATGTCTGGAAATGTGGGTAATAGTGACATAAGAGATATGATGATATACATAGGAAGTCTTTAAGTGATTACTGCCAGTCATTACATATGAATATAAACTTAGCCCATTTTCATTCCCAGCCTCCATATGGCAAGAGAAGAGCAATTGAAACTTAGGGCTTCTGGTAGACCCAATAAAGGTATACTGAAAGGTAGGCTTGCTGTTTTTGATGATTCAGCAAAGGCTACTAGCCCTGGGGATGGAATATTTGGAGACTGTTTGGTTTATTTTATGCTTTGAAGATAAAAGTGTATTGATACAGCAATAACTTGTGCTGATAATCTGACCTCGAAGCAAACTGACAAAGAGGGTGTGTAATATCTCCAATCAGATTAGTCCAAAGGCTACTTTATGATGATGAAGGCAGAAGGAGGGTGAACCATAATGCTAAAGGCATGACTACAGCTTGTAAGGCAGGGGGAGGGGTTATTTTTGCTGCAGGGGGGAATATTTTAGATTGATTTGATGTCCGGACAAGAAAGTTCCTATTGTATTGGTACAGATACAGTGTCCTGATTATACAAGTGTAGGGTAGGTTCTACTGTATAGACCTTACAAACTCTAAACCAGCAAACACACACTCATGTATGCATCCACGAATGCAATAGACACCACACTACCCACTGTTTCTCACAACTTTGCTGGTGTGTCATTCATCAACTCCATAGTTGCCAACCGTCACGGATTTACTAGCTCTGTCCCAGATAAAAGGCCTCCTGTCCCAGAATTTTGAGCACTGCAATGATTGTTGTGCTGACTGACATTAAACTTATTAAACTTACTAGCCAACTTCTACAGAAGTGCATAAAAAGCTACCCTATCTGCACTAGGAAGTAGCTAGCTGAGCTAATGAACTATGCTAACTGGTAGTCATAGTCATAACAAACAATAAACATTGAAATGCAAAGGTCAAGTGTAAGACCTGTGACTTCTGAACTACCTTAAAGTAAGTTTATTAACTGGTACAAAATTTAGCGGTTCTGTGCTTTGAGGCATTTAACTGGTACAAATATTAGCTATTTTGACTTTATCATAGCATACAGATAATTACAAACCATCAGTTCACGATGTTAATATTTTATACATAGAACAGCTTTTCTCCACCTCTTTAATGTTTATAATAATTTTAAAAAAATTGACAGACATTGACCAAATAATTCATTGTGCATGTAATGATTTGGTCAATTTGACATCAGCATCAATATATTCAACCAACCATTACAATAAGCTGGCTAGCTACAATAATCATATGATCCTCTGGTGACCTTTGACCCCAGCGACCTTTAATTTGATAGTTTAACATTATCGAAAATCGCTAAAATGAGTACCCGTTTGTCGTTACCTTAAGGTATGATACTCAAACCCCACCCCCTTCAACTCACCTTTAGAAGCTTCAACTTCGTACATCATACTTCTCCACATCATACTTCTCAGACTACAATGTACACAGAAACGTAAGAGCAAAACTCTGGAATCCACCAGAGAAACACTTAAAACTATATAACCCACACAATAATAATACAACACAAATTTGCACTGAATATGTTGATGGCCATAGTTTACATAGCTAAGAAGAAGGTAAGCTAGAAGTCTAACTAGAACCATTTCTAACACAAACATGTACAACTAGCTAGTTAGCTAGTAGCATCTTGAGTTGAGTGTCAAAAAAGTTTCCATGCTTACCTTTTTCTTTGTCCAGCTTAGAGACACACCCTCCTGGACTTCTTCTCTACTATGGTTCTCTCTCTTCTAGTAGAGCCACACTAGCAGTCAACCTTACTCAGGGTCAGGGTGTGCATGTGCCAGTCTTTGTGGTTATTACATGCGCGCGCTAATAATGTGTTTACGTAATATTTAATACATAATACTCAGATCGATCAGATCAGAGCTCAGCTCTAGAGAGGTGTACTAGGTACGTGCGTATACATGCGCATGCTTATTGTGTACGTTGGACGTCATCTAATCATATTCATAGCTCTATGCAGGGGCGCTGCACGGATTTTTGGGTGAATTCTAATAATATAAAAATATTATTCGTTCTGCCCGATTTTCCTATACACGGTCACATTTTTATACTGGCTCTGGAAAACATCTCCTTTCAGGACAACTTGGGATACTAAGTATGGTTTTGCAGAAATCTCCTTTCAGGATACTAACTTGGAACACTGTGTTTTTGCTGAAATCTCCTTTCAGGATAACTTGGAACACTGTGTTTTTGCAGAAATCTCCTTTCAGGATAACTTGGAACACTGTGTTTTTGCAGAAATCTCCTTTCAGGATAACTTGGAACACTGTGTTTTTCCTTTCAGGATAACTTGGAACACTGTGTTTTTGCAGAAATCTCCTTTCAGGATAACTTGGAATACTATAGTTTTTGTCTGAGCTATTATGGAAGGAACTATTACTATATTGAACTCTGAATGTGCATCTCATTTATAAGTCATCATTATTGTGTATACGTAACCATGATTATCTGAAGATAAGGAATTTTGTGAGTGAGTAAGAACTCTATAGGTAAATAACTATAGTAAAACCTGGTGGGGTCAAAATGTTTATATCTTGGATTCAGTGGGTTAGTAGGACTTTATTGGTACAATGACCATAAAAGTCATACCACCACACAGTTTACTTTTTACTTTTGTTCTATACCCATATCACATTCCACTGACTTGATGTTGTCAGTTCACACAGGGCAGGAATGTATTTTTGATTTGGGAGGGGAGAGGATGCTGTTGAAGCCTGGTGTGCTCTGTGTGGGTGTAGCATTAACGATAGCATGAAGTCTCTCCACAATATTATTCCATCTCATCTCTTCCACCTTTGCCTCCTCATAATCCACAATGAACTCTTCTATAACACTGACTCTACTACAAGTTCAGGCAGAGGATATTATTGTGAGAAAGCCTGATTCAGCTGCAGGGCTTGACAAATTATGCCAGCATAATTTTTGGAATAGTAATAGGTAACCTTCTGAATAATGGGCAGCAATAATTACTCAATTCAGTGCATGGAGTAGGAACTAGTTGAACATTGGGGGGCCAGCCGTCCATGGCCAAAAGATAGCAAGTGCCATAGGCACTTGGCACCCCCCCCTCAGAAACACATTGGAAAAATGAAGCTAGGTCTGAGATCAATTTTGAGGCCAATTTAGTGTTTCAAAAAATGAATATATACAACTGGCAGCCAAAAAAAAGTGCCCAAGAGCCAAATCTAAGTTGTTGCCAAGGAACAAACTAAAATTAATACCTTATATAATTTCCCCTGGGGATAGTTAAATAGTTATTAAGTGTGTGATATTTTGTTGTAATAGAAGGATGCACACAGAGTTACTGACTACACAGTAGTGACAGTACATGGTGTAATTTTTACATGGGTTCTGCATCTACATGTCTTGTAGGTGATGTAATATGAACATGTTAAACTTGTTATGCCCTTTATGCCCCTATGGCAAAAAGATGATAGAAGCGAGAGAAGGTCACACTCAAAGACATAATAATTGTTGCTAGAATTAGTTGTAGCCAACAGGGTGTGTGCAAAGTTCTTAAAAGAACAAGTTGTTAGTGTGGTATACTGAGACCATTTTATTCACGTTTTTTCTTTTTTATACACCTACTCATACTTATCCTCTACTTTGTCCTAGAAAGTTGATTTTTTCCCCCAAAATGTTGCTCATTATAAAGAGGAAGGTAAAAACTTAATATACTATCAGAAAGCTCTTTAAATAAGCAACATTTTAAGAAAAAAATCAACTTTCTAGGACAAAGTAGAGGATAAATATGAGTAGATATATAAAACGTGAATTGGTGCATCATTACATATGGTCCTTATACCTCCCCCCTTTGAAGGTTTACAGGTTAATTTCAACTGGTTGTAGAAAGTAAAAATACCATCAGATAGCTCTTTAAATGAGCAACATTTTGAAAAAAAAAAATCAACTTTTTAGGACAAAGTAGAAGATAATTATGAGCAGATAGTTATAAAAAAAAAAACTGTGAATATGGTATACACCTGCCTTAAACTAACTGAGCATACTCACTAAAGTAATTAGTTGTCATTGTGCACTAAAACATGTTTTATGTTAGTAACTAAGGTCAGTGTGTGTCAGAGTATCAGTGTGTGTAGTAGAAAGATTTCTAAAAAAGTTTCTATAAAAAGTTAGCATGCAGGACAGCTAGTACGTAAGCTGCCATTATTTTGGACAGCCCTATCGCTTGACTCTTGGAGGAAGTTGTCACAGTTAGGTTCAGTGGTAAATAAAATATTCCTGGAGGGACAATTTACCATGAAGACAGACTGATTGTTAGAAAAAGCAAATCAAATCAATTCAAAACAACTCCTGGGATCAAGACTGAAGTAAAAGAAGAGTATGAGATACAATCCAGAGGAGGCTAAGAGACCAGGGGGGGGAGTAGGAAAGGGGGATTTAAAGGGTGCTGTAGCACCCCTAGTTTTTTATGCTGCAGCACCACTAGTTTTTTTGTGGCTGTACTAATGGCATACATTATTTTTTGCCAGCACCTCTTTATTCAAGTTTTCAGCCAACTGTGAAGCAACCAGTGTGTGTTTGGATGATGAAAAATGTAGACAGCTTTCTGAGCAGTGAAACAGATTTGAATCCCCATGGCCATGAAGTTGAAATTGAAGGGGAAAATCTGTTCCGTGTGAATGTCCTTGTTGTATGAAAATTTGCCGACTTTCAGTAGCTAAATCAAACTTTTATTAATAATCAAGGCAATGTGCTTTGCTGCACAATGCAATGACAGTTGACTTGGTACAATTTAAGTTTTGATAATTTGAGAAAGGAAGTAGCTATCTTTTCAAATACTGATGCTGACAATGGAGCAACATGTGATATCCATGACAGTTTCAAGGTAGGTATTTTGAAAATGATATTGATTTAAAGGACCAACTCTCAATGCTTCCCATCAATTAGAACATAATATAGTGTGTGATTTCCGAAAGTGAAACAGTTGCTGATGCAATGGACAAGGAAAATGCTTACAGAAATTGACAAGTTATCACTATAACTTAAATCAACAAAGTTAGGCTTTAAATCATCAAAGTTAGGTGAGTTGGCTTACAGTAATACCATACAAGGTTGATTGCAACAGATGATTATAAGTAAAGGTTTTCCACATTAAAAGTTTCCTCAGATCCTTCTATCATACTTTGCTCTATAGAAGTTTTCATCACCTGTTATCCCTGTGTCAAAAAGTAAATTTCAAGACAAACTTAATTGGGAGAGGAGGGGAGAGAATTTCTTATCTCTCACTCTCAATAAAATTATCAAGACACCAGTGCTATGGGGAAACATTTTTCTACATCTGTAGAGGTGGGTTGTGGTTCTGGAGTATGTAGCTACCCATTAAACTATGTAAACACTATCAACTGTGTACTGTACTTTAACTTTTCCTGTTACAAAGCACAACAGCAGAGAGGTTGATCCTTTTCTTCTTTATGGATGCTTAAAACATACCTCAGAAGCACAATGACCAACTAATTGTAGGTTGAATAATTTATTTTTGTTGTAGGACAAAACTGACAAACTTGCATAGCTATTGGCTATTAGTAAATCAAGAAGAGTTAATTACTTTTGAAAGCTTTCACAATTATTGTTGGTCTTTTTGTGATAATTATAGCTTTAAATAATTGCCCCCAACCAATTGTAGCAATGTAATTGCAGCACCCCTACCTAAAATCATCTTCCTACCCTTCTGACTGAGAGGCTGGTCCTAAGCCTAGGAAGAATCCTTACCTGTCTCAGACAAGCTTGATTAGATTCACTGATATTGGACTTTGAAAGCTGGTCAAAATTTAGTGATGTAGCTAGCTATCAAGGATCACATAGCTATTTCATAGAAGTGATGGGCATGTGTATGTTAATGACTGGTGAAAAGTTTGATAATCAGTTATGAAAAGTGTTAGGATAGATGTATACACTCTACTGGGGTAGGTTTTTTGACAAATGTTGAAGAGAGGCTTAATGAGGATGCTTACATTGATTTGCTTGTGAACTACATAATTCCTATATAGTGTCCATCTATTGTCACTACCTGGGACTTGGATCTTACAACAGGATAATTACTATTACAGCTGTAATGCATAGTGTAGCATGTTCACTGGCAAGTAAAACTCACTGGTCTAGATCTGTTAGTAAAGTAGAGCATCAACTCATTTTTTGGAAGGGCCAGGTGTGCTCTTGGTTTAGCTTTGCAAAGGTGATGGAGTTAAGTTTATTGTCTGAGTGCATAGCCTGTATGTATTATTACTGTGGGGGGTTCAGCCCCCCTGGTTCCTACTCTCCTGCTCATTGACAATAATTATTATGCTGACTCACTGCAGCAGTTAGTTTTATTGGTGCAACCATCATCAGCTGCGGCTGAATGTGTTTTCTTACTTCTAGAAAATTCTTTTCTCACAAACAGAACTCCCCATTAGAGGACTATATTTGTCTATTATGGTCCAATATAACAACAGAGTGTTTTAGTCAAGTAGAATAATGGGCAACACTTACAAGAATAATGAGCAACACTAGTCAAAAGGAATAGCTAATAGGCCCAAAAATCTGTCAAGCATGTTTAATACTACAGTAGAACCTCACTAATCCGAACACTAAGGGACCGGAAGGTGATTGGATTAGTAAAAAGTTTGGATTATCGAGGTTTTTTAAAATAAACACTTCTATGCCATATTTCACAACCATAATATGCATTGTAATACATTTACATTAGCTACTGTTTGTCAAAAAAGCTTGTAATGGAACATTGCTTCATAGATGTTAGGCGTTTGGCTGCTGCAGATGCCCTAAGTTTGTATACTAGCATCAACTGTGCACTATTAGCATCCTGTTGACACTCCAAGTACTTGATGCAAGTGTCAAATGCATCCACTGCAGTTGAATGGCTAACTTCAGTGATTTCTAATGTCTAACTAGCTCTCCAGCCACTCAACCTAGTCAGCAGCTGTAAAAACTAATATTGTAGCTGTTTGGTTATAATTGAGTTATCTGGATGAGTGAGTTCTGGATGAGTGAGGTTCTACTGTAATATACAAATTGTCATTTGGGATCTGTGTCTACATTTCAGTGGAATAGAGGGGTTCCCACTATCTTTTTGAAAAGTCACAACAGGTATTTTATGTGATGATACAGCAGAGCATAACAACAAAAATCTAGAAGATATATTGCTGAAAGGTTGATTATCAAGCAGCAGTGTTGTGTAAAACATCCAGAGAACAAATCATGTCAAGAAATTCAAAATAATAATATTAATTTGACAAATCAACAGGAAACTGCTGAAAATTGAACTGAGTTGTATAAGTATCAGAATAGACATCCAGAGAGGTCACAAAAAAGAAATTTCCTGCTACTTACCACACTTACCGATATAATAATAATAAATTATTTGACCTTGATGACCTATGTAGCTACAACTCAACTGGAAACTGTTGAAAATTGAACTGATTGCAACCTAGCAGTTGTGTTATCAGAAACCAATTCTGATCCACTGGAATCAGAATAAGGAGGAGCTGCTGGACCAAGAATTGGACCAATAATTGAGCCTGGTACCGGAATTGGACGTGGTCCTTGGCTGTTGATAGAAGTGTGGCTTGGGATAGAACTGATTTGAGGTGGACTGGAATCAGGACTGCTATAATGAGTGGGGCTGGGAGTGAGAGTGGGGAGTGGAGGGTGTAGGATAATGGGAAATGAGGGGTCAGCGTCAGGAGGAGGAGAAGAAGAGGTGTGTACTGCATATAAGACAAGAAATAATTATTGATAAAATAAGGGATTTCACTAAATGTAGCTTTCATCATACCCAATTTCTGGTAAAAATTTGCATCTCTATTCCAACCCCCTGAAATGAAGCCACATCTGTATACAGTGGAACTCAACCCCCTGAAATGAGGACACCTCTGTACAGTGGAACCCCTCTATTCCAACTCCAGGAAATGAAGACACCACTGTATACAGTGGAACTCCTCTATTCTAACGTGGAACTCTTCTATTCCAACCCCCTGAAATTTAGTGGAATCTCCCTCTGAAATGAGGACACTCTTGCATTAAGTACAGTATATCCTAAATAACACTTGTATAACTTCACTTTCAGAAATGAAGCAATCTCTTTAATGGGATTTGTGTCTGTGATATAGAGACTTCACAGTATTCACCTGGGCTGTTCTGAGATGGGGAAGCAGACTCTGGTGTGTGATAAAGAGATGTCACAGGACTATTTGCACGATCTCCATCAACAGACGAAGGTTGAGATGGTTTAGAGACAACACTTCCCTTTGGGGGGCTGGGAGTTACATTACTCTCGGCATTACTCTCATTCTGGGAATCATCATCCTTCATACCATCTCCAGCCTCCCTGTTTCCCAAAGGTGATGCTATTCCGAGCAGTTGAGGTGACTTCTGTGGAAACAGCTCAGTGAGAAAATTCGGCAAGAACTTATCGATTCTATTCCATGTTACCAACCAAAGTTTCTTTGGGTCTATGTCCTTTCCCATTCTGAGACTTGGATCTGATTGGTTGGTGAGGAGGGTGGTGTTTTCGAATATTCCCTGTGTAGACATGACCAGTAGCATGTTCTTGAGGGACTCTGGGATAGACTCGTGCTGGGAAGGTAATATTGATTGCCTTGCTCATACAGTGAAATATTAAGTGTCTTAGTACCAAGAAATTCCTCCCATGATATAGAAACCCTTCATTATGAAATGAGGACACCTCTGTCTACAGTGGAACCCCTCTATTCCAACCACATGAAATGAGGACACTTCTGTATACAGTGGAACCCCCCTATTCCAACCAGGACACCTCTGTATACAGTAGAACCTCTCTATTCCAACTCCATGAAATGAGGACACCTTTGTATAGAGTGGAACTCCTCTATTCCAACCCCCCCAAATGAGGACACTTAATCAGTCTCAAGGTATCCAGAATAGAGAAGCTACACCTTGGACCCAATATACCCCACTTAACTATCTGATGTCCTAATAAATATTGTGAAGAATAGAAACTTACCAACATGTCAGAATTCTCCAAATGAAGGAACTTTTCCATGTAATTAAGGATCTCCATCCATAGATTAAAGAAGGACTCTGTCATGAGGGAAGGAAGGTGTTGGAGAAACACCTGGAGAAAGAGAAGAGAGGAGAAAGGGAGAGAGAGAGAGAGGGGGGGGGGGGGGGGGGGAGGGGGGATAGAGGAGAGTGGGTATGGGTGGGTGGGTGGGGTGAGAAAAAGGGAGAGAGAGGGAGGGAAACGACACGAGAAAATAATACATTGTAACAACCTCATATATCCTTGCTGTCCACATGTAGTACATACATAACTATCAAGTGCTGACCTTGCACAGTAGATTATGACCTTACACAGTAGATTACTGACCTTGCACAGTAGATTACAAGCCCGGACACGAGTTTCCTCAAAACCTGCTCTATCACCAACATGAACATCTTTCAACAGGCGAGTCAGCATTGGGAAAAAAACCTGGACACAGTGTAGAGAAGTCAATGTAACTTTTCACCACTATCCCTTCACACTCTCCTAGGGAGAACATTATTATACTGTATTACTAAACTCCACTATCTCTACACACACACACTTCCTCAGAACACTGTGAGGGATATGGCATGCACTGAATTACCTCAGTAAAACAAGCGTGCCAGTCTTGTCCTGTGAGGTCATGGAGGTCATGTGATAAAAGGGCCCGCTGTAAGTATGTAATTGCTGTTTGCCGGACAGACCGACGGCCATCACAACACATCCGAGCCATACCTGAGCAAAGAATAGTTGACTTCTATCATATTCTGAAGTACAGAAGATCTGGTTATTTTCACTAATCTCATGATTCAAGTTGTAGATTTTCATTACCATGTGAGGTCAAAGTGTAATTTGGGAAAAATTTTTGTGGGATCTCTATAATTAGCTGGGTTACTATGAACCATGATGTTTATTTGTTTATTAAAGGTTCACAAATGTTTAATCTGTTTTACCAAAGGTCACTAAGCATTCCTACTAAAAGGTGACTATGAATAATGACTCTAAAGTGAATTGTTTACAAAATAGATCATAGTGGTAGACATAAGGCTTATAGTTTGGTTTCTCAGAAGATATGCCACAATTGATGCAACAATATGTAATGGTGTAGCATTACATCATTTCTAGATGCTGCATATATAGCTAGTTAAAAAGATTGGTGGAAAAAATATACTAGAGGAGACAAAATGGCTTCTTGAAATTCTATACCTAGTGATTTCACAGATTATGTTTATCATATTACACTTCAGGACATTTATCAATCTGACACTAGGAGGCCTCATTTAACAATGTAAAGTTCTATGTAAACTAGGGGTATATTATGCAAGTGTCCTTAAAGAGATATTGGTGGTTGGAATAGAGTGGATTCCACTGTATACAGAGGTGTCCTCATTTCAGGGTGTTGGAATAGAGGGGTTCCACTGTATACAGAGGTGTCCTCATTTCAGAGAGTTGGAATAGAGGGGTTACACTGTATATAGAAGTGTCCTCATTTCAGTAAGTGGGAATAGAGGGGTTATATATTATTACCTTGTAATAGTGGACACCAGGCCATGTGCCAAACAAGTCCGCATTTCTCTGTCCTGGCACATTCATCAGTCACGTCCAGAGCAGGACAGTAGCTATCCTGTCCTGACCCTTCCTCAGAAACATCGTCCTGGGACCTACTGTCCACCTCACCCATCAAACGGGACACAGTCTTTGAATCAAGCAACTTTCCAACTTTGAAATATAAAGTATCTATTAAATCTAACAGTTTGAGAAGAGAAGACATGTACGTCACAC